>CM065396.1:33580983-33888483 GCA_033060915.1 Euryodendron excelsum | reverse complement strand
ACCTGTGAATCATCCTGTGGACCGAGGACTTGTTCAGTCTTGCTTCTGATAAGTTCATATACGAATTTGTCAACTATTTGAACGCATTCCTTCAATTTGGCTTCTGATCCAATGTTCAGAAATCGCTTTATCTTCCAGAGTATATCAACATACCGGTACAGGGTCATCGCACTTGCTTCATCAAAAGCCTTGGTGAAGAGGGTTCCTTCTTCATTTCTTCCACACATGTTGTCTAGATCCACACCAAGAACAACCTTGAACACCGAATCCAATGCTGATTTCATGAACAAATCCTGCCCCATTGAGCAGAAGGGTTATTTTGCGATAACCAAAATTGAATGGCCCAGGTTTTCACATATTAGAATAGCTCTGATACTATGTTAGAATAATAGGAGAGAGAGAGAGAGAGATCCAAAAATTAATTCTAAATCTAAAATTTACATTAACATCACACCAGAACTAGAATCTTACTTGGACCTCAATGGGCTGATTAGAGGCTGCAGCTTCAGACACAATCTGAGCAAGTGTTACAGCGTTGCTTCTAAAGACTTCACTGCTAAATTCTCTCAGTATCTTGGTAGAGAATTCATAACTTGATGTCTTCCTCTGATGTCGCCACTTTTCACCATCTACTGTGAAGATCCCATCGCCGAGAAGATCTGTCAAGCGGTCGTAGTGGAACCATCCCTGCAACCATTAATTGATCATTCCATATACTGTTTTGAAAATTTTCCAAAATTTGAAACCTTACTTTTTTTTGTGGAAAGCTAAACAGAAAAGGTTAAATTCAAGAACCCATTCCAAGAAGCCGCAAGAAGAAAGGAAAACTGGGAAAATATTCCGAGACTTCTTCTCTTTTCTTTTCTCACAGCTTCTTGACAGCCAAACAGAGAATCACTGAATTTGGAAGATTTGTGAAATGGGATTTCAATGAAACAGAAACTAGGAGAATGGTTTCTGTAGGGTTTTACCTTTGCCATAGTATGCAAAGTTTGTCGTGAGGATATATTCAGTAAAAAGGGTAAATTCAAGAACTTAAATAGCTTTTACGCAATCAGATTGCTAAAACCCAAAAGAAGGAATGAGAACTGGGAAAAGATTCCGAGCCTTCCTTTTCTTTTCTCACAGCTTCTTGACAGCCAAACAGAGAATTAGCGAATTTGGAAAATTTGTGAATTGACATTTCCCTAAAAACAGAATCTACGAGAAGGGTTTCTGTAGGATTTTACCTTGCCATAGTTTGCAAAGTTCGTCTTGAGGATATATTCAACATTTGCAGGGTCTGAAGTGTAAACCTCACTCCGGAAGAAGTTCAGAAATCTATAGGTCTTGTTCTTGAATGCAAGCTCAGTCATGTAGTCATGAACCCTGTGGAAGTTCAACAGAAGATTGAAGATGGTGCCAGCAATCGGAGCATATCTCTTCCTCTTCTTCAAAGATCCATCTGCAGCAAATTTGATCAAACATATTGCTAGAATTAAAGCTATGGAAGCTACTGTGAAGGAGATGGGATTGCGTAAGAAATCCATAGGAGCCCTTTGTGGCTATCTTTATCTTCTTATATATGCAGAGGAAATCTTCTGTATGCTGCGTCTCTTTAATGCTTTAGGCCACCATGTGTGAGGATAAGGCCTGCCGCTAGTGTAATACGCAACTAGTCAATTACTAGTTGATCATCTCACAGATTTTTAATTTTTTTTTTTGGTTTGGTTAGAGAAAGTTGAACCTCATATCACGCCATGACAATAACTGCTTTGGGCAGCTATTATTTATATTGTGAGGACATTAAAATAAGTCACAGCTGAGTTGCTTAGCACGGCAACTGCTCTTTCTATAGAAGATAGTGGGGATGGAAAAAATGGTTAATCAAAGATGGAAATCCAGTGTTTTTATGTTATTTACGTGCCCCTCCATCAAACATGGCAGTTGTAAAAGCTTGTCTGGTTTGGTTAATTGTTTATTACACCATGTCTAGAATTTTGGGTGAAATTTAGAGTCTGTTTGGAATTTGGGGACAGATAAAGAATAGAAAGAAAGAGAAAAGAAAAATAAAAGAAAAACACTTTTCTTTTTCTGTTTTGTTTTGTTAAAAATAAGTAAAAAGAAAGGAGAGAGAGAGAGAGTGATTTAAAATTTTTCTTTTATTTTTCCAACCCTATCTCTCCTCTTTCTCTCTTATAGTCTGTTTCGAGCTTGGGAGAGAGAATGAAACGGAAGAAAAAAAAAAAAAAAGAGAAAATGAAATCCTTGCTTTATTTTGTAAAGAAAAAAAAATGAGAAAAAAAAATAGTGATTTAAAATTTTTTATCCCTTTTTCCTTCCATTGCCCTTTCCTCCCCTCCCCCCCAAGTTCCAAACAAAATTTTAAAATTTTCTCTGGTTTCCATGCCCACTTGAAAATATTAAATCCTGTCCATGTTGGTCCCTTAACCCTAGGTCAAGATTGACCAAGCATGTCTCAATAGATTAAGTTGAACATTAGCTGGTTTTAGATACACATTCACATAAAATAAAATAAAGAACTTCAATAGTGAGATGGCTTGAAAACAACTGCTATAAAAAAAATTCAAATAGTGAGATGAATTAAAAACAACTGCTATAAAATATGAATCCAGAGCACAATAATTTCAAACAAGCATTTACAGTGATTAGTTCGATCAGGATGGCGGTGATTTTAAATCACCCTCCAGCTGAACCTTCGCTGTCTCAACTTCTTATTAGCCAATGAAACTGGTCAGCCATAGTCCATTGCCGAAGTGCGAAATATAGAAGGAAACAAATCTAATTGGACCCAATTCATTTCAATGTGTTCTGAGTTCTAATGGGTAGTATATACAATTATACATATATATACATATATACACGTGTATAAGAATGGTGTCTAAGCACCTGTGGGACCTGATGAGCCGTTTAATCTGTGGAAGGCACGAAGATGGAGGCCTCCATCAATGTGCAGAGTAAGCGTGATCCTGTAATTGACTTCTTTCTGTTCATCACTGAGCTTGAATACATAGCTTCCAATCAAGACAGCTAAGAAAATCTTCATCTGCCTGTAGGCAAACTCTTTTCCCAGACAAATTCTTGGGCCTGCCTGCATATATATAGCAATAATTCGAATTAGGATTCTCACTCAACATCGGGAGTTTGTCGGGTTGAGTCTTTTTAAATGTACTTTGCTTCATTGTCTCTTACGATTCAAGTTGAAATTTGCCCAAATTGGAGAATCCAAGATCATGATTTCTCTCTCACCTGAAAGGCTGTGAACTTGAAAGGGCTTTCTTTCTGGAAAACACCATCTTCATCGAGCCATCTCTCAGGCCGGAAATCCTCTGCATCATCACCCCATATCCATTTCATCCTGCCCATTGCATAAGGTTGGAATGACACCAGATCCCCTTTCCTCACACTGAATCCGTCTGGCAAGGTATCATCTGAAAAACAAAGCTTCCCCTCCTGTGGTAGCCCCCCCAAAGAAACCAGTTTAAAAGAAGTTACAGCACTGAAACAAGCATAAACATGAGCAAGATATCAATATATATATATCTGTATATATGTTTGTATTACCACCGGAACTGCAGGATAAAGTCTGAGAGTCTCGGTCAGAGCTGCATGAAGATAATGCATCTTGTCGAGGGCTTCATCTTTGATGCTGGCTGCAAGTTCACCAAAGCTTGAATTCTCTTTTCGGTTTGTTGCTTCCCACACTTCCTCTGCTACTTTTAACTGTATGAGAGGGTGCTTGCACATCATGTAAAGGAACCAAGAAAGAGTGCTAGCTGTTGTGTCCTTTCCGGCAATTATGAAACTGAGGATTATGTCTTTTAAGTACTTTGGATCTGTCTCATTCAATTCCAGAAACCTCGATAAAATGTCTCCTTTCTTCATCTGCCAGTCATATGCATCCACAATGTAAGCTAACTTTGTTCTATTCAGTCAAAAACAAAAGATCAAGTAATTAAGCTCACCGTTGGATCATCCTGAGACCTGCTGACTTGTTCAGTCTTGCTTTTGATTACTTTATATACGAATCTGTCAACTACTTTTATACTATCCCTCAATTTTGCTTGTGATCCTATGTTCAGAAACCGCTTGATCTTCCAGAATATGTCGAAATATCTGCGAAGAGTTATTGCACTAGCTTCATCAAAAGCAATGGTGAAGCGGGTTCCTTCTTCATTTGTTCCACACATGCTGTCTAGGTCCACACCTAGAATGACCTTAAATACTGAGTCCAATGTTGATTTCATGAACAAATCCTGCAAATTGTTTAACAATATTAGTACATTGTTCATCAAAATGGGATGGCCTATCTTGCCATGCTTGGATTGCTGGAGTCTTACTTGAACCTCAATAGGTTTATTAGAGGCTGCAGCTTCAGATATAATTTGAGCAAGCTTTGCTGCACTGCTTCTGAAGACATCACTGCTAAACTCCCTCAGCATCTTGGTGGAGAATTCATTGCTTGATGCCTTCCTCTGATGCCGCCACTTTTCTCCATCAACAGTGAAGATACCATCACCTAGAAGATCTGTCATGACACGGTGGTGGTACCATCCCTTCAAGCATTTTTGCCGGAACTCAGAAGGGTTAAACTCATTCAACCAAGTCATTCAACTTGATCCCACTTTCTTGGAGATTAATAGAAAGAGTTACTTAGATGAAACACACAAAGTTTGGAAGTCTCAGTCAAATTGTTTTAGTTATAAACCCCAAGGTTCAATAGCATACACGTTTGAAATCAAAGCAAAATTTATAATTCCCAGATTTTTGTTTCTTTTGAACTTCTGCTGAATAGAAATTTTGTGCCAGAGGCAGAAACTGGTCAAAATGTTGATTTGTCAACAATTGCTCGAAACCAAGAACCCAATTAGCTTTCACCCAATCATCAGATTACCGAGAAGCATAAGAAACGGCAACTGGGAATCCAATTGTGGGTTCATGTATTGAAAGATTCCCAAGTCTAGTTTTTCTTTCTCACAACTTCTTGACAGCCAAACAGAGAGGAGGCAGAAACTGGTCAAATTTTTTATTTGTTCACAAATTGATCGAAACCAAGAACCCCAAATAGCTTTTACCGCATCACATCACCGAGAAGCATAAGAAATGGCTACTGGGAATCCTAGTGCGGTTTCGGGTTTTGAAAGATTCCATTTTCTTTCTCACAGGCTTCTTGACAGCCAAACAGATAATCACCCAATCACGAATAGGAACACACAAGATTCAATTGAACTTTGAAATTCTACATATAAAATTCTTCGATTAAGATAAGGTTATGTGAGGTTACCTTGCCATAGTTTGCAAAGTTTGTAGTGAGGATATATTCAACATTTGCAGGGTCTGAAGTGTGAACCTGACTCCGGATGAGGTTGAGGACCCTGTAGGTCTTGTGCTTGCGAGCAAGGTCAGTCATGTAATCATGCAGCCTGTGGAAGTTGAGTAGCTGATTAAATACAGTGCCGGCAATTGGGGGAGATCTCTTTCTCTCTCTCTTCTCCAGCAATCTTCTTCTGGCTATAAACTTGCTTAAACCTATTACTAGAATTGCAGTTGTTGTAGTTGCCAATATGAATGAGATTGAGATTGGCAAGGGTTTGGGAAAGAAATCCATGGGATTCATTTGTAAGTGTGAATAATACTATCTTGTCTTCTGGTAAACAAACCAATTGGACATAGCCATCTAAAACTGCATGTAAAACTAGTATAATTTTATCTCCTTGTGTTCTCTGGTTTGTACTGATATCTTGAAGAGAGTCTCTGTACTGGTTTGGGTGTGTTGACTTACTGTTGCTAGGCCATGTGGACCCCTGGCATTGACACTTTAGCCAAGCAAAAAACCTTCACCTCAAGCTCAATGTGAATTTTGAAGAAGAAAATTGAGCACCTTCTAGACTCCAAGCAGTAGATTACCTAATCAGATTTTTAGCCAAATTCAGACGCAAAATCATGAAAAAAAATTTGCACAATCCTGCAAAAAACTGCTTCAAATTTTTTGTCCTCCTATAACTTCGTTGCTTCATTGCAACCTGAAGATCACAGGTTCAAAACATAGAACAGCATAAATGAAACAAAAAAATATCTATTTGCATCTTCACAAAACTAAGATCCAAACATAGTATAAATGGAAATAAATATATATATATATTTGGATCTTGACATGTCCAAGATCCAAACATAGCAGAGATGATGTATTAAAAAAAAAAAAAAAAAAAAAAAGCTTCTACGATGGGACTCCGGGCACTATTATTGTGAGAAAAATTGAAGGGGAAAAAGGAGTCCATGCTTATAACTTCACACAGATGACTTCATATATGTGTGTGTGTGTGTGTGTGTGTGTGTGTCTTTGAAATCAATAAGGACAAGCTTTCTGAATAGGATGATTTCATAATTGTTGGTGATTTATACTGGCAATTATGATGCTTAGTAGCCCTGTATTTCAATCTGAAGGATTTATGCCAACTGTTTTACTGCAAAACTGATAAAATTGATATTTCGAGGTTTGGATGTTTGATGCACGTTCATATCAATCCATCTCCATCTCCTCTTCATCAATCTTTGGGGCTGCAACATCATCTACACAGCCAAAGGTGAATAGAGATGGGGCCAGTAGTTACCTCTCTAATGGGAGTTAGAGACACCAATACAGATGCTAGATGATGTTTTTTAATAGCAATAATTTACATAAAGTGAAGAGAGATTACAAATGGTCCGATAATATTATATTACACAAAGATTAATACATTTGATTTTTATGTATTCTTCAGGATGCGAATTCAACAAAATCAAACTACTATTTAAAAATAATTGCAAATTTCTCTGTCACAGCCGTGAAAATGCGTACAGATGAAGCCCTTTATCCATGTGAAGGGTGAACATAGTTCGATATGTAGCTTGCTTGCTCTCATCCACAAGTTTGAATTTGTAGAAGAAGAGCAGAAAAGAGGCCAGAATTTTCATTTGCCTATAAGCAAATTCCTTTCCTAGGCATATCCGAGGCCCGGCCTGACATAATAAAGAAAAGCATAAGGAATCAAGAAACCTTTCATGATATTGTCAAAGGACTGAGGAAGGGCAAGAACAGTTGCAGACCTGAAAAGCTGTGAATTTAAAAGGACTTTCAGATCGGAAAACACCATTATCAAGCCATCTTTCAGGTCGGAATTCTGTAGCATCTTCTCCCCAGATGTATGTCATCCTTCCCATGGCATAAGCCATGTAGTTTACGCCATCTCCTTTCTTTATTTTGAAGCCATCTGGTAGAATATCGTCTTCTTCTGAACTCTTGCCGTCCTGCATTTAGAGTTATAAGAGCTAAGAAAATGCTAGTTTCCAAGTTAACTTCCTCTCCACCAGAATAAGCAACGAACTATCAGGAAAGAGAAACACAAGAACTATTCAGTTCGTCACATTAAAAGACTACATCCTCAAGTGAAAGTGAAAATATGAGTTAAAAACAGAATATCATGTTACTGAATGGATATTATGAGGGAGTATTTTAGATTCATTACAGGGGGACTTCCAATGTCAAAAAGAGCACAAAAGTTTAATATTTAGGTTGCAGCTATATGATTATTGTCTACTTCTCAGTACCATGCTGACCCAATCTCTGTCTAGAAGAAGGAAAGCAGGAGGAAGTAGGAAAGAAAAAGTCTGGAATCAAAATGAACTCGAATATTTTCCCATGACCTCTTTGAACTAGAGTTGATCAGAGGAATATGGCAGTTCATGGTGTGAAGAATTACCACAGGAACTGCAGGATAGAGTCTGAGAGTTTCAGTTAGAGCTGCATGAAGATACTGCATTTTTTCCAAGGCTGCTTCGGTTAATTTATTGGCAAATTCATCCGCAGTTATGTTATCCTCAGCTTTGGTTGCTTCTCTCACTTCCTGTGCAATCTTCTCTTGAACAAAAGGATGTTTACACAGCATGTAAAAGAACCAAGTGAGTGTGTTGGCAGATGTGTCCTTGCCAGCAATAATGAAACTGAGAGTTATATCTCTCAAATATTTATCAGTTATGTTCTCTGGATCCTTCTCACTCTCCATCAGAAACCTTGATAATATGTCTTCTTTCCTGCTCTACTTGCAGAAGAAAAAAAGGTACCAATTAGTCCAAAATCCGGAGTCAGAGACAAATAATTATATAAATGGAAAAATAAAATAATATTGCTATCAAAGTAAAATTTTCTCACATCAGGCTTTCCATTTTTCATCTGCTCCCTTTTGCACTGGATCAATTCATAAACAAAATTGTCTATAACTTTGATGTTCTGCTTAAGAGCTGCTTCCAAGCCAATATTAAGAAACCTTTTAATCTTCCATAACAGATCAACATATCGCCAATATACAGTAGCATTGGAATCATCAAAGGCCTTCATGAATTGATTGCTGAATTCATCTGAACCAGATAGAGTATTGAGCTCAACCCCAAATCCCACTTTAAATATTGAGTCTAAAGTTGATTTCATCAGCAAATCCTGCAAAAAGAAAGGTCCCCTTTTGATTCAGGAATTGAAACGCGACAGGTGTGCATGTGTTTGGACTTGAATCTAATGTCATCAGACAAAGTCAGATTTTCTTTTCATTTTCTAGAAAAAGGATGTCAGTTGAGAAATAGTGCTTCAAAGCTTAGTTTAACCAGATATTCTGCTTCCAGTCTCTAGAAATATTTGCTTCTCCGGAAAGCAGGCGGTAAATTAATTCAGAACTGAAATTTAAATTAAAGAACTAGAAGTTTGAAATATTATACAAAAGTTTGATGCAAATATTCCAACTATATATCGTTTATGACTTATTCATGTTTGTATATGCATAAAACAGGCCATAATAGCCAATAAAATCATCAGCTTCTAGCCTGATTAGAAACCTGCAAATCCAACATTTGCTTAGCAGCAGCTGCTACATAAACCTCTGAAGCTAATTTAGCCGCATTAGTTAGAAACACGGTGGAACTGAAATTTCTCAAAACTTTTGTCGAGAATTCATAGCTGGCGAGCTTCCGCTGGTGGCGCCATTTTTCTCCATCCACTGCAAAAATTCCGTCGCCAAACAGGTCTCTCATCAAACCACAATTGTACTGCCCCTGTAAGGATATTAAACCAAAATCACACTGAAAAATAATTGAGATATTGAAGAAAGTTTGACAGCTTATAAAAACTATGTTACCTTGCCATAATTGGAGAACTTGGTTCTAAGAATATATTCAACATTAACTGGATCAGCAGTGTAGACATCACTATTTGACGGTGTGATCAGGCGATAAGTACTGTACTTCCGAGCAAGGGATGTTTGGTAATCAAAAAGTCTGTTGAAGTGTATGAGTTGATTAAATATTGGCCCCACAACTGGTGGCCGATGGTCCTTTGAGATTAATTCTCTGATGTAGATGACTAGGAATACAGCTACTAATCCTATCACAAAGATAGTTGCCACTCCAACCACCACTAAAATGAAAGATACTCCAACAAAGAACCCCATGAGAAGGAAGAAAACAGTGAAACCAAAGAAGAGAACGCCCATCATGAAGAATGAGTTTGGGAGAATCTGAAAACAAAATTTGAATGAGAATGATTCAACAACTTAAGAAATTATTACTCCATATAACGCAACAAACATCCTTCTTATACAGTTGACCACCACATGAAAAGGTGTCTCTTGTGTTATTTTACGGAAAGGTAGTACCTTTTGTTGAAGTTCTTCTACTTTGGATTGTCAGTTTTCTATAGAAGGTTGTTTTCAGCGTGGCCTTTATCTTGCTTCAACTGATGATCAGGCCCTTAAATTTCATTTTGCTTGTGAATTTTAAATACCTAAAATGTTAACACCAAGGAAAGCTTTTTAATATTGATAGTCGCGATAGACTCCAGGATGCGTTCACACAGGAGGGGTTCATAATGCCAAAACGATCCAAACAGAAAAATATATTGTTACTGTATATGAATAATATATTTGAGAGTCGCGATAGACTCCGGGATGCATTCACACAGGAGGGGTTCATTATGCCAAAATGATCCAAACAGAAAAATATACTTAGCTGACATGAATAATATATTTGACAGCTGATCTGTCTTATGTTCTGGATTGTTGAAAAACTTGATAGGGATGTATTCACACAATAGATAAAAAAATTCTAATCAGAACTCAGGAGTGACTATTTACCTCCATCATCTGAAAACTCTGGATTTTTGTCTTTCGATGCCCCCTATGTTCTTCAAGAAGCAGGGAGCCTGTGAATCTCTAAATACAACAATAAAGTTCTTTGAACCTTATTGAACCATGATGGAAGAAAATATTTGAAAACACAAACACTTTGTTTAAAAGTTAAACAAGCATCTTGATATCATCACCCTTCATCTTCTTGGCTTTACTCAAAAGAATCAAGCATATCCCTTTCCATCATCTTCCCATCACTTGAGCAGTTTAAGACACATTATTTCCTCTATCAGAACTTCAGGTGATCCTCTCAATGAGAATTCATGAACGATGCCATCAACTTCAATCATGCTGCAGCCAGGAATGGCCTTCTTAATCCCTTTATCATTCATCGAAGCTCTAATTCTCTTCACATCATCAAATCTACCAGCTTTCACAAACATCTCACACAAAATAACATAGAAAGCATGGTTTAAAGGTTCCAAATCAATCAAGTATTGTACAACCTTTTCTCCTAACTCTACATTCCCATGCATTTGACAGCCTCCAAGAAGAGCACCCCAAACAAACACATCTGGCTCCATTGGCATATTTCTGATGAGCCCTTTTGCCTCGTCAAAGAGCCCAGCTCGACTAAGTATATCAACCATGCAAGCGTAGTGTTGGACCTGTGGCTCAATTGAGTAAACACGTTTCATCATATCAAAACACCAGCGGCCTTTCTCTACTAACCCTGAATGGGCACAAGCTGACAACAGCCCAACAAATGTCACAGGATTAGGCCTCACCCTTAGTGCTTCCATCTCTGTAAAAAGATCAAATGCTTCTTTACCATAACCATGAAGCGCAAACACAGAAATCATAGCTGTCCAGGCTAAAATATCCTTCTTCGGCATTTCCTTAAAGACCTCAACTGCTCTTTCCATGCACCCGCATTTACCGTACATGTCGACCAATGCTGTTCCAATGGCTATATCACACTCTAATCCACTTCTCTTCAAGAAACTGTGTACCCATTTCCCTTGATCAATTGCACCCAAAGAGGCGCAAGCTGAAAGAATGCTGGCAACTGAGATCTTATCCGGTCTAACCATGTCATCACCCAAAATTTGCATTTCATGGAAAAATTCTACAGCTTCCTTTGGCCGGCCCCCTTGAACAAACCCTGTTATGATCGAGTTCCAAGTAATAATATTTCTCTTCTTCATCCTCCTAAAGAAATCCAGGGCCGAGTCAAGATCCCCACTTCTTAAACACCCAATAATAATCGAATTCCAAGAAACAATATCCCTACTCGACATTGCATCGAATATGCTCTGTGCAATATTCAAAAACCCCAATGCAGAATACAAACTAATCAACGAATTTTGAATAAATATGTCATTATGAAATCCGTACTTGACGGCATGGCCATGAATGCTTCGACCCCTGCCATAATCCAACCTTCTTGTGCAATCTTTCAAAAGAAATGGGAATGTAAGGCAATCAGGTGCAATGCCATGACACAGCAGTTGCTTATATAGAATTAAGGCCCGGCACGAACTGGGTCCATCCCTATTGTTAGTTTTACTAGCATAGGCTCTGATCATGGCGTTGTATACAAAGAGATTTGGGTTCTGTATGAATCTGAAAACATCACTGGCATAGTTGAGACAGCCGGATTCAGAAATTGCGCAGAAGAAGAGCAGACGAGAAATGAGGAAATAGCTCTCCGTCTCATGCAAGTGAGGTGATGTTATGATTTGAGAATGGATTTGTTTGAGCTCTCCCATGTTCTTGCATTCTTCTATAAACCGTTTGATTGCGTTCCTCAGATATGCCATGAAGTTCAATCATCTACAAATAAGGCGGGGCGGGACACTTTTAGTAACTTACGTTTGAGGTAAGCCGTGTTTCAAACGTAACAGAGCAATCTTACATCTTTCTGTACCATGTTTCAAACGCTTCCAACATAAGTCGCAACAGAACAACCTTTCCTTGGGTATTTCAAACTCAGCAACCTTAGCTTAGGTGCCGAGTCTATCCCGTATATCAAACTCATGACTCAAATGTTGAAATGATTTTCAAATTATATAATATATATAGTAGTTTTGGGGTTTTTCAAAATAGTTTTGACTAGTTTTGAAGAAAGTCTTTATTGCCTTATTAAATGAATCCCACATTGGAAAGTGAGAAGTTTGGTAAGGCATTTATAAATGCCAACAACTTTCTATGAATTACTTTAGAGCAATGATTGGGTGTAGCACACAAGTGTGAGCATGTGCATCAAGCCACATGTGCGCCACGCGTACGTCTCGCGTGCGAGTCGCGTGGCGCAATGTGGCGCTTTAGTGGCGCACTTGGCACTTGGACACGTGGCACGTGTGGCGTGTGATCAAGACCATTGATTTTTGTCAATCATGATAATCAACGATCGGATGGCTAATACATAAGCAAAAAGGATCGTATGGTGAGAATCACACCTGATCATAAAGGTGTGATGAATGATGTGATCAAACAATGAATATGTGCGATCTACACCGTTAGATTAGAAAATGGGCGATCCGACGGCTGTATTTAAACCTGCAAGTGACTGTTAGAAATCAGTTATTATTTGAATTCTAACAGTCATGTCTAGTCCAAAAAGACACCAAAATGTCTATAAAAATATGGCAAATTTGCAGAAAATAATATAAATATATTTTCTGCAACTTCTTTCTATATTAAAAGGCATTAAAATTCTTGATTCTTTCTAGTTTTTATTGTTCATCATCTCTGAAGTCTGTTTCTGCAGAAATAGACATTCAGATTCTTGGCAGACTTGATAATCAGAGGGTATTCGGGTCTGATTTCGTGTGTGCAACACGCAGTCAGAATTACAGATTTTCTGGGCTCCATTGTATCCTGGAGGCGATTCGTCATTAACCCGGTGCACACCAGATTCTGAGAATTGGTGAGGGCGAATATCGTCTTAAGGAAAGCGATATTAATCGTGCCTTGGACGTGTTCATTCATCTTCTTCTTCCTTTTACAGATTTTTGCACTAACATCAAAAACATTACAACAGAGCAAACTTACCTCAAACCGTTCATAGTAAGTGTTTTTATGTTTGAACACACACACATGCAATTGCTTAATTGCTTAAAGACCAACTGATGAATAAGATAGAACAGTAGTCTGGTGAAATATAATATATCACCCTGGTCCGGCAAAATGGGTCAATTCATGGTTGGCAGCGTTTGTTTGACATTATACTATGCTTCTAGCCACTGGATGATGAACACTAGGACAAAAGAGAGCCGGCAATGGCAAAATGGGTCAAGAAGTTCTATAGCTGTATTGTTCCTACCAAACCCTCTAAATTCCCAGTTGGTGAAAGTGATTTTGTTTTAGCATCTTCTTTGGACTCGGCTTTCTTTTCCTAAGAAACTCTTCTTCCACCGTGCAAAGTTTGGTAAGCAATTCGATTTTCATTCTTCTCCCTGTTACCATTTATGTATCATCTCAACCTCCAGTACTTAGTAACCTCACCAGCGTCCTTGAATTCTTTGGTTCTTCTTTAACAACAATGGAGAATTAGTTTTCACATAGTAACAACCTGAATCCGGAGATGATGGATAGTTCAGCTTAAGAGCAGTGCCTCCAAACCTGCAAGGAGCAGAAAAAGAAGAGAAGGATTACAGTTGATATTTGGCATTGCGAGATTTGAACTATGCCCATTACTCCAAAAGTAAATAACATCGTTAGGCATACACAATCTTTCTCTCGTACATTGAATTATACAACCACCCAGGACGGAGTCATTTGAATACAATAGGGGGCCTGCCCCCTACTCTTGTAATAGACCCTATTATACTAGTATAATAAATATACATTCCATTACTATAATATATTTGGCCCCCTCCTGTAGAAAATCTGCCCAGTTGTCCAGTTGTCTAATTCATTCATCAATTTTGTGTAATTTTTATTTTTTATTTTATTTAAAATAGCTTAACTTGTACGCATCAATCAAAAAGTAAATCTAATTTTTCTTGAGAAAGAAATCAAAAAATACTTTTTCTTAAGAGAAATCCCAAAAACTGAACCCTTGTTTTTTTTTAGAGAGAAACCGGCAGAAGTCCAAAAGTTTTGAAAAAATAAAAATTATTCTTCTCCTCCGGCCTAACTTGCTATATATGCATATAATATATTCATTACATTTTCATTAGAGAATCTAATACAAAGTAAATTCAGCTTCTCTCTCTAGAAATCATCTTAGACAAAGAAGAATTGTGAGTTTTACCATCTCCACTCTAAGTGGTTAGTTTTAATCTTTCTATTTTGTATTACAATGATACTTAATCTTATAATAGCAGACGCATCCTTTACTGTTTATATGATTATGTTATTCAGATGTTAGTTCAAAAACATTTTATTATGTATTTTCTTTTAATTTTTAAAATCCAAAATCTTAGTTAAAACCTAACTCTATTAATTGTTTTTACTTTTCCTTTGTTGTGTTGTTTTTTTTTTAACATATAATAGAACAATCTGAGTTGAACCGTGAAGGACACCAAGACAAAGTTCAATAGTTCGTGACAATATCTGAATCAAAGTAATTCTACTCTCCTATTGGACTTTAGTGCTTAATCAGCTAATATCGATTTCTGATTTTTATTTGTTGAAAAAATTAAGATTTTAGTTCCATTTTCTTTTAAATTCTTTGGCGATTCTTTGTTAGTATACATTGAAAAGGAAATCACTGAGAAACTTAGTACAGAGTCAATCATAGAAGACTTTTGAAACTTAAAAGAATGTCGAGTTTCACTTTAATAAATGATGGAGTTTAAATGTACTTAGAAACAATTATTATTGAAGTAATCTTTTATTCATATTTTGTAAATGATTAATAGATGTTAACTTCATTATTTTCGTTTTAATCTAGTCCTAAATGTTACTATGTTCATCCTTTTAAACTTTAACATATACAACAGTTTATGTTAGTAGCTTTAAAATTTTTAATGTTTCGGCCCTAAAACATAATCCTGGCTCCATCTTTGCAACCACCAACACAGATTTTGATAGAGGTGGTATAATTAGAGAAAACCTTCCTTCCAACTCCACAGCCTACTCTCGCTTCTAAGTAGAAAGCCAATTCATGGTGGTATCCACTCTGTCATCAAAGAAAACCGAGAAACCCTCGTCCTTCTATCGCTTCCCTATATAAGGCCATGGCTTCTTCCATAACTTGGGATTGAGATAGCAGCTGAGCTCTCTTCTTTCCAGAAGGAAGAGTAGAAAGATAATCTCTCAATGCTGAATCGCCGGTTATTTTTCCCAACTTCTCATACACTTTGGGCGCCACTCGAGGGTCATACCCAGCTGAAGCCATTAACAGCAGCCCAATGTAATCTGCCTCCATTTCCATCCCAGCAAAGAATAATAACAACAAAATTGGTGAGATCAGAAAGAGAAAACTTCCAGTCATGCCTTCCAAAGTTGCGTCCACATTTTAAATTTACAAGGACAATCTCATTACACCAGTGGAATGCTAGCACTTCATATCATAAAAATGAAAATTTTACCTCCGTGAAAAAGGAAGCTTTAGGAGAAGAGTGGACATACAAGATCAGGCATAATGAACTGGAAAATATGTTGGTTCGTTTTGCTCCTTATCTCACGTGAAATAAGTAGGAGAAGGGGGGTAAGGGACAAAATTATTTAAAGAAGATTAAGTGCACCAATCAATAGTTTAACTAGTAATTTTTTATTTTAGTAAAATTCTTCTTAAAGTGGTAAAAGTTACAGATTAGCTAGTGACATAGCTTAGTGGTAAAAGTTACAGATTAGCTAGTGGCATAGCTTAGCAGGTGTCAGTAGTGTGAGGAGGGAAAATTATGTGATTGTAATAATTTTTCACATAGTGTTTTTTTCTTCTGGGCTCGTGGTTTTTCTCATGTCTTGAAAGTTTTTCACGTAAATTATTGTGTTATGTTTTTTTTATTTATTTTGATATTTTTGTCTTTTTTTATTTTCAAAAAAGGTGTGTTTAAGAGGGTCAAAATTTCTAACAAAAAAATCAATTGTAATATGATAAACCATAGATTTTTCGTAAGTGCTTCAGCTGCTTGTCTAGCCACAGCATGCCCAACCTATCAACAAATGAATATCAAAAAACTTGAGCAAGACTGAAACAAAGAAAGTAAATGTCTAAATAGTATGCACCAATTCTATAGATGTAATATATATACCTCATGCCCAATTATGGTTGCAATCTCTGGATCTCTTCTAAAATGGTCGAGCAATCCGGTAAAAACAACAATCTTCCCGCCGGGCAAGCAGAAAGCATTCACGACTGGATAATCCACAACCAACACCTCCCACTTCAATCCCTCCAAATGCTCTATATCCGGCCGATCCCCGCGCTCTAGGCCTTTCTTTCGGCTCTCCTGAACCCACTTATCATCAAGAATCTCATCTTCTTTGTACCACTTCGCTTCCGGACTCTCTCTCAGTGCCAGCAAAGTATCAATTCCACCACCAGTCTCATCCGCCCCGGCAATCTCCGACGCATAACCGAGATCACTCCACAACTGCTCACGCATCAACCCTCTCTGCAACGCCTCTATGATATCTCTCGCTATCAATCGGACCCGAACGCTTTCCGGGTGAACCGGCTGCAGTATTTTCCCCTTGAATGCTTGCTTCATTTGCTGGAACGGAGCCTCTCCGATCTTTCTCTCGAGATCTTTTGGCAAAAGCACGAAATGCTTTCGCTTTGTGTAGGGTATGGTCTCCAAATGACCATAGTAAACTGTAACGTCAACCCCAGAACCTACCAACACCACAACCAACAGAGTAGCCGGATTTTTATACCATCTCCGAGGCCCTCGTGGCCGGAGCCGGTAACGATAGACGTAGTAATATCTTCTAGCACCACCAAGAAAAGGACTGTACTGATTCTGTTTGGGCACAAATTCGAAACCCAATTTCTAGAAATCGGAGAAGCAAGGCCGAACCAAGGAACTCCTGATTTATTCGAACTGGGTATCGAGGAACTGTGCTGGTTGATTGTTGGGGTGGAGTTTCGAATTGGGTTTTTGGGTATAATCTTTGAAGCGAAGCTGTGAAAAGCGTCGAATGCGACCTTTGACCTTCTGTACCATCCCATGATCTAGTGGAAAATGCGCAATCAATCACCAGATTCGAAAATCTATAACAGAGAAATCATTCTGAAAAAAATGAGACTTGTTTGGCAATTCATTCTGAGAGGAAGATGAAACCGGGGAAGAGAGAGAATCGAAGAGTACGAATGAAGAAACAAGTAGATGAATGAGAGACGTGTAGTGGTAAGAGGCTAAATGTAGGATTCTGAGACGTGTCTTGATTCTGGAAGCTTGTCTTATTTTTCTGACGCTTCGGGAAGCTCGTCTGGACGAGTGTGTTTGTCGTGTCGAACGTAGGAACAGGTAGACAGCAGTGGAGCTTGGAAGAGTCCAAAAGCATTTATATGTGTTTCGATCATAGTTCGCGGCAAATGGGAAACATGAAACGCAGTGTTAAAATATTATAGTATATATAAAATAATTATTAATAATGTTTAAAAAATAGTAATAGTAAGTATTAGAATATTGTTATGACCAATTAAATAATATTATGGTAAAAATACTTACAGTCGAGGATGTAAACTATGCTCTAGAGAGATAAGAACAAGAATTAGTAGAGGGATCAGCAAAGATAGTAAGATCGTATGGAGGTGAAGGACAGAACTGACCATGAATAAAGAGAGAATGACAGTGATACTTTAACAGTACTTTGACAGAAATTTGTCTCCCCTATTCTTCCTTCTTTATCCTTTGGATAGCAGGCTTTATTTATAGGCGTACTTAACGTATATATGAATGACACGTGACCACTAAGGCCACGTGCTCAATATTTTCTCTACCAATTAGACTGAGACGAGCAGGTTATCCTCATCCCCAAGAGACTTGAGATCCTTTCTGGTCAAAGTGATGTCTCTCACTCCAACGGTCCTCTATCCTTAGCCACCACCAATCTACGCGATATCTTTGTCCATTATAATGAATGTCCCAAGTTTTACCATCTGATTAGGGTGCTTTTTCGCTAGAGGATATATCTTATTGAAGTGTCATTGTTTTTGAAACAAGACTTTATATTGCCTACACTTACATATTACTATAATTATTAAAAATTAAATTTTAACAGCACAAAAGAGTAATATGAATTATGACAAGTATACTCTCAGAAAGTTTTCTTCAAACTTCTTGAGTTTTCTTCAGAACTTCAAAATTTTCAATGAGTTTCAAGAAATGTGTTTCTCGAGAAACAAAGTTATTTTGTTAGAGTTTCACGAAATGAGTTTATGGAGAAACAAAGTTTCTTGCTAACTATGGTTTAAACTAGTTTTATCGTATTAATTTTTACGGACTTTTTGAACTTGCTTTTCTTTTCTTTTTTTTCATTTTGACTAGATTTTTCAATTGAAATTCATTTTTCTAATTTCTTTAAGAGTTTTTAACTTATGCTTTCAATTTCTTTTTTGATTGATTTTTTGGATTAATTGCGCAAATGCTCACTTCTCATTCAATCTAATATAAAATATACGAGCAGACCCCATGCCATCCATACCATCAATGTAGATCGCCCATACAAAACATGATGTGGGTCATGATTTCACTATCCATTAAAAGCTAATAGGCAGACAGCTCTCAAACACATATAAAACGTACGCCAAGCATGAGAGCATACAAAAGCAGCTACATATAAATAACTCTCTAGAATACATTTACCGGAAAAATTCGAGTACATCCTCAACCGTATTCTTTTTCTCATTCGAACCAAAATTTGAGAAAAGAAAAAAAATTGGGGTGCATGGGAAAAACCCCAGAATATAAAATGATAAACACAAATAAAAAAATGCACAGAAGTAAAATTCCTATATTCAGCCAACCTAACTTTTCAATTCCTTACATAAAGAGCGAAAAAAATCGATTATCTACTATTTTCTTCATTATCGCAAATGTTCTTGGCTGCAACATGCATCTTCAGTCAGCTGTAAGTTTTGTCACAGTTTCAGGGCCCTTTCAGAGCTCTTCACCATTTGCTGTTGTTGCTACGAGCACCCCCTCTACCTTTGGTAAATCTATCATTTCTTCGATCAGAGAAACCACCTCTCCCTCCCGAAAACCTACCACCACGACCACCTCTCCTATCTGCAAAGCCACCACGCCTGCCACTGCCAAATCTTCCCCCCCTTGACTGATCTCTCTCTTGCAAAGGAGGTAATGCTTTCACCACCTCTAAGCTCACACCAGCAGCATTTTCCTGGACTGCAGTGCAGCAAACACAAAACAAACAGTTTTTTTTAAGTCTAATTATACAAAGCACGCACTAAATGCTAAGGCAACACAAAAATATAAATCCATGGTAGTTCAACAATTTATGAAAGAACATCCCCTATCTAACCATGAAAGTAACTATTCATGGAAAACTGTGATGCAAAACAAAAATAACCCATGGTTTGTTCAACATTTTATGGAAGAACTCGGCCTATATAATATGCAAGCAACAAGTTCTGGAAATAGTGATGCTAAACTGGATCATATTTGCGGGCAAAAAGACTTGTACGAGGTTGAATCCTCGTACCAACTAAATAAAGTCCTATATTCTGCACAGGAATCTCTTTTTATCTTTGACTAACTAATCATGCAGAACATACCTGCAAGAAATGTGTCCAAATCTTCAACAGGCACATCAAATACTGCCCCCTTTCCGTCAGCTGTTAGACCAAGACCCTTCACTGATTCCACCTTCTCATCAGGTAAAAACCTCCTCAAGACACCATATGCAAAGCTGAAATGTCATGATACCAAGAGAAAAAGGTATAGGTGTTATGTTGTCTCTACCTTCAATACAGTGCAGAAATTACAAATATCAATCGTCCTAAGGTGGGTCCCATAACAGAAGTCAAGGCAAGCAAGATCATTGCCACAGTCGTTGCCATATACTTTTTTTGTTCTTTCTCAGCATATGTACCTAAAGATTCAAGACACGTGTGGAATAAAAGTAGAAAAAGTTTCCAGGACTCACAAAGGTGTGTAGATGGGTTTTCCAGCATCAAGAAGTACAGTGACATCGTTCTCCATGGAAGCAAGAAGTGATCTACTCTTAATCTCAGTGTAACCCTGTAGAATACAGAGTAAGCCCAACCTTCCCCAGAAATCCAAGTTCATGAATAGAACAGAATTAAAAAACAGACGAACTCACGGCAGTCTTGGCAAGGGCATTTGCAAGCAGTTCTACCAGTGATAGACCAGACGAACTCAGTAGCTCCTCAGCAGCAGACTTGAATACGGGAACAACACTACAAATTTTAAGTTTATATATCAACATGTAGAGTTACAGCAGTAAATTCATCCATCAAAAAGAAATATAAATGAAAAGCAATTACCAGTCAGAGACTTGGGTGATTGTTTCTGCTGCTTCTGAGCCAGCAGCTTTGGCAATATCAGCTGGCTGAGGAGCAGATATGTGCTCAAATTTCACACCAGATTCTCTTTCGATCTTAGATATATTTGACCTTCTTGGATCATAAAGCATCACTGCAACCCCCGTATTTCCTGGAAAGTATGATACAGCATATCTCTAAATAATTCACCATAGTCCAGACATTCAACCATTCAAACAACAATAATTTGGGGGTTAAAAAAAGGCCAAAGTTCAGAATTTACCAGCTCTCCCTATCCGTCCAGATCGATGGATATATGCTTCTACATCACCTGGAGGCTCACACTAAAGCATGTAGCAATTATCAGTATAATGAATACATAAACAACACTACAAACAAAGGTTGGCAAACAGAATCTGTCTATATACAATTAGAAACACAAACCTGGATGACTAACTGCACGTCATTGATGTCCAATCCCCGTGCTGCAACATTTGTTGCCACTAATGTCCAGAACTTGCCTGATCTGAATCCAGAAAGTGTGATCTGGGAGTATCATACACATTTTAGGGGAAGAAGGAAGACGAGTAATTAATAACAAGGTTTCCACAAAACAGGCATCTATCTGTGTGATTTGAGATTATCAACAGAAGTTTTGTTCACTATTGCAGGCCATAGAAACAAGGTTGGCTACCAAGAGGAACTATGGTGATCGAAGTTTTCCTATACACATTTAACACGACCATCATAAACAACTCCAATCTGTATAGCAAGGAAACTTTCTGTCTAAAACAATGAATATATTTTATGCAAACCTCTACAAAGATTAAAAACAAATATGATTTTAGATCAAGCTAAGCCCTATATGGCAAATATTCAGCTCAAAAAGGGAAAACCATTAGAAAAACAGCCTAAGAAGAAAGCAGCATAGGTGGTTTCCAAGAAAATAGCTCCACCTAGGAGACCAGTGTGGTCAATGCATCTAACCTAGGAGTTCCCCAGGATGAGGGGCTGCACCCTAAAGTGCAGGTGCCAAGGCCACAAAAACATCCTTCCCATATAGCCCACACAACTTATAGCTTGATCATAAAAACTATTAATAAATTCCATCAGAAAAGCTGAAAAGAAAATAATCTTAATTCTACAATGATTGAGCAACCTAAAAAATGGAATAAAAAGACTCACTCCGCTTCATATAGGAAAGCAACTTGTTTGACATACCTCACGCTGAGCTTGCTGGATGCCCCCATGCAAAGCCCATGCTCCAGGCAATAAGCCAGCAAGTTCAGAAGCAGAATCCTTTGTCTCAGTAAAAATAATAGTGCGCCCTCCACTGAATCAACCATCCACAGAGAAAAAAATCAAGAGGATTAATCAACAATTTTATAATGAATGTTCGAAAACTGTAATCAGTAATTCATCGGGCACCAGAAACAACCAACCTGCTATAACAGCGAATAACATCAGGAATAAGCTGGGATCTGGCTGAACTAGAGCAGGGAATAATCATAAGCCCCACGTTGGTACTAGCCTTCATATTTTCATTACCAACAAGGTCAACAGTTTTTTTTTATCAGGTTTGAGAAACCTTGCAGCAATCTGGCAATGCAGAAATGCAGGTTTCAGTCAGATTGAAAAGAGGGAAGAAGGAGAGACCTGTTTGAAATCTGAAATAGATCCAAACTCGTAGTTGGGGGGATAAAGGGCAAGAGAGCAGCACATGCACTAAACATTTGAATTCTGAATTCCCAGAATAAATTAAAGTAAGAAATACTAGTAAAGAAACGAACATGCTTCACCCAGACTGGCAAAGTGGCACTGAATAAAAGTGTTTGAACTTTTCTTGCATCCTCCACCTTGCCTACAAAGTATAAACAAATAAGGCGTTAATAACGCCATATGAAGTGATCACAACAATCCAAGCTCCAACAAAAAACCTAACCACCTCTATATCCTCTCTATGCCCGTAAGAATCGCATTCCTCCAAGAATATAATATACAATCCTTAATGCATTGTGAATATTAAGTAAAATCTACATGATATTAACAAGTGGTTCAGCACGGGACTCTACAATGTGGTCCAAAGTATCATATAAAAGTCAACTCATGATTATCATACCAATGCTACAAGTATATATGATGTATTAAATACCTAGAATAAGTTCAACATCTTCAACAAAACCCATCCTTAGCATTTCATCAGCTTCATCGAGGACACGGAACTTTAATGAGCTCAAATCAATATTTCCCCTCTCTATGTGATCCTACACCAAGATTTTCATGAAACTGATGGTCACATTTATCAAATGCAGAGATCTTGTACTATCACAGGCAAAGCATTTTAAATTCATGTTGCAAAATTCTAGGCATAAACTAAATTAATAAAAAAGCTTACCTGAATGTGGCCAGGTGTCCCTACAACTATATCAACCCCTCTTTTCAATTTAAACTGTTGAGTTTGGTAGGGAGCTCCCCCATACAAACAACACGAACTCAGCCCCAATGCCCCACCACAAACTTCAAAGTCAGCAAACACCTGTAAATAAAATAATCAAAAACAACAACAGAGACTTAGAAGGGACCAGAGCAAAAAGGAAAGGACAACAGAAGAGAGAACAACTCTTATACGAAAGTTCTTATGTAATAACTGAGTGGCCAGTTTCCTAGTTGGTAAAAGAACAAGAACACTTGGTGCCCTCCCATTTCCAGTCCTCCGGGCTGCTTTTGTAGGTCCATTCATTATGGATTCCAATATAGGTAACATGAAGGCCAGCATTTTACCCTGTATGGTAGCAAAGCATAGTTGTTTGTATTTTAACAAGATAAGAAAATTGAGAACCAATTACACAAAGAAATATGAAGTGAATGAAAAATGAGAAATCCGCAACTTTAGAGAACACAAGTTCCTTCAACAGCAGAACAAAATACATTAACTAATTTGATATTGAGAGAGATAAGATCGGCACACCAAATTCATTAGAGGATAAACACACAGAAACAACCTAAAAAAAACTCGAAAAGAGAGATAGAATAGCCTACTAGCCTATTTGTCTTTTCAATAAACTACATGCAGAAGTTCCAAAGACATTTACTAAATCAACTTCTTGCAGGTGCATCCTTTGGAACATATTTTTCATTTCAAAAACTTTCAGCTCTTAACAAATTGATGTTGACCCACCAATGGGCTTTTGCAAAAGGGACTCGGTGACTAGGCATAGTCAAAACAACATTATAAGTCTGCCTCTATGAACCTTAACCATGTACATAGCCACAAAAAGATTGTTTATGTCTTGGTGACATGACCATAATTCCCTTCATCTTAGGGGGAACTAAAAACATGACTGATCAAAAACATCATCATTCCCAAAGCTTGTTTTAGCAGTTTGAAAGCCAATTGATGTACTAAAACCCAATGTGTTTGCATACTGTCACGGACCGGGCACTTGTCATCCAACCCAAAAGCTCAAACTGTTAGGTAGTAATAGCTACCCCTCTTACATGGCTCAAGACCTCCCTTCTCCTATCCGATGTGGGATCGTAATATACTTTCCCACCCAAATCCGCAACGGCCTCATCGCGGGTCAGACCACCCTACCTACTCCACCTGAGCGTTTAGTGTAGAATCGGATCAAAAGTTAGGCTGCCCTAATACCACTTGTCATGGGCCGAGCACTTGCCATCCAATCCAAAAGCTCAAACTATTAGGTGGTGCTGTCTACCCCCCTTATATGGCCCAAGACCTCCTTTTTCCTATTCGATGTGGGATTGTGACAATATGCACCTTCATAGATCTAGAATTGTTTGTCAACTTTCTAAAAAACATAAAATGAGAGAGAGAGAGACGTAAGGTAAGGTAAGCTAACTCTTCCCATGTTTGTGAGTCTTTGTGTTACGAAACTTCAGAGTGTACTCATCAGATTTTGACACCTCACCAGCACACTTAGTTTTTAGGGGTCCAACCATGCTACTGAGTGTAGCTTGATGATTATCATGGTCAGTGTGGCTGGTGAAAGGATGACAAATAATAGTCCCTATGGGCCTAAAGGCCTGGATTCTTTAAAGCAAATGGGCCTGTCGCGAAAGGTAGGCCCGACTTGCAAGAAAGCACGCCCAATACTTATGAAGACAAACCTAAGGGCCATGAAAGGCCCCAAAGCTAAAGAAATCCAATCCGACTAGAGAAAGGACCCTAAAGAAGTGAATCCAACTCTACCTAGGACCAAGGAAAGATAAACCCAAACAGAATGGGATTGAAGAACAACTCCTAGAAGGAGGAGGATCTCCGAAGGCTTATAAATAGGGCAAGGTGAAGAAGAGCAAGATACGCATTACTAAAAGCTAGAATAGACTTTTTTCAATTCTTTTTAATTAAGCTTGTATGATTTAATTTTCGGAGTGCCTTCTGCCTCAAGGAGGTCATCGCATTCTCACCATTGTTTAGTTATTGTAGGCTCTCTGGTGATCATCTTCAAGGTTCGCCATGTGGTTCTGGGCACACAAAAAATCCCATCCACAGTCCCAATTGCCTGATTCTTCTAGGATGAGCCAAATCTTATGTCTTCTATAGTATCCCCGGAATTTCCTTCCAGGATGAACCCACCCAACCCACATAAATGACAGCGCAATTCTACCACAGGTATCTTTCACACGAGAAAATATTCAATACAACGGTAATGCCATATCAATTTGCTAATGTGGTATCACAAGCTAATCAAATTATGCCAAATTAATACGTCGAAATCCCAAACACCATGTCACATCATTAATTAGTAGGGTACTTGGAGAAAATCACTCCTCAATTTTAGGTGATTTGATAAAAACACATGCATTGGGCATAATTTGATTGACTTGTGATACCATGTCAGTAAAATTACGTGCAATCACCGTCACACAACAAGCCAAAGAACACACTAAATCACACGCAATCATAAAAGACACATTCATCCCAATCCCAAATTACTACTCCAAAAAAGAGTTATTCCAGTTGAATCACGGTAAGAAGGTTCTTAATTTTCACATTTCTCGTGTCATAACTAACTGCAATATTCCATTTTGATGACCATAGAAATGAATATTCCAAATGCAGAAACTGTACCTGGCCAGTACGCGCCCGACCAACCAAGTCCGACCCATCGAGAACAGTATCAAAAGTCATAGCCTGAATAGGAAACAACGATTCAATACCCTTGGACTTCAGTGCCTCTCTCAACGGCGCCGAAATTCTAAAATTCGACACAGCATTAGGATTTTCATCTTCACTGCCATCGTTCCCATCATCCTCATCATCTACCTCCGCCAACTTCATCTTTTTCTTCCTCTTCAACGGCTCACCACTCTCCGCCTTCAAACTCATCGGCTCACATATTGCCGAGCTCGTCTCGCTCCTCTCCTCGTCGTTATCCTCATCAACCTCCGAAGCCTTCCGCTTCTTATCTTTCTTCTTGCTCTTCTTCTTCTCGAACCAGCTCTGCTGCGAGTCGCTTAAGTTCAGTTCTTCAGAATCAGACTCGGAGACCTTCGACTTCTTCAGTTTCTTCTCCTTCCTGCTTTTCTTATCGATCGAAGAGTCGAATTCTTGGACTTCGACCTTCGAGTCGATCTTCATCTTCGTCTTCTTCCCCTTCATGTCTTTGGGGACTTCGGAGGAGAATTCTTTGGACACAGCGAGAGAAGGCAGGACGATATATATATAAATATTTGGAGAGAGAGGGGAGGGCCCGGGGGGGGGGGGGGGGGGGGGGGGGGGGGGGGGGCCTGGGCGCGCTCTCCTACTGCAAGGGATGTCTGCAATGAATTGCAGTAGCAGGAGCGAAACAGGAAGGCAAAAGGTTTTGGGGTTCGTATTTTAAGGTCTGACGCTGGAGCAATTGTGGGCCGTTGGATGGCCGAACACTCTTTTATTTGGATATTTGCCGTTAGATTATATAAATTCGCGGAACTCTGGTCATTCAAATTAATTTTTATATTTAAAAACCTCATGTGCGACGTGTTAAATTTTATCTATCTCGATCTTTGTCAAAAAATCTTCTCCCACACTCGCCTTATATTTGTTATGGGTTAAACCCTTTAATTTTATCTATGTTTATATTTAATTTAGCTCAGGTTAAATTAACTCTTATGTGTTCTTATTTTTTATTTAACACATAGAAAAATGTTCCTAATTTTATATATTTTACAAAATAATATATAGTCTATATAATAAGAGGTGGACAATGTTTCTTATACAAAAAAATACTTTACTCTATATACTAAGGAGCATTCATGTATTATTATAATATTAGGGATAATTCGTTACTACCACACTTTTCAGTAAATTTGAGCACATACAATCTATAGCAAGTCTCATTTTAGTTCACACACAACGAATTGGGATAGAAATAATGAATTCAAAGACATAACACGCCATCCTCATACAGTAATACAACAAAAATTTATGTACGAAGATTACACTTTCAAGACTTAAAGAGGCAGGGGCTACATCAAAAAAAAAAAATGGATTCATTTTCTATCCCATGATCACAGCTATTACAATTTGATCAGTACATATCAATATTGACCATACACCACCAACTGCACTCACAAAAAACCAACCAATCAATATCATTATGGTAAAGAAGAAAAACTATCAACCAACTACTAGCAGTGGAAACTGTTTAAACTATCAAAGTAAACAACTTAGGCCTTGAAACCAAAATAAACTGAAGGTACACAAATTTTGAAGCCTCCAACACCAAAATTATTTGGTTTTTCCAGAACTTTCTCCACTGGCTTAAAGATCTAAACCCACACATAAATAATAGAACTTATGTGAATTCCTAATGATTAAACAATTTTTTTTTTTTTTTTGGAGACTATGCATTTCAAAGGAGAAAAACAAATGATTTCAATAACAAAGAACCAGATTGCACGGAGAGATAGTCTAACTTGTGAAAGATAGCTTCGGTTTACAGATTGAAAGTTGATTTGTACCATGTTTTGATCTCAACACCAATTCTCTCTCTCTCTCTCTCTCTCTCTCTCTCTCTCTCTAATAATCTGTCCCATGATGGCTCTAATAATCTGTCCCATGATGGCCAAATCCTGCCACTCTCTCTCTAAAAACCCATCTCTATATCTAAAAGACTAAAACTCCTCCTTTCAGCCAACCTTCTACCTTATTTTAAAATATCTCAACTTCTTTCCCCTTTTTATTTTCCCTATTTACCAGCCCACCTTTTGATATTCACCATCGAAAAAGTCCCTCCGTCCATCTTCTTTGTCTCCGGCCATCATTACCGGCTCAACAACACCACCCAAATACACAACCCATCTTTTTCTCTTTATTTATTCATGCAACGAACCAGCCCCTGTCCTTCCCCTTCTTGGGTTCGGTCATAGCTTCCACCAACAAGGGTGCTGGTGCTATCGTAACTATAGCGGCCATGGTGGCCATGGGCAGGTGGAGAAATAGAATAGAAAAAAAAAGAAAAAGGAAAAGGAAAAGAGCAGCAAGAGAAATAGGGAAAGGGAGCTTGATTTCTTAGAGAAGAATAACTACCACTTACCCATTTGTGTGAAAATGGGTCTGTCCCATCCGAATGCATTTAATATTTCAACCCTTTCTTCTACTCAATCACTGTACATACTACAAAAAAGGAGAAAGGGGTTAGAAAAAGAGAGTGATGGAGGGTGGAC
Source organism: Euryodendron excelsum (assembly GCA_033060915.1). Taxonomy (NCBI): domain Eukaryota; kingdom Viridiplantae; phylum Streptophyta; class Magnoliopsida; order Ericales; family Pentaphylacaceae; genus Euryodendron; species Euryodendron excelsum. The sequence goes on along the minus strand of CM065396.1, from coordinate 33,860,235 downwards.
TGTGTGGTCTCCAGCTTCGAAGAGAAGGCGTGAAGGAGTCGAGAAAGAAAGAGGAAGAATGTGAGTCTGGTGCATCTGACTATGTTGTTTTTAGAGAGAGAGAGATTGCGCTCGTGTGAGAGAAGTAAAAAAACGTAAAAGAGAAAGGACAAAAAAAAAAAAAAAAAGTACCTTTTATTCAAATTGTGTTGGGTGGGTTTGGTATTCATGCCGGCGGCTTTATGGAGGTTATGAGGTTTTTATTTTTATTTTGATGTAAGTGGGTTTCTTAAGTTTTGGAATGAAGGAGTGAAAGTGGTGTGGAGAGAAGCCGAGAAAGAGCCGTTGGTGTGCAAGCACTAACTTTGATTATTTTAAGAGGTTAGTGGTGTATAGAATTGATCTCAAGCATCGGATGAAAATATAAGAGATAGACAAATGTCCCATCAGAGTGAGCTAAAATGTAAGATAGATAATAAGAATATTATAATCATTTTGATATATAATTAGATCGGGTTTAGGATCCAATGGCCCCCTAAGTTTGCCCATTATTTACAAGATTTGAAAATTTTTAAACCCTATTATGTTAATAAATGGCTTGTAAATTTTGTTTAAAGTCCATCAGAAAACACGTAGAACAATATATTTATATATCTTTAAATGCATGTTATGTATTTATATATTTAAGTTGTTTAACTTTATTCTTGAAGAATAAAAATATTTATTAAAATAATTAATTAAAATATTTTAATACTTAATTTTTAATCAACATTAGACCCTCAAATCTTTCAGTAAATTGGATGGATAATTTTTTTTTTAGGGTCAAATTGTCATACCTACGTGTAAGGTGAAACAAAAGGAAAAGTAATAAATAATGGACCTTCACACTAAACAATCGTAGGGAGTCCACTTCATTGGCTTGAGGCATGCATATGGCCCTGAAATCTCCCTTTTTTGTTTGGGCTCAAGCTTGGAACCCAAAAAACCAATACAACATCATGCATGTAGCGGGTGCTCAAACAGTAACGCAAATACATTGTGTAGGAGTGTAGGACCTACCATTCGGCTGGCAAGTGGTTGCGCCGTTGAGCGGCGGCGTGGGTGGTCCAAATTAGCCTAGCGAAAAAGATAGGAGCTTTGGATGCGCCTCGGCCCTCGACATGTCCGACATCTCACATGCCACCCACCTTAGTAAGACCCTGAAAATCAGATGAAGATACTTGCTCACCTTTAACACAGAAATAAAATGGCTAAATTTCATACCAAATTTATTATTAAAATAATATAATTAAATTAGAATTATTTACTTAAAAATAAAATTATTATTATGATAATTCTTATTTATAAAAATAGCACTGGTACATTATTCTTGTGAGATTTTTTACACAAATTTTATTAAAAAATAACATTTTTTGATACAATAACTTCTTTCCATTTTCGTTCGTTCATTTTTTTATTTTGTGATTAATTAAACTTTCTCTTTGTAGTTTGAGAAAAATCACATGGCCCTCATTTTGTTTATAAGTAAACATATAATCCTCTTATGATTTTTTTTAGTTGTAAAATAGATGAAAACACAATTTTATTATAGGGATATTTTTGTTATTTTATGTTATCAAAATTTAACATCAAAAGGACGATTTTGTAATTTTATGTCAAAATAAAAGTATCATCACTCATATGGATATTTTTGTCATTTTAATTTGTTTCGGTTCAATCTATTTTGTAAATAAGTCTAAAACATAAAAGAGTTATATGTTCACATTTAAATTACAGAAAATTATTTAATTTCGCTCAAACTACTAAGGGTAAAGTGCAGTGGTGGACCTAGAAACTTTTCTCAGTGAAGGCGAAAAATACTTTTGAATAATTATTTTGTTAATTCAGGATTTGCTTCAAAATCATCTGCATTGAGCTCTACGTGACGTAAACTAGTTGAAGAAGCTTGTTTGTTAATAGACCTTTGGCTGTCTTGAGTATTTGATTCTTCTAATGTTTCTTTCTTAAAGTATCCTTTCACAATTGTATCAAAATAAATTAATACTAAAAAAAAACTCAAACAGTGCAAATGTATCACTAATTCAACAAATTCTACACATTCAAATATATAACAAATGTGTATTTATGCAAATGTATCATGTGCCTGTGCTAATATATCACTAATTTAACAAATTCTACACATTTAAATATATAATAAATGTACGCTTATGTAAATGTATTATCTATTATGCGTCTGTGCAAATATATTATTTATTGTGCGTCTGTGCAAATATATCAACAAAACACTTAACTGAAATAACATAAAAATCATTTACATTTACATTTAAGTGAAAGAAAGTGAGAGAGCATACAAATCATCTACTGAATATACGGTATCCTAGACAAATATTTCAGTAAAAAAATATAGTTAAAAGAGAATGATGCAATAGTATAAACTTTGATTATTTTATACAAATAGTTTAAAACTTTAAAACTTTAGTATTTTCTGAAAAGGTATGTCAATTTAGCTGTGCCAATGAAATAATAACAACTTCTTTTTTCAAAAAGTTAAGGAATACTAAAAGAATAGTGAATGACAAAAAAGAAAATCCCAGGACAGCAGCCGTTGCCACTCGGCCTGCATGGGTCCGTCAATGGTAAAGTGTAATTACTCTTTTTTTTAGCTACATAGTGTCCATGTAGCTACGTACTTGAACTTATAACATCTGCAGATATAATTATTTTAATTCATATTTGGATGAAAATTGGACTAATGGTTAGATAACCCAATATTAATCCAGTACAGTGGATAAATCAAAAGAAAAGTGAATCCCCTCATCCATTAATGTGAAAATGGGAATTTGATGCATCACCAAATGATGTAATGCCAATTCTTTTGAAATAATTTAACTGAAAGGTCACCTCCTCCTTTATTACAAGCTACAATATTGCAAGCCCCAAGCAAAAATGATTCCTCCATGGTGGATATTGAGGATGCTATGCTGTGATCTTTCTTTTCTACCGTTGCATTAGGAAAAGCAGGGGATAGAGTACATTAATTAGGGGGCCCCACTGTGGAAAGAATGGCTTGAGACAGCGATAGAGATGGCTTGATCAGTGGCCCTGTTATTATCCATTATGTGAAGAAATTAATTCCTCTGATTATCCATCTGTTTCTCACGACAAACAGAGGAGCTGGTTTTATGATGCTCTTAATCGGCGATTGTATAACTACCATTAGTACTTGCTTATCAATATAACGATTTTCCCTGCAGAGAGCAAGATAAGGAGAAACCCTCACGCCCTGATCTTACCATTCATAGTAAATAGGGTTACCGGTACATTTTACACAAAATTTTACTTGTACTTTACAGTAAATTTTACTTCAAGACCTTCAAATTAAGTATCTATACTTTTAATTTGTTACAATATTAATCTTTTGCCAATTTCTATTCAGAAAATAAATGAAAGATTAACGTATAACAAACACGTTGTCTTTTTTAAGGGACAAATATATAAAATTTAACTATTTTTCAACCCAAAGACTTGCATATATTATATGTAAGTTGAATTAAGAGTTTTGACATGAAGCCTAATTACATTATATACCTCACCAAATTTATTACACTCAAGATTTTAGAGTAATTTAAGAGAGATTTATGATAGATTATATTATAAAAAAGTTTGATTTTACATCTTTGCTTTTTGAAAAGGGTAACGTGCTTGTTATATGCTAATCTTTTATTTATCTTTTAATTGAATAAGTTAGTATAAGGTTGAAATTGTAACAAATTAGAAGTGTAAAAACTTAATTGTTACATTTGAAAGTAAAGATACTAAAATAAAATTTAGTGTAAAGTGCGAAGGTACAAAGTATAATTAACCTTAATAAATATTACACAAATTTAAAAATATTCAATGTGTCTGTCACATATGGTTGGAATTTTTCTGAAATAAAAATCCAACGTGTGGAATAGGAAATATATTATTATTAACTAAAATATAATTTTGCTTATATAGTATTGTGCATTCTAGTTGGGGAACGGTTCAGTGAATGGTGAGCAACCAAGAAGCCCTTCTTTATATGGGGATCTGGGAAAATAAAAGAATAAGAAAAGAAGGAAATTTAACTTTCTATATCCTCCACAATACTCAACCTTGCTTAGTTTTATTTGCATTTTTTTAATTCGTATTTGGGCCTATTTTATTACTATTAGGTACAAGTTCTCATAATGGATGAAGAAAAGCACACATTAACAAGCCAATGCTAAGTGATTATATTCAAACAGCACTCATTGCCTCCTAACTTTAGACCAACATTTTTAAAACAAAACACTCTTTGCAAGCCATTACCTCATCCCACTGTCTGCCTGCTCTCTCTCCACCAACCCCACATTTCACACTTATCACTGCAAGTGATTATAGTAACATCAAGGGATTTCAAAGTTAATCACCTACTCTTAAAACACTCTGCAAATCAAGCTAATTAATCTGATTTTCACATGTAGGTAGGACAAAACTAAACTATATATGTAATGTCACAGAGAACCACCAAAGCTTTGAAACATGCATGCTGCAAGCAAATACCATATGAAGCACAAACAAGAAAATTTTGTGTATTATTGCCTTGTAATGGAACTCCATTGGCACCTATACAGGCATGCCAAAGCCTCTCAACCCTCCAAACCATAGCTTTTTCTAACCATTACTTTACCATTTTAAGGCTCCCAACAAAAGAATACAACTCTATAACTAGTATACAACATATATATATATCAGATCTAACTAGTGAAAATGAATATAGATCCTAAATCTATCGATTACCATTTATACCCTCCCTCTTGCTCCTTCATCCTCCTCAACACCCCATCAATGGCGACATCGAAGGCATCCCTAATACCAACCAAACCCTCTTTGGGCTTTGCATATACAATGTTGGGTATATTTTCTATCACTTTCTCTCTCATTCTCCTCACCTCTTCCCTGCTGAATCTCTCAAGCACCCCTCTTATGGAGGTTCCATTCTTCACGGCATTACGGTCTATGAAGACGGAGTAGCTGTCCGGTTCACCCGGCAAGAACCACTGGTACTGAAAGTAAGCGGTTCGTTTCCAGAAGAAAACGGGGATCGAACCGGCCACCATGCAGTCGAATATGGACCGGCGGGTGAAGCTGTCGCCTCTCGGCTGCAGACAGAAGTCCGAGTCCAGAAACGTCTCGAGAATCGCCGACGTGCCGTTGGAGCACTTGGACCCGCCACAGTCGACGACCCGGCAAGACCCGGACTCGCTGTAGCACCGACTCAGTAATAGGCCTCGGAAGTCGTTCTTGATGAAGCCTCGTGTCGCACCGGCAAAGCAGTAGAGGGTGGTCCGCTTGCGTGTGCGGACGAAGTCCTGCCACGTCGTCACGTCGGAGTCCGTCCTCGGGTGGAATCCGGTGGGGTAGGGAACACCAACGTCGAAGTAGTCCCAGGGGTTTCGCTCGATCAGAAGGCGCGTAATGTTCCTCATCCCCGGCAAGTAGATGCAGCTGGACCCCCAGTCGCCGTCCTTGGACCGCCGGAAGTCCCAGCTGATGCGACCCATCGTGATGAAGTGATCCCAGCCGTTCGATCTGTTCCAGTAGGGTTGGTTCTGGACCCACCTCAACATCATCTCGCAGTGCCGATCACGGTCCTTGGCGCTGTAATTCTTCCACAGATACTTCCCAACCGCGAGTCCAGCGTAGAAAGGTACGTAGAACGCCGTAGCCGATTCTGGTTCGGTTGTTCTACACCGGTAGTTCATAATCCGATTGTGGTATAGAATCTCCGACGCAAACTGGTCCGTCCAGTACCACGCATGCGTCAGATTCCCCGGCACAACTCCGGCGAGGGCCGTGGCTTCCCGGCCAAACCCGTCGTTCGAAAATGTCTCACATCTTGACACCCATGGGTTTAATTCGTTGCAATTTTCTAGTAACTGGGTGTTGAAAATGGGCGGGAGGTCATACACATAGACCTTACCTGACCTACATTGAATGTCGCCATCGGCAGCGCGTGTCGGGGTGTACGGAGCAGGGAAGAGTTGGCGTCTGTGGGAGACGGATATGGGGACAGAGCGAGCCACGAGGACGAGGAATATTTGGAGCAAGAAAATGGCGACGATAAGCCATATGCGAGGGTGTTGCAGGGAGAGGTAGGGTTGGAGCGTGTTGCACGAGTTCTTACGTTCTAAGTCTGAGGTTTTGGGTTTTTTAAGGGGTTGGAGGGCTTCCGACGAAGAATTATCGGAAATGGGAAGCATCTGAATGATTAATTAGGAACTCTTCCGGCGAAACTCGGCCGGAAAATTCCTGGTGGCGCAGCTGCTCCGAGAAAGTCAAAACAGTACAGAGAGAGAGAGAGAGCGCTTACAAAGCGGTATTAGTTAGCTCGAGGTTATTTCGAGTTCTATGCATTAAGCATCTGATTGAATACTGGACGAGTGTATGGAGAGATGACCGGCTGCTAGTCGCAACCGACAGCAAGAAAACTTTTTTAACCGGCACGTGGCATTTTTTGGCAGTGATAGTAGGTTACGATAGCCAAAACCCAAAAGAAGTCGCGAAATGAATAGAATTATTATGCTTATTAGGTGAATAATTTATGAAAAATGCTACTCTTTAAAAAAAAAAAAAAAAATTTAGATAGAAAACTCATTAGGTTGATATGACAATGATATTATTATAATTAAGAACTATCATGGTAGGTGTTTTGTTTTAAAATAAATAATTTTTATCTAACCACATTATTCTTGTGAGAAATTCTTTATAAATTTTTTTATTTGTATGAATAACATTACTCATAATTTATAGGACCAACTAGCTATGCAAATAACTTTGATCAATGACAAAATGGATGATGTAGCATCTAAAATTGGAGTAATTATTTAGAATAATCGTTACACTACGTCAACAGAATAATGTGGTGTGATATTCTATTAAATTGTAACATTTGTACAACCAGTTACACGATGAAAATTTTAAATTTGAAAAATCACCATACAAATAGGATAATGATTATAATATTTCAAAAAGTATTATGTCTTTTCATATATGGTATTATATAAATAAATCATCAAACCATATAAATATAATAATATGGTGTGATGAGCACATTAAATAACTTTTTCTAAAATTGGAAGCCAACTAAACGGTTCTTCTAAAAATTAAAATAGTATTAACATTAATGTTATTGTTTGTTTCTTGATAGGGACTAAGCTGTTATTATTTGTTGTTTGCCTTAATTTGGCTTGTAGGTGTCATGTTTAGGGGTGGGGTAAAATAGCTATTATTGTTGTTTGTCCTGTCGAGTAGTTTTTTAGCTGAGGTAATGAGATACTTGAGCTTTCGAGGATTCACAGATTCATTGTGGTGGCCGTAGGTCCGATAAGCAGTCCAAACCTCATAATTAATAGGATTTAAAAAAAAATTTTGGGCTCGATTACTTTAATAGATGAATTTAAAAATTTCATTTGAAGTCTAGTTCAACACAAAATAAATATAAGTTAATGTATTTATATATTCTAATATATTTATATATATAATTAAAATTTATGTTATTTAATATTATGTTTAAAAAAATTATTTATTAAAAAAAATTTAAATTAAATAGATGGACTTAAAATATATATATTTTTTAATTAAAAATGCTTAAGATTTAATTTTAGGCCTAATAAAATTTATTTTTAATGTATGCTCGGCCTAACTCGACCCTATATCAAACAGCCTAATATTCACTCTACGTATTAAGGATTAGTTTGGTATTTTTTTTTTTTTTTTATGAGTAAAAAAATTAAAAATATTTTATTTTTGTATTTTTATAAACTAAAAATAAGTACAAAACAAAAAATAAAAAATAAAAAGTCAAAAAATAAAAAATAAAAAAAAAACTAGTTTCATTTTACTTATTGTCAAAAAACCCTATCAAAGAGCTTTAACTGTAGGAGAGCGGAGTCCATAACTGTGGTGTCAGAATGACGAAATTATCCGTGTGGACGTGCCACTTATGTGTACACGGCTACGAATAGAAGGTCAATTTTTTCTCAAAAATATTTGAAACAACATACCACAAAACGACCCCACCCACCCCAAAAGAAAAACAAGTTTTTTATAACGAATAATCTTTCTGAAAAGGTGACAGAGTTTGGTAGTTTGACCCGTGGACTAACACTTAGAAAGGAATAAGTGAGTTTCAAAAGAGGCCGAACCTCAGTTTACCAATGACGACAACAAGGGACCTATTGTATTTTTGTGAACTCCTAATAACAACGAAACAAAAAATGTTATTCTTTTCAAAAAAAAATTTGTACAGAATTCTATACCTAAATAATATGATAATAATAATTTTTTAATTAATAAGTCTATTAATTTTTAAAGTGATGGACTCATAACTTAACTACATTATTCTAGTAATAAATTATGTATGAATTTTTAATTGTCTATACTCTAGCTTTAAGGAAATTATTGCATTTGTTAAAAGGGTAAAAATCATGTAATACTCCAGAGCACTGAATAATTTTTTTGAACATAGTTATTGTGGTACTCTAAAAGCTTTGAATGATAAAGGTTGGATCCTTTTGTGAATTATTCTTGGATTACTATAAAAAAAAAAAAACACATTGAATAATTTTTTCAACCGACAGTCCATAGAACCCAAAAAAGAAATTGAGTTCTCAATGGGGTGTTTGATTTCTCCTACAAACGGGGATAAAGTCTAGTGGTCAGGTAGTACTGACTACTAAATACTCGGTAGTAATCTTTATTAAACAGTGACACATGGTATGTAAATATATTAATAATTTGAATTTGTAAAGTAGTTGAGAGATTTTTAATAAAAAACACCACTTGGCAAAATTTTGATAGAATGTTTCCTTAAAAGTTTTTATACTATTCTACAAACTCATGTTACTGATATATTCACACACTACGTATCACCATTTAAGAATAATTACTCAGTACTACTTTTCCTACCAATGAGTTTTGCAACTGGACTGATCAATGGATTAAGAGTGATCTAATCTAATCCCGCATGCTTGTTTGGCCATGTTTTGATTGGGTTAGTGTCACAAAATAGCTTCTACTCATTGCATTGCAAAAATTTTTAATAATTAGGTAATACCGTATTTGCAGTAATGTATACACGTTAAATGGGGCCTGATTTATTCCATAAAGACTTTTTTATTTTCAATCGTGTATGTTCAGAAGGCATCGGCTGAGGGATAACTGTGCCCATTGCTTATAAAGGACTACAAACTTCTGATTGTTAGTTTTGATCGTATGATGGTTTGTACTTTTGATATTATCGTGGGAGGCCCCGATGAGTTGAATTTCATGAGGTTGTCGTTAATGAAGCATAGGCGATGCTTCATGCTTGCTACATTTGAGTTTGAGGGAAAAGGTGCCACTGAGAGGTTAGAAATGCTGCATTCATTTAGGAATCTAAGGAAACTTTTTTTATTTTTTTGGTACATGGAAAATGGAATCTAAGCCAGTCTTGGCTGGCCGACTCGCCCAGTACGTCTGCTGCGGAAGACGTTTGGCCTCGTTATAGCTTAACTAGAAATTGCAACGGATCGGATTGGGGTTGGAAAATTCTTACCCCACCACCGCTTCGTTTAAATCACTGCTCCTCCGAATTCGACCCGATTCGTTTAATTTTAATCCCGAAACCGATCCAAATCTGAAGCTAGAGAACCCGATTCACCCCTACCCTAACCCAAAATGCCCAAAAGAAAGGCTTTGCTCCTCTTAGTGAACGGTGGGAGACAACTTTCACCAAAGAAGAATAAGGCGACCACTCTAGTGCCGACCGCAGATCCTCTTGGGTGCTCTTCACCTCAAATCTTCCACTCCGGTGCCGTCGTATACCCGCCTTCCATCACCGACAAGTTGTGCTTCCATCACCGACAAGTTGTGCTTCACCGGCACCCCCAACTCCTGTGCTTCACCGCCTTCCATGTCGTTAGTCATCAACAAATTCCTCCATCTCCAACAACGGTCGCAATAGCAACCCGATAAAGAGGAAACGATTGTTAGGGGCCCTAGTGGTCTGCAATTGTAGATCTAGGTTTATAGATCTGCCACAACCCTTCTAATTGCTATTTTTTGGGTTTTCTGTGTTTCTATTTTTGGTTCTTTGGTTCGCTGGAGCTTGAGGAGACACACATCTGCTTCGTCTTCTCCGTAGAGAACGACCCTTTATATGTGACAAAACTTTGTTTGTGCCTTCAAAGCAAGGAGCTTAGACAAACACTGATTTCGATTCTCCGAACCAAAGCTACAAAGGTTATATCTAGGATAATTGCAGAGAAAGAGAAAGGGTAGGAAGAAGAAAGAGATAGAAAGCAACATCAGCTTCAAATACAATGTATGATCTGGAAGTCGTTTGTGCACATAGGTATAGGTATATATGTATATATTTGTATATATATTTATATGTAAAAAAAATAGTGATGACAGGCTTTTATGAAAGGACCTGACAAAAAGTAATTGATTGTTGCGTTTTTTTACTCTGAGCGCACCCCAACCAAGGCCAGATTCAAAAGTGGCCACTCCTTCCTCATCGATGTCATCGATGACGTCATAAAGTGGCTCATAAAAAATGATTATTTGTATCTCCGAACTCGAGCAGAATCCGAACCGAATCCGATTTAAAAAATTAATTCCGAACCCGAACCCGCTCCGATATCGACAGAGTTAGTTTAAATCCGCTCCGTTAGGATCGGGTCGGGTTCGGAACCCGAAAATTCGGGTCTGCTTGCCATCCCTCAGCTTAACAAATACAATTCCACGTCCACCAACAGGGTTTTGGAATAAGATTATTATAATAATTTATATATAGAAAAAATGATAATATGTTCTCTTAGAGTCATTTTAAATATGTTTTATTTAATTATATAAAATATTAAAAATTATAAAAACACAATTAGACAAAACTTGTTTAATATGTATTCTTAGACATATGTTAGCGAAACCTTATATATTTATATATATATAAAAAAAAAAATGATAGTCTTACAAAAAATTCATAATGACTGTTTTGTAATTAAAAATTATTATAATGAGTGTTTATTTTGAAATAAAAAGCCTTTATTAAGATACATAATTTTGTATAAAAATTTTATATAAAATTTTTATTTGTATAGCATCACCCATATATATATGTATATACTTTTCTTTTTTTTTAGGCAAACCACAACACATGATTTACCAGTGTCTTTTTTAGACTTTCAAGTCTGGGGTCTCCCACCTTTGCCACTCGTTTTAACACACGTCTTCCGTTTTAAGATTTTTTCCCACATAATGAGGGGTTTTTACTATATCTTGCAATTTCAGTTCTTAAATCAAATGTATATATTTGGTATCCAGTGATAACTTAAAATTCCCAGCACAACCCACAAATTTTCTTTGCAATTTCCTGGGAGCATTACTTCTCATTGTTAAACCTTGCTCTTTTTATGGATCTATCTCTAGCATTAAGTTAATCTAAATACTCGAAAGCTTTACAGGAGCACAGTTCGGTGTCACGGAGCAAGACGAGATAGCATGCTGATCAAACTTTTAACATCTACTTTAAATTTGTACTTCATTTTATCTATCAGAACACACTGCAATAATTTTCTATCCAGGGATTAAGATTTGCTCTGTGCATGTCATGCATAGGCAGTGACCTTTTTCCTAACTTTCAATCAATTAATATCATAAATGTATTAAAGATTAATGAGATGAAATTCAAGATGCATAGCTCAAGCAGAGTAAATTTGCAAATGTAGTAGTAGCTCAAAATATTATAAAAATGTCATTTCCCCCCAAAGCAAAACTGCAAGTTGAAGAAAAAGAGCATACTTGGTGCACATTTTCCTCTATAGGAGCATTTGCTCTGTTTGGTTTAGGAATTTGGTGAGGCGAAAAGAAGGCAAACAATATTTCATTCCTCCTTTGGTTACCATAGAAAACAAGGAGGAAAAGAAAATTTTACAAAAGCATGAGAGTAATATCTAGTTCTGCATATGATTTCTCCTCTTTTTCCTGATTTCTTATCATTTCAGAGAAATTTGTTAATCTAACATTTTTATAAGTAGGATGGAAAATACGAAGTTTTCCTTGTCCTTATCCCCTGACAAACCCTTGATGAGATCGGTAGAAAAATTCATTGTGAATACAAAAGTACAAGCAAGCTAGTTTTGGAGTGATGTAGCTTGGGCTCTATGAAGCATCTTAATTGGGGGTTAGGTCTGCAAATTACTTTATGATTTTTTGAATTATCCTGTCCTGATTTATGGTTGGAACGAGCACTGTCCAAGATCTTTTACGCTTGTTCAACTTTAGCCACTAGCATTAATCATTCCTGTTTTCTTTACACAAGCGGAAGCCAGTGATCACTCACCATGAGTTCTAATCAGTTGTGGCCTCTTAATCAAGGCAATTAATGTTATTGCTAATCTCCAAATTTTAGTTTAGTTATGCTGTGTTTGGAATCTAGATTCATCACAGAAAAAGCGAAGAAAAATAAAAAGGTAAGAAAAAAGAAAACAAAATGAAAGAGAATTTTTATTCTCTTTTCCCTTCCCTTTTCCTTTTTCATTACCAAATTCTTTATTCAAACACATCCTATAGGACTAGGGAAAAAGGAAATCATATATCCTCTCAGTGGAAAGACTTTGTTAAATCTTAAAAATTTTGTTCTACTAAAAACGAGGGGTAAAGGAGATCATCAGCTGTGGAGACCAGCAGAGCTTGTCACCAAGTATACCGACACATACTGTCCACACTGGAAAACCTAGATAATGTGGACACAGAAGAACCTTGTAGTTTCGGCGTAACCAAATGTCCCGGTTACAAGTTTTACTTAGTGAGAAATCATACAAATGTAGGTAATACATAAAAAAAGTTGGTTTAGCAATAGGCACCTTGAGAAATCATATAGATCCTGGAAGTACCAGAAAATTCTAGCCATACATCATTCAGTAGAGGAACGTTCCATTTATGAATTCAAAGTTCAATGAGCAGGGAAAACAAAAGAATAATACCACTATTGCTACTGCTTCTTCAAGAGCAAAGGTCCAACGTTATCTCCAGTAGCTTTATTGTGCTTCACATGGCTTCCATCGCACAGAGGGAAAGTCCCAGACCTCCAACACCTTCACCCAAAAGTCCACAAGTTATTTAATTACTGAAACTCAAAGGAATGTCTTTCACTATCCCCGCAAACATTTATCAAGAAAACAAACAAACGAAAGAACAAACTAAACATTTTGCAAAAGACAGTGCCACTAGTTAGTGAGGCTCAGTTTTTGCCCCTCATAGAGATAACTTGGGGTCTCTTGTGGTTTTCAAAAACATCATATGGTAGTGAGGGAAGCCATCATTCATGTGGCCAGGATGGTGTTATCATAATATACAAATGGGGTTAGTGTTGATCAGATTCTAGTATAGTCTAATTTATATTGTAGTGTATAGTTTGCAATGTAAACAACAAAAAAAGGAAGCGAAAAGAAAAAAGAAGAAATATTGGTTAACAAGATAATAGAGATGAAGCAGCCAAGCCTTTAGAGGCAACAGCCGTGTAACAAGATATTAAATAACTTTCATGTAACAAGAAAATAAATAACTTTCAATGAATTCCCATGCTAAAAATATTAGTTAAAAAAATGTAAATTCCAGATATATTGAACCAGTGCATGAATTCAAAGAGCTTGGCTTATATTGCATCTCTAAGGGATCAACCATTAACGCATCTCATCACTTTTTCGAGTATTGATGTTTCAAACCTTACTAAAGAGTGTGAGTACATGCAAAAGTTCTGGTTAAATTTGCCTAAATTTAGTGCTAAAACTGTCAGATTGCTCAAGCTGATCTTTTGTGCAACTGATCTACTTATCAATTAAATGAAACAAATGCAAGGAAGGAACAAAGTAGGGGCTAACTAATGGTCAGTTCTGGCTCTTTTTCCTTGCTTGGGTGGCATGAGTTCTGAAAACCCAACAATTAGCAAGTATTGAACTGTTATCTCTCTTCCAGTTTCAAATGGGTTGCTACATTTATGACCAGTTTGGTTCTTACTTGGTTCCTGTGTTAATGATTTCAAGGCCATGGTAAACAAGAAGTTTACAAGAGTCTCCAAAGAACTACAAAATCACATATATTCCGATGATAAATCGAACCAATAGATGAACAGATATGCTTAACACATTACATTAGCGTGCTTTGCCCAAAGCAGATGCATACCACTGTATGTATGTAATATGTGTATATGAGAGAGAAAGAGAAATAGGAGAAGGAAGGGACCAAAAGAGAACCTGCAATAAGCGGTGAGGGGCTTGGAGAGTTCGGTGACAACGACAGAGTCGACGACTTTCTGTTCGGATTTCCTGATCTCTGGATTAATAGCTTCCGCTCTCACCACCACCGCCGCCGCGCGCCTTTGCCTCGACTGGGTCCCAGTTCCGCCTACTCTGCTTGGCTTCTGCCCCAATCCGCTGTATGAGAACCCAGCACCCACCATACACACCACCGACGCCATCGAATCCTCCCTCTTTCTCTCTCCGTCAAACGCACACAGACAAACACAAAGAGACAGGCTTTGCCAGGAATTTCTGAAAGGAAACGGAGAACGGTAGCAGCAGTACAGTTGGGTCTGGACTCGTGGAGAGAACACGCTCCTCTACTTTCTGATCAATTTGTAACCAAAAGTCGACGTTGACAGCCTATAAGATCCTGTTTGGAACTTGGCTTGGGAAAAGAGAAAGAAATGAGAGAAAAAATAACAGTAAAGTATTTTCTTTTCTGTTTGTTTTATGAAAAAAATAAAATAAAATTGGAATGAAATAGAAGATAGAAAAAAAGAGATTTAAAAAAAAATTTCCTTTTTTTTTTTTTTCTCCCTTAGTAGAGTCAAAGAGAAAAAAAAAATTTCTTTTATTTCCCTTCCTTCTCCCTCTAGTTCCAAACAGGCTCTAAGGTACCTCTTGGCAGACTTCTTGTGGGGTTTGGGATAATGTATAGGTCCATGGGGCTGAGTTTGGGTAAAAAATTATAGGACCAATTATAACTGTGGGTTTGGGATTAATCTTGAAACTTGACCCAGCCCGCAAAATTTATATGAATACAAGCATACATATAAATATATATATTATATATATTACATTATTCAATTTTGTTTTTTTTTTTTTTTGTAATAGTAATATTTGTAATATTAATTTTGAAAAATAACTGATATTTGAACTCTCACCATTAAATATTTACAAAAGAGGCACGTAAACTACTAAAACAACCATCTTTGGTGTTTAAAATATGAGTCAATGTTGTAGTTATTATATAGTGCAGCCAGACCCACACAATTTTCACCTCTAATATGTTCTCAACTCAATTAAGCATTTTCATTCCGAGTCAAATACATGAATTCTATTTTGTAAATGTAACTCGCCACTTAAGAGGAGTATCTATTGCATTTACTCGAATAATCTAAATACCCATTTAGTAATGATTAACTAAGTTTTATAATGACCATCAGCTAACGCATCTCTCGTTTTTTATTTGGGCTGGCTTTGTAAATAGTAGAAGGGTGGCCCATTACGTGAGTGATCATCAATTTATGTAAATGAGGGAAAAAAAAATAGAAAGTAGTGGGTGATTTGTTAGTGGGTATTACATAAATACTCTTTACATGTGCTTCAATGTATATTGAGCAAACTTCGTGTTATGGGTTATTTTTGTCGACCTAAAAAAAAAAAACAAAACCTCACTAAAGTAGAGACATCACTAAAGTGAAGGTTTCACCAAAAGAGCTTACTTTATAGAAGTATTAGCAGGTGGCATACACTGTGTGTGCACGTTACCACACTCTAACAAATATACTAATGTCTTCCACTTGCTTGCTACAGTAATTTTTCTCTACCAATCCAGACAACTCCACTCCATTAATCCACTAACCCTACTATGACAGGCTTCAAACTTCACCAAACTGAGGTGTTTGCTTTATAATAGTACTAGACGTGGTAGCACACATAATATGTGCACCTACGACTTTCAATCTTTCACTTACTCCACTAACTTCATGTTTTGAAAGTTAGTTGAGTTAGATTAAAATTATTATTCTTTTATTTGTGACAAGCTTCAGCAAGTAAACTTTACCAAATTTTAAGTGTTTGATTTATAATAGTATAGAAGATAAAAAGATATAATTATAGATATTCATAAATCACTAAGCAGGTATTGGGCTGAGTTCATGACTTAGTATGTGTTTTATGAAAGTCAAATTAATTGCTTACTTGCAATTTACGCATGCCTCAAAGTCATTCACCAATTGGTTGGTCCAAACCCAATTAAAACTACAGGACTAATAATATACATACATTAAATGAACACACACGTAGGCATAACTGTCATAGATGGCATGCAAATTGTCGTGGGTAAATTATAATTTATCATTCGAAAACAAAATGTACTACTAAAATAAGTTTTGATTATAAAAACGATATCCGTACGTAGAATTGGTCAACCCTGTGTATTATTTTTGAGTAAAATATATTTTGTACTTTTACACTTTATACAAAATTTTATTTAAGAATTTTTGCACTTTATACACATTTTTTAGAATTTATTATAATAATTAAGTCTCTTTATTTTTAATTTATTACAATATCACCATCCTCTAAATTTCGATTAGTACAATTAACTACCAAAAGTCATGTGCATCTCACGTAACTATTTTTTAAAGGTAAAAATGTATTCTCATTTCATTTTTGCAACAAACGCTCTCAACCCTCCCTCGCTTCAGATGATTTGGAAATATTTTGTAACTATAATTTCACTTTATACATAAAATAATTGTAAAAAGTTTAGATGAGATTAGTGAGAAATTACTATAAAAAAGTTTAAGAACTAAATAATTGGAGTAACATAACATTATTTAGTGTAAAAATACAATTTTGCATTTAAAAAAGGGGCAGGTGAGACGCATATAACTTTTGATCATCAATTGCACAAGTAAAAATTTATAAAAATATGACGTTACAATAAATTAAAAGTATAAGGACTTAATTATTATAATTGAAAGTAATGTCCTCTAGTAAAATTCGGCGTAAAGTACATGGGTATAAAATATATTTTACCCATTATTTTATAAAAGTTACTGACTTATAAACAGTTTTTTTTTTTTTGTTGCATTGACAAATAACAATACATCATCATTTACAAACAATAATGAATAGCCACCCTCAATGTGTGAGAAGCTTACATTCGAAACAATTATCATAGTAACAATAGATCCTTCGAAAAAAAGTAATAAATACTCCCTCCATCTGTTCTTTTACTTTTTCATTTTTTACTGTTTTATGATATTTAATTTGGTAAGCTCTTTATATGTCAAAAAAATATTCATTCCCAAGGTAAATGGCAATAGTTAACATTAATGTATCACGAAGTACACGTCCCTTTCTGTTATGTTAATATGATGAAAAAAATTAAGTGAGAAGAATTACAATGGATGGCCTAATAGTTAGCTGGTTCTCGTGTGGTTATCTCAAGCAAGTTTGATCCTTCCTATACTCTCTTAGATAGTCAGTTATCATTTATACAATACATAAAATTTATATCACTCGTGTAGACTGTAACTCTGTACGAGTTTGAGTAAGTAATTGGTTTGTATACCCTGTAAATAAAAAAAAAAAAAAATTGACAATGTAAGAACTTGTTCGTAGGTGCTACTGTTGTTATGAGTTTTGTGGTTTTCTATTAAATGGTCTTTCATCATCAAATTTTATGACTTTTACTTTCGTGTAAATCACACGATGGTTCTTATTATATAGTTTAAGAATAATTACACTTTAATTTTTTTTATGATTTGAGCAAAATGAAATGGCTATTGTAGTTTTAAAGTGAACACAACATTCTTGTGGTTGGATTTAATTGTAAAATAGATAGAACTGTTAGAGTTAACAACAATTCTGTCATATAGGTATTTTTATTATTTTATTTATTAAAAATAAAATATAAAAAGAATAATTTCTTTTTTTATGTCAAAATAATAGGTTGTCATTTGCAGTGATATTTTTTTTATTTCATTAAATTTGTCAAATTTAATTTATTTTATGTTTAAGTTTAAATTGTAAAGTGTTATACGTTTATTTTTAAATTTAAATTTTATAATTTTTACTCAAACTTTTTTACCTCTATAATTTAAATCTGCGGTAGGTTTGGTCCTATTGTACGTACAGCTGAAGATTAGTCCAGCGACAGACCTAATTTACGCAACACGCGCACGATCCCGCCATCAACAATTTAACCACCAAACCGACCCTTATCTCGTCTTCCATCTACGAAACCACTCTCTCTCTCTCTCTCTCCCTTTCTCTTGCTGTGCACGGATCTATTGAGAGATCTCTCGCCGTGCACATTCATCTGCTCTGAAACTCTCTCTCTCTCTCTCTCTAAAATGGCGAGGGTTTGCCCAAAAGGAGAGGCCTCTGGATTTCGAATTTGTCTCCTGTTGGTGACGTTTTCCACGATAATCTGTGTTTCCGCTAGATCTGACCAGGACATTAGGGAAAGATTTTATGGCAATCTCTCCCTCAATTCCTCGGCGCCAAACTCCAGCGATGGCAGTATCGCAAAAATGTTCGATCGTGTTCTTGAAAAAGAATTCTCCGAAAATGATCAGCCTGAAGGTTAGCTTATTATCTTTTGTCTTTTTTCTTTCTTTCTTTTTTTTTTGTCCCCTCTTGTTTCGATTCTATTCTTTGTATGCGTTTTTTAATGGCTTAGTTTTAGCCCTAATCATGCAATTTTTCCAAACATGTAACACTGTGAGTTCTTACCTAAATACTTCATCGGCACTTATAAACCTGGTTCCAAGCTTGTAAAATTGATTTGTTTGTTTAAATACTTGTGGTATATTTTAATCGTTATATGTTAACTCAAGCTTTACTCCTACCGTTTGAGACGCGTTACATCAATCACGGTCAGTAATTAATCCCGAGCTGACAGTGGTCTAAGTTGGGTTTACACCCTTGCCCAGAGATTAAATAACACACTTGATGAGAGAATAACTCTGTATTAAGCATAAAAATATAAACATAGGAGGGGGAGGCCTCTGCACTTACTCAACTCAACTACCACTCTTCACCAAAAAAAAAAAATACTCTCTCAAGACTCACTCCTTATCATTGCTTATGTCTGAGAATTCCTTTGTCAAGATTTGCAATTGCACAATCTTGACAAATTGGATGGACGGTGCTGATAATTGTGACGAAGCAGTAGGAATGCTTGCTTTCTCCTTGATCCATGGTAGGCGGTGGCTTCCGTCTTTGATTTGGCTTTTGACAATGGGTATGAACCCATCTTAGCAATTCTCCCTCTTCATACCCATTGGAAAAGAACACAATTTGACGTACTTCAGTTGGCGTTCATTTCGGCTATGTCTCAACATAGCTCGAGCTTCTCATGAGTAATCACCTTTTGTCAACTTGTCTGCTGGATTCTCCTTTGTGTGGGTCTTCACTAGTTTCAACAGCTGCTGCTCCATAACCTCGCATATCCAATGATAGCAAATATCAATGTGTTTAGTGCGGGAGTGGTACATTGAGGTATTGCTCAAGTCCAGAGTACTCTGACTATTACAATGTACTTTATACTCATCTTGCTTGATTTTCAGTTTTTGGAGAAACCACTTTATCGACAACATTTTCTTTCCCGCTTCTACTGTGGCGATATACTCAGTTTCTGTTGTAGATAAAGTCATGCATTTTGCAGTTTGGATTGCCATGATATAGCTCTCCCTACAAAAGTATAAAAAAATTCTGATGTAGATTTCCTACCATCATGATCACCGGCCATATTTGAATCTGTATAGTCTTCTAAGACTGGTTTAGCTCTTCCAAAGCACAAGTATAGCTTTGTCGTACCTTTTAGGTATCTAAGAATCCACTTGACAGCTTCCCAATACTCTTTCCCTAGGTTGGAGAGAAATCTGCTTACAATGCCTATAGCGTGAGCAATGTCTGGTCTTGTACACATCATGGCATACATAAGACTCTCAACTCCTTCAGATCTCCATATAGAAAAGTTGTCTTGACATCCATCTATTCAAGCTCCAAATACAGGCTGGCTACCAATTCAAGTATAACTTGAATTGAGGTCATCTTCATCACCGGTTAGCATATCTCATCAAAGTCAATTCCTTTCTTCTGTTGGAATCCTTTAACAACCAATCGAGTCTTGTGCCTCACTAGTTTTCCACTGTCATCATTTTTCTGCTTGAATACCCATTTGTTCCTTAAGGGTTTTTTGCCTTTGGAAAGTCTCACCAAATCATAAGTCTAATTATTTTGCAAGGAACTCATATCTTCTTGTGTGGCTTGCATCCATTTGCCTTTGTCTAGATGAGTCTTTGTTTTTTTAAAGTCCTCTGGCTTCCTCTCATCAGTAAGGATGATGTAATATGATTTCGAATATCTAGTTGATGGAGTCAGGATACGGCCTCTTACAGATTTTCTCGGTTGTGGCTCATCAACTTGAGGAGGTGCTTCAACATCTAGTGGAGGGGGTTATTGCACCCCCTGCTCAACACCTTCTTCTTTTTTTATCTTCTTGAATTGGTTTCTGCATTCCAGTGTCTGCGATGAGCTGGATTAGTACTGGATTTGGAATCATATCTGGAACACGGGAGTTGGAACCACTAGATTGAGTCAGTTCCTCATAAAACTGGTTCTCTTGGAACACAACATTCCTATTTCTGATTGTACTTTTGTTTTTCAGATCCCACATTCTGTATCCGAAC
The DNA here is from genome assembly GCA_033060915.1 of Euryodendron excelsum. Taxonomy (NCBI): domain Eukaryota; kingdom Viridiplantae; phylum Streptophyta; class Magnoliopsida; order Ericales; family Pentaphylacaceae; genus Euryodendron; species Euryodendron excelsum. The sequence goes on along the minus strand of CM065396.1, from coordinate 33,839,477 downwards.
TCTTCATCGCTATAACCAATAAAGATGCATGGAGTAGACTTCAATTCCAGCTTCCACCGCTGTTCCTTGGACACATGTACAAATGTCTTGCACTCAAACACTATCAAGTGAGAGTAGGAGACATCCTTCTTGCCAGACCACACCATCTCCAGAACTTCAAACTTCAACGGCACTGATGGTGATCTGTTGATCAAGGAGCAGACAGCATAAACAGCTTCACCCCAGAATGACTTTGGCAAATTAGCCATACTAAGCATACACTGGGTTCTTTCTACAATGGTTCGGTTCATCCTCTTGGCTACTCTATTGTGCTGTGGGGTACGTGGGACCGTCTTCTCGTGTCGGATACCGCGCTTTGAGCAGTATACCTTAAACTCTTTGGATGTGTAATCACCTCCATTGCCTGTCCGGAGGCACTTCAACTTCTTGCCAGTCTCCCTTTCTACCATGGCATGAAAAATCTTGAAATACTCAAGTATCTGATTCATAGTTGTCAGAAAATACACCCATACCTTCCATGAAGCATCATTTATAAAGGTAACAAAATACTTGTTACTACCAAATGACTCTTCTTCTATGATACTACATACATCAGAGTGTACTAGCCTCAATAACTCTGATCTTCTCCGTGTGGAAGAATTGAACGAGACTCGATGTTGTTTGCCAAACAGGCAATGGTCGCAGGGTTTAGTGCAATCTCATTGTTTGCTGGGATGAGAGCCTTCTTCACCAGCGTGAACAACCCTTTCTCTCCCATGTGGTCGAGTCTCTTGTGCCACAGATTTGGCGACGCCTCGTCTTCAACTGCATTGAGGTTGTCTGAACAAACCTTCATATGGGTTTTGTACAGCGTGCCACGGATGTGTCCGCAAGCAATAACCATGACACATTTTGTTAGTTTTCAGGTGCCATTGCCGAAGTGATTGTCAAAACCCTGTTGATTAAGGGTTATTTTGGAAATCAGGTTCAACTGGAGGTCGGGTACGTGTCTGACGTCCTTCAACGCCATAGTACAACAAACATTGGTCTTGATTCGAACATCACTAATGCCCATGATCTTTGAAAAACTGTTGTTCTCCATTCTCATTGTACTAAAGTCTCCAGTTTTGTACGTCGTGGAGAACTTGTTGTGGGGAGTGGTATGGTAGGAGACTATTGTATCTACCACCCATTTAGAATCTTAGCTAGTAACGTGGATGCACGTCTCTTTTTCCATAGAGAGTACTGTGACATCTCCCTTAATGGTGATTAGGGTGTCACCATCTTTCTTGTTTTGTTGGTGATTGCCTTGACCTTACTCCCTTTTTACTTTTCGACAATCGTTCATGTGACCTTCAATGCCATAATGATAACAGGTAAACTTGCCCTGTCCGTCAGTAGATCTGCTAGGATCCTGTGACTTTCCTCTGCTTCTACCTCTACTTCTACCTCTACCTCTACATCGGTCTCTGTTATCTTCTTGAGTTCTTCTTCTGCTTTCTGTAGCTAGGGCATACGATTGCTCCATGCCAGCTTCCTTCCGTCTGACTTTTTCATTGAACAGGGTATCTTTGACTATTGCTATGGTGAGTTTGCCGTTTGGAGTTAAGTTGCTGAAAGACACTACCAACGTCTCCTAACTGTCTGGTAGAGAACTGAGAAGTAAGAGGGCTTGTTCTTCATCTTCCCGCGGCAGTTCCATGGTTGTGAGTTGGTTCGCTAGATTCTGAAACTCACTAGTTTGCTCAACAATTGAAGTTCTGCTCTTTAACTTCAAGTTGACAAGTCGTTGCATTAGGAAAGCTTTGTTTCGAGCAGTTTTGGTTTGATACATATTTTCTAGTTACACCCAGAGGGTATATACATTTGTCTCCTGGGCAACATTGTGGAATACACTGTGGTCGATCCATTGTTTTATCAGACCAATAGTCTTCTTGTCCTTCCTTTTCCACTTTGCTTTCGTTGTTGTCATCGGATTCACCCCTACTTCATACAAAGGATCGAATGAATCCCGACAATTTAAGTAGTTCTTCATTCGAGACCTCCAAATGGCGTAATTCAAAGAGCTAAGCATGATCATGACTCATAAGGTTGACGTTGTTAGCTCTTTCATTAATTGAAAAAATTGAGGCCGAATTATAATTTTTAAAAAGTTTTGGGGTTGAATTGTAATTTTTAAAAAGTTTTAGGGCCGAACTATAATTTCTAAAAAAATATGGGTATCAAACTGTAATTTCTAAAAAGTTCTGGTGATGTGGCAACTGCTGTAGACTGAGCGTTAACGTGGCAGGTGATTGGGCGCGACTGGGTGTTGAGGTGGCAATTGCTACTAACTGGGCGTTGATATCATTGCTGATGCAGTGATGATGTTAGCGATGATGTCATTGCTTCTTCTCCGGCGTCGGTGATTGCACTAGCGTTGACTTGCCAGAGACAAATTTTGACCGGCTCGTACTGGCTCGTTTTAGTTCCATTTTTGACGTGGTTTGCGGCGTTAGACTTGTATCGTCGAGACGAACACACTGGTGTGGTCGAAACACGATTTTGAGCATTTTAATTTCTGGGCAGTGAGCAAAAAATTGCTCTGTTTTTGCTTTGGTAACTCTAACAAGGCTCTGATACCACTTGTTGGGTTTACACCCTTCCCCTTGCCCAGAGATTAAAGAACATACTTGATGAGAGAAAAACTGTGTATTAAGCACCAAAATACAAACACAGGAGGAGGAGGAGGCCTCTGCACTTACTCAACTCAACTACCACTCTTTACAAGAATAAAAAACTCTCTCAAGACTCACTCCTTATCCTTACTTATGTCTGAGCAACTGATCTACCCTTCTCTCTCATCTCAATCCTCTATTTATAGGGGAGGGAGGATTCCTTTGTCAAGATTTGCAGTTGCACAATATTGACAAATTGGGCGGATGGTGCTGACAATTGTGAGGAAACAGTGGGAATGCTTCCTTCTTTCTTGATCCATGGTAGGCGATGGCTTCCGTCTTTGATTTGGCTTTTGACAATGGGTATGAACCCATCTCAACAGTCTAATGTTTCCATAATTTGGTCTTAGAAAAATAAAAAGTACCTTAATTTGATTTCCCTCCCCTTCTCCTTGTTTGTGTACTGCCTTTTAAGTTGAATTATATGGCATTACTCCCCATTGGCATAACCGATGAAAATGGTTTTCAATGTGCGTGACTAAACCCTCATTGGCATAGTTAATGGTAATGGTTTCCAATGTGTGTCACTAAACTATGTCTATTGACATTCCTTTTTTAAAGATATTGTTCAGAAATGGTTTCCCTATCTTTTCTCACCCTGTTCTCCATACATCAGTAATGTCACAACTCTTCTTCTACAGACATGTGTTGGTTGCATGTAAGTGCATATAATGTTTTTAAGTGTAACATAAGAGTAAGCAGATTAATTACAACACTTTTGGCTTAAAAGAAAAATCTAGTTATGCAAAGTGCAACCAAATGGTGTATTTTTTAATGGGTTTTTATTTATTGACTGTCCAGCATTCTAACTGTATATCAGCCAAAGTCTTTTACATCTACTACAACTATTTTTAACTCGCCAATAAAGAAAAGGGGAATAAAAGAAAATCCTACAGCTGCCATGAAAGATGTTTTAATAGTTGGTCATGGTAGGCATGTCATTTAAAAGATACTTCATAAGCTATCTTCTCCGTTGAATGCATTCCTTTTAAGTCAGTGGGCACATGTCTGATCTTAGGCATAATATCGTGGTCATCTTAGATCTTTGTTTTTAAAGTGTTGCTTCACAATTGCAAAGGCATGGGGCATGAATGCATTCTGCTGTTAGAAGCCTATAATCAGTTGAATTTTATCATCTACTCGTGTCTCTTAACATTATATGTTTCTATGGATTTTCTCATATGGTTTTGCTAAGTTAATGATCATCATATGGAGTAACCCCTGCTCCAATCACTGGCTTATTGTTGAGCCTCAAACTTTCTGTTGTGTTGGTCATCTGCAAAGTTTTACAAAATTATCTCCCTGTGGTAATTTTTGTTTAATTTTTTTCCCTTGCTACCTCTCCTTTTAGATAATGTTCTTTTCCCTACCTATTTTTTTGTGAGCCTCTTTCTCTTAAAAAAAGGACCGCCTACTGCGCAATGCTCCCACCGATGCAGGGTCTGCGGAGGGTCAGATGTGAACCTCTTTCTCTAGAACAAAGGGAAACCGTTTCTTTTCTACCAAGGGGAAGGGATTTTCATTTGCAGTTATATGTGAAAGAAGAAAACAAAAGAGAGAGAGGGGGGGGGGGGGGGGGGGGGGGGGGGGGGGGGGGGGGGGTGGTGGACAAAGTGGCCTACATTGGCGCAAAGTCCTAGATAATGGCACTTGAAATCAGGCTATTGAATCTAACTTTGATATTTCTCTAAAGATGCACCTTTGTGCAAGTATGTGAGAAAAATATCTAACCATTTTCACATGACTACATCTTTGGAGTTTTCCATGATTGATACCCATGTGACAGTGCAACATTAGAGTTAGGTTTACAAATGTAGCTGTGAGACTCTATTGCTTGGAATTTGCAATGAGGAAATTTCTTGATGACATTCATTTCCATTCATGCATGTGTCAGTTAATCTAAAAGTAACTTCAAAATTTTAGCCAATCATGCTTTGAGGGGTTGCATGGATATGCTTTATTATTTCGTCCAGATATGTTTTGGTTTGTGTTCTCCTTCAGTTAAAGATAAGCACTTAATATATATAACACCAATTCCAGTTATGATTACTTCTTATTATGCTGGTTGCGAATTCCATACTTTTGGCCAATTCTTTGGTAATTTGTAGTTTGATAGTTTCTCTTGTGGTATTCAGTTTCTCTTCTTATATTTATTTTCCTTTTGTAGGTTCTGACAGCAGCAGCTTCAACAACAGTGTAGCTGATCAAGAAGTAGGTTTTGTTTTCCTTTTAAACCTTTACGATAAAAGTCTGAGTGCCGTCTCATATTTTTTTGGACTGCTTTGGCAAGAATGCAGCACCTCAAATAAGTCCTGGGGAGCAAATAAAAGGGTAGAAAATTTAGGGATCATTTTTAGTATCCATTGTATAATGCAGACCTAACAGCTAGTTTTATGGTCACTGCATCTTTCATTTGTAGTCAGGATTTTTGGGTTTCTTTGCATTCCATTTGGATTTGTAATATCCACATTTAATAGTTTCATCCATTCTTATTGGAAAATTTGGGCTCTGCATGGGCTACTTAACAGGTCACTGATAATTGAGTCTAACGTTTTGATCTCATATACTTCTTTCAGTTCAGTGGCTTCACATTCTTTCGTTCTCTCTTTTTATTTTCAGTTTTTTACTTACTTTTCCTTTTTGGCTAAAGATGAGACCTCTGATTATATTTCACAGGCTGTCCTGGAGACTGTAGCTAAAATCACCCACGAGAAAGGGAAAAAGAATGAAACTCAAGAGGCAAAGTAAGGGAGTTGTACAGTTTAAGTTGGAATGGAGAAATTATCCACCATAACAATACATTTAATTTACATCAGAATCAGCACAGGACATCTTTTCTCTGTTATAGAACTAATGTCTTCTTTCCCCCATAGGATTGACTTCGTTTATTTATTTGTTATTTTTGGCAGTGGTACAAGATCATTCCAATTTCATGATGTTTTTTCACTAGAAAATGAAGGTTCTGATGAGACGACAACGTTAATAGACAAAAAGGTGTGCTTAGTGATTTATTTTCAACATGGAGCTGTTGGTGCAGATGCTTCAAAATAACTGTTTGGTGTTCACTTACAGCAAACACTGATCACTTGCTTATTTGTGGCAGGATAATGTGTTTGTGATGTCAAACAAGAAATCCAAATATCCAGTTCTTCAAGTAGATTTAAGGTTAACCCTGTACTTTTTATTTCCATGTTAAATATTTTTAGTCCCTGGTGCTATGTTTGCTGAAGAAGCTGGCTATACAAGTGCTTTATAAATGTTCTGAAGTTTGTTTGGTTTCAATTTTATCTATTTCTATTTACATATGCTATGTTTCATCTTGTTGCATTTCTGTAGGCTGATTTCAGACTTGGTGGTGGTTATAGTTTCTGCTGCCATTGGTGGAATTATCTTTTCTTGTCTAGGACAACCGGTTCGCATCTGCAGCTCGTTGCTGCATTCTTTTTGCATTTTTTTTTGGTTCTGATAATTTGTTTTATTTTCACATTCAGCCACATTCAGTGAGCTACGTGTGTACAAATTTTAGAGCTCATTGTTTCTTTATCTCTACCTATGCTAGGTAATTGTCGGCTACCTTCTTGCGGGCTCAATTATTGGTCCAGGAGGTTTGAAATTCATCAGTGAAATGGTACAGGTATGGTGCCTATGATGCCGTTCGAGGTCTCCTTTTTTTGGCCATACAAGTTCAGAACTATCTGTTGTCAAATTATAAATGGACCATGTTACATTGTTGCATCATGTCTCGAGTGAGCTCTCAATGGAGGATCATTTTTAGGTTAACTCTAGTTGCTTCTGATATTTGAGCTTTCTGCATGTCTAGATTGGATGCTGTTGTGTTATTTCATTCATGGTGATGAAGGCCTGGTCAAATTTTGGAATTTGATTCATGATGCTTTTTTTAGATCAGTTTTCGAGGAGATTAGTCTTTGAATTTATGGAACCAGGAATCTATTGTTCTCTCTCTCTCTCTCTCTTGCTTGCTCACTCTTCTTGTGCTGAACCATCGATAAAAATGCTCAAAAGAGGATCAAAATGACAAAATGGCATCTCTTATTTTTCCTTTTTAATTAAACAGAATGACAGTTTCTCTGTCGTAACTGAATCACACGCTTGTGATGTATAATGTGGACTCTGTATTTTTTAGGTTTTACTCTTAAGTGTGTTCTGATTATACTTTTATACTTCATTTTCCTTTTATTCTGTTGATAAATTTATATTAATTTAAATAAAAAATAGAACAATAGGTGGTGCGCTCTAGCAGCAGGAAATCTATTGCTTTTCCCTTTCAATTACATGCTTGCACTTGCTTGTGCATTTCTCAAAGGATTTTTAATGTAGACAACTAGAGAACATTGATCCATGTAAGTGGTCCCAAGGAATTGGCTTTCCGGCTTGTTGAGTTGAGTTCAGCTGAGATGTATTTATATGTGCATAGCTAAATTCAACTCAACAAAGACTTTGTCTCAATCATTTGGGGATGGCTACATGAATCATGTTTTTCCATTCTGCTTGATCAAGGCCATATTTTCCGTTAAGCTACATACTAACATGTCTTTTCTTTTTATATCAAGCCACATGAATACTGGGATCCCTCATCCGTAGTGTTATCTTGAATATGGACAATGTCTTTTTTCCTTACTGATGCAGTTACTGGTCTTTGTTTTACCTGGCCAAACCATCTTGGTCATTTTTTCCTCATTTTATTTCCTATGGGTCCTACTTTTATTGTCTCACGAATTCATTTGTTAATTGTTTCTAATTTTGTCATTCCTTGTTTTGCCAAACATCCATCTTAACATTCGCAGCTCTGCCACACTCAGTGTATGAACATATTGCTTCTTAGTTGCCCAACATTCTAAAGCATTTTATGGTCGTGTTGTAGCATTTCCTTCTATTTCTTAGGTATTTGTTGATCATTCAATACATTGGAAGCATTCATCCACTGAGCGCATCCTGCTTTAATTCGATGGTTAACATCATCACCAATCTCACTTATCAAAAGAAAAAAACAAAAAGAACTAATAAAAATCCATATATTGCCAGTGTGTTAAAAAATTATTTCAAACTTAGGTGTTAGAGCCTCAAAATTGGAGGAAAATAGTATGATTTTGGTACTCAAAGTATTACAAAATAATTTCAATACCTGCAACGAAATTAGAAAACCAATAAGGTAGTTTAAAGCCCAAAAATGTAAGTGTATCTATTCTATTATAACAAGGGAACACCAGCAGCATTGGTGAAGCCAGTTTGATGTCACATTTTTACTTACCTAAAGAATCCAACTAAAATTGAATTATTCACTAGAATGGAGAGCTTCTTTCAAATCACATGAGTACTACTAAGTAATTTGACAAGAACAATTTTCTAAGCACCCACCAGTCACTCCCTATTTTTTCTCTCCACTTGCATCAACTCATACACTCCCTGTTTTTTCTCTGCACTTGAATAAAGTCATCCGAGTAGTGGGTGACACCCTTCTAGTATATATATCAGTAGAAAGAGAATTAGTTTCTTCATATTATATATAAAGTAAATACGAGGGAGTAAATAGGATAAAAGATGAAAACTACCAAAGATTGAACAATTTTGATAGTTACGTTCAATTAGAAAGGAGAGAAGATCACATAGTTCAGGACAAAATATTGGGAAGTTGTTAAATTGTGACAAAAAAAAAATAAATGAAACCCAAATAATAATGTCTTTTTCAGATTCGTTAATGCTTGTTTGGATGCAGCTTTCAAGCTAGTCTTCTAAAATAGCTTTTTTCGTCTTTAGTAATTTATTTCAACAAAAATTCAGATTTCCTTTTATTTTCTTGATTTAGTGTAAAAGAAATAATAGTTTGAGTTTGTGTCTTATTCCAAGACGAATTGGATGGTTTAATTGAGGAAAATTGTTCAAACTTTTCAAAAGACACTAACTACTAAAAAATAGCAACCATTTGATCTTCAAGCAATAAAATTACATGACACAAATAATACTAACCTGGATTGGACCTTTGTTTGTCTTAATGCTTAAAATTTTAAACTAAGATTGTAATTTTCAATCTTGAACGAAAAAGAAAACATTATTTTCTTTTCAACGAACCCTTGTTGACATCAAGTAATCAATTTGTCAATTATCACTATCTATCAAACCCAAAAAAAAATTGTCACTACATAGATTACAAGCAGAAAACATTATATAATATCAACCTTGAGATAATTAAAATCAACTCATTCTGAAGGACTTGCTAATTATTTGTTCTTCGTATGTTTTTAGCAGCTAGCTTAAGGTGCTGGTGTTCCAGGAAATTATGTGTATAACTTAGAGGTGTACTTTTCTTTTTCTGTTGTTACAGGTTGAGACTGTTGCTCAGTTCGGTGTTGTCTTCCTTCTATTTGCTTTAGGGCTGGAGTTTTCTTTGACAAAGGTTTACTGTCATCTTCTTGTGATATTGTCATTTGTCAACTACCTTACAGTACCTTGTGTAGAAAGTTTGGTTGTTTCTATATGCTTACTTTTCTTTCTTTGCCTAGAGAAGCGGTCCTAACTTGTCACGTGTTGCAGTTAAAAGTTGTTGGTCCTGTTGCTGTTCTTGGAGGGATGCTTCAAATAGCTATATTGATGTTTTTTAGCGGCATAACTGCTATGGTATATTTCTGAGGTTCAGTTATTATGTCAATCACCAATGCATGTATTTTTTGCTGGCTTCCGTAGAAAGATAAAGCTCTGATCTAAAGGGATGCGAAATTTGACAATCTGCCAACTGCTACAGTTATGTGGAGCAAAGCTATCGGATGGTGTATTTGTTGGTTGTTTCCTATCTATGTCGTCAACAGCAGTGGTATATTTGCTGTCCATGTCGGTTAATATATGCATTGTCCTTTCTCTCACGCTTGCCACAATCTGATCAAGGATCATGTTTTTGTGCATTTTCTTTCAACAGGTGGTGAAGTTTCTGGTAGAGCGGAACAGTAATAATGCTCTTCATGGTCAGGTTACGATTGGGACACTTATTTTTCAGGTATTTCATGAGTTATTGGTTTTCATATACTGAATTTGTTAATAATAAATTATAAGTCAACGAGAAGATGGTTGATGTCATGCTACTTATCCATAGCTTCCTTTGCCATGGGATACTTCAGGATTGTGCTGTTGGTTTACTGTTTGCTTTGCTCCCAGTTCTGGGTGGTAATACCGGCACTTTGCAAGGAATGATCTCAATGGGAAAGCTGTAGGTTCATTTTTAAGTTTCAATTCTTCTGTCTTTTTCATTGTTCTCATATTGTGTGCTTTCTATACTCAAGTAATTTATTTTCGTAATTAAGTAAAGAACCACTTTCTTTGCTCAAGTTGCTAATTTTTGTTTGTGCCTGCAAGTGCACTTTTCTTGGCAAATTTCCTCAACTGGGTTCAAATTGCTATTGTTATTCAACTTCAGGCTGCTGGTCTTGTCCATATATCTCTCTGTTGCATCTGTGTTGACTTGGTCGTTCGTCCCTCGCTTTCTAAAGTTGATGATACAACTATCATCTCAGGTGAGTGATTATTGGAATTTTTGTATTTTCTTCATATTTTATCTGAACGATACTTTTACTGGCCAACAAATAAATACCTATATGGACTATCAGATGAGATTCTATGATTGATGGCTTGTTTTAGGCTGTCAGTGGAATGCATACTATTCTTAATCCTACCAATGTCAATTGAATAGTAGTGGCTGATGGCAAATTCCTATCTGAAGATCATATAGCAGTACACTTTTGACTGATGTGATTTTGTCTAAATGAAGATATTCTGGATATATGTGCGCACATATAAATTATATGTACATATGTAGTTATGTATCAAATACCAAATCCAATTATGGGCATTTGACAGGGATTTTTTTTTTTTAATGAACATGTGTGGTTTATTTTTGAACTTTACACTAAATACATTCCTAGTGGGATCAAACTCATACATAGGTAGATTATCGCAAACCCAATCGCTTATGGCCCTAATAATAGAAGACTGGAGCTGCTACAGGGAAGGTAGAGAGACGTTACATCTGATCTGATGATGCAACAGAGAGAAGTTGGTATTTAAATGTTTACTTAGCTTTGTAAAGGAGCATAAATTTATGACTTCAAGTGGTGTTAGTGGGTAGAGCTAGGTTGGACTGGATTGAGTTGACTCGCCTTCTTTCCTTGGTTTATGTCTGGATCATGATTTTGCTTTGTGCAGTTTTATTTGGATAAATATTGTTCTTGTTGACCGGCTAATTTTGTCTTCATTTGTGGTTGTCAGACAAATGAACTTTACCAGCTAGCTTCAGTGGCGTTCTGCTTATTATCTGCTTGGGTAAGCGCATATAATTATACCCATTTTGTCTATGAATGTAAGGAATGTGTATCTTGCTGCAAGATTCATTATATCTGTTGCTGAATGTGTAATTCATTCTTCCATCATATTTGATTTTATTCTGCTAAGTGGGGAGCTCTTTAGTACAATTTGCATTATATTTCCAGTCTAGTTACTACGTAGTGTCATGGTGGAGTGAACCTTATCGTGTTGGGGCTGAAATTGGAATTGATGAAAGGTTTGAATGATCCAACTTTTTTTTTTCTTTTTTTGTCTTTCTTCTTAATAACAAACAAGTGATACGTAGAAAATTAGGGAGTGAAGGATTGAACTCTATGATCAATAGTCGATGAAGGCCCAATTGAATAATTAAATTTATTGGCAACAAAGCTTGTTAGAAGTCCAGGGATGTTTCTACCTCATCTTTTCAGCGGATCCAAAATTTGCATCAACCAATAGTCTGTCCTTTTAGTCTAATTGCATGTATCGACTACCAAAAGACACATATCCAGTAAATTATGTTCTCTCACTGAGGCCAAAGTTTTAGATCACATACCCCGCACACGCTCCACAAAATAAAAGAGTAAGATAAAAGCTGAATATGGAGAGTTTTGCAGTTTACAAACATATATAGTGTACTAAGTGTAGTATTCTTATCTGTTGATGATCACAACACCCAAATGTACACATCATGAACAGGGTACAATTTTTTAAATGAACAAAGGCATTTTTCCCTGTCAATCCAATTGAACTCAGTGATAGGATGGGACATGAAAACATTTCCTACTTAAGGGACACTCATGATCTTGTGGATAGGTTTTCACATCAACCATTTAATGTCTTTGAACGTAATGTTTGTTAATTATTGGGCCTCTGCAAAATTATTTTATAATCTTAGGGTACTGAGAACTTGGGGCATAATTATTTCTGGGCTTGAACATCTTAAAATTTGAGCAGGAATTAGCTACATGACTTTTTAAAGTTATCTCATTATCATTTTTTTACTTGAACCTTGTAAACCTTCAGTGCAGTGACAAGCTTGGCCTTAGTCTTGAGTTGGGTTCATTTGTAGCTGGAGTTATGATATCAACCACTGACTTTGGGCAGCATACTTTAGACCAGGTACTCTTCTTGGTAAATGCTTTCACCAGTTGTCATCCATGTTAGTAAATCTACCATGATAACCACAAATATAGATTTTTATGCTATTTTGGCTTTTCAAATTTATACCTCATGAAGTGAATCTTTAAACAAGGGTACGTCATACTTCACTAAAATGTCAACAGCTTTGTTTGTCATACTGTTTGTTGTAGCTGTTCCTATTACTACCCTTCAGAGGTTTCAGATTCCTTCCTTTTTTTAAGGAACTTGAAGGTTCCTTTATTTACTCTCCCTCATTATTGTTCCATTTGTCCATTTCTTGGTGCTACGCTGGAAGCTTTGGCTTCAAGTGTGAAAATGCAAGTTTGAGTTTGAGGCTAACCATGTCCCTTTGAGTCAGACTGTGGGTTGTGCCTGATCCACCCACTGCACCCCAATTTTGTGGAACCAGCCTAATGGCCTGTGACCCAGTGGACAGAGAGCCTGGAAGAATCAATCTGGAAGGAAAGAATCATTAATTGAATTAAATGATTTCCAAATTGTTTTATGCAAGTTAATTTCCACCTAATGAAGGAGTATATTTTAATTTCTTATATTTGATTTGAGTGTTTGTTACCCTGTCTGTCCAGGCCTGGAAATTTTAGTGTTGATTTAAATTTATATAATCTACCTTTGCAATGATATGAATTGCTTTGTAAGATCTCTTTTGGCCAACCAAAAAAAGAAAAAAAATTGTCTTTTGACTGATACTGTTGGTACTTTCATCTGGCATGACCTTGAGTTTTGACTAACCATGTTGTACGTAGATTAGTGATTAGAGAGAAGTTTCAAATTTGCTGCCTTATATTGTAGGTGGAACCAATTCGTAACCTATTTGCTGCTCTCTTCCTTTCAAGTATTGGAATGCTCATAAATGTACAATTCTTGTGGACCCATGTGGATATATTGCTGGCATCTGTTATTCTGGTCGTAGTTGTTAAGACTACTGTTGCCGCTATGGTTTGTAAGGTCTTTGGATACAACACTAGGACATCATTTCTTGTAAGTTGATTTTTTCTTTGTCCCTTTTTTTGGGTTTTGGGGGGTGGGGGGGTTGTTGGGGTTGGTGTATGCGCGGCAGTTTAGTTCACTGGCCAAATTTGCTTTATGGTGGACTGTTTATTTAATTTGTTATTTCTTATGTCAAGGTTGGAGTATTGCTTGCTCAAATTGGAGAATTTGCTTTTGTCCTCTTAAGTCGTGCCTCAAATCTTCATCTTGTTGAGGTGATCTCTCTATCTCTATCCACGCACACGTACACACTCTTGAGGAACACATGTTGATATCTGTAATTTTGATCGTCCCCTTTCATATATTTTTCTATTTATTCTCCATGTCTGGCATACTTACAATGTTGCTAGCACCGGGGCCACGATTTCTTTTACAAATTTCAGAGATTACTTGTGTGTAATGTTTGGTGGACAACATGTCAGGCAAACTGACCTCTAGCTTGAGTGAGAACGAAGGCAGAAATCTCTTTTTTGGACTCAACTACTTGAGCTGGAGCTTTGGACTCCCCACATTAATAAATTTTCAATTCCGAAACATTAATCTAATGGTTATGATTCAAGTGGATCTTGCTCTTGCTATTTTTCACAGACAATTGATAGTTTGGATGCTAACTGAAGTGGTCCCGGAGTTGTTCAACAGCTGCAAACTGAGTCGTTGGCTCTTGTTTAAAATTGAAAAGAAAAATTGTATTCATTCAAGTCTATGTTTATAAGTGGCATTTGGTTAAAGCATGAAGCTTTAAAGATAAATGTTGGTTGCCAACTTCAGACAATACATGCAAACCCACCCTCCACCCACCCAAGAAGAAAACAAAAGAAAGGAAAATGAGTGACTCAAAAGGAAAAAAGAGGAAGAATGAACATAATCATGTTCAAGCAAGGTTTACAATTAGTGGCTTTTATTTTAAGTTTTTTTTAACAGAAATTGCTTTGGGTTTGTCCTCTGTTCGAACTCGAAATGTTTTCCAGTTTCATGAGCATAAGTAGTTCTTTCTTCAGATTGTTTTTTCAATGATTTTTATGTTGTTTGTGTTGGTTATTATGTAAATTTGCTTTTTTTTTTTTTACCCTTCAAATGCATTCTATTTGTTAAGTTCTTCAGAATTCTTTGATGTATTCGTATCATCAAAAATTTTGTTCCTTTTGTTTATAATGTAAAGACTCATTAATTTGTTTAGGGGAAGATGTACCTTCTTCTTCTCGGAACAACAGCTCTGAGTCTGGTAAGTTTTTTATTGGTTGGAACTGCATCTAGAGCTTTTATTTTTTATTTGTTCATACAATAATTTTCCTGGTGGAGCATACTGCAGGTAACTACTCCTGTGCTGTTCAAGTTGATACCAGCTATGATGCACTTGGGAGTTCTTATGCACTGGTTTCCCTCAGAGACCAGCACACAGAATGAGGTTCTCTCTCTCTCTCTCTCTCTCTGCATGTTTGTGTGTGTGGCACACTGATTGGCCATAATGGAGTTGCACTCAATCAATGTATCTCCATGCAGTATGGGCCCTCCTAGATGGTATATCCAACCTACATTGTTAACGATCTTCCTATCTTTAACTTCATGATTACTACATATATAATTCTTCTACTCTTTCTCATCTTCAAAAGATTTTTCTGTGCTAGTATTGTTGTGCAAACTGAAGATTAAGAGTAATTTGGCTCAATCTCACTGACATTTTTACTATTTCAAGTAGAATTATACTATTAAGATCTTCCAAAGGCGGAATAAATTCCAAAAGTTAATCCTTGGGGATATCTGGCGTGTGCTTGTCTATGATTAAAGAGATTGCTCTACATTCCCAAGAGAGCCTTAAATGCTCGTGGTTTCTTTCTTTCTTTTTCATTTTGTAGTTGCTGGAATTGTTTTTTCTAGAGTAATTGTTGCTTAATATGTAAAATACCATGGCTACTTACACTGTAACTAGAAAAACAAAAGAATTGTGTAACACTCAAAAGAAAGGAAAAGAAAAAAGGGGGGGACAATAAACCGCATACCAAACAGGTTAAAAGGACCAGATACGAGAAACAAAATAAAACAATACATAGCATACTGTAACTGTTATCTGATTTGTAATCACGTTTTGTATTACAGGATTAACCCACATGATTTCTGTTCATAAAAAAACAAATGGAGCATGGGAAAATGACCATTGGAATGACAAGAAAGCTGAATCCCTAAAACTTCTGAAGAAGCCCATTTTTTTTTGGAAATTATTGTTGTGAGCCTTGTGACTCTTCCATTTCTACCCTGTTCTGCCCTCTGGAATGCAGTATGCGGTGGAAGCTAAATTTTTCAGCACAAAATTCTTCTTTTTTTTTTTTGGTGAACAAGATTCTTTTCTATGAGAGATATGAGGCATGTAAGAATATGTTTTCATTTCCTCTCCTTCTCTTTCTTTTGCAGGAGAAAGCTTCCATGATTGAAGCTAACAGATGGTTATGACCTTTGAAGTGATCGTCGGATTGTATCAAAGGCTTCAATTAGATATCAGAATTGTAAAATAGATGGTTTTGTCGTCCAGTCAATTTTCATCACGAAAAGCTATAATTACACATCAGTATTTGCAGTTCTACTGAAACTCAGTTTGGAGTTCGTGTACATATATATATATATAGTACATCATATTGTCAATTTAAAATACTGTATATATGAATTTTCACCCCTTCTCTCACATCAATAGCTTTTGCATGTTGTATCATAAACTTTTTGATTATCTTGATTCCCTTTTTGAAGTTGGATTCAATAACTGCGAGGTAATGCTTATCCATCTCCTTGGTGCTGCTTTTTATGAAACTTGGTTACGGTGGTTAAGGCTTTAAGAAACTTTTTTAAGTCGAACTTGCTAATTTCAACTTTCATGAACAAATTTGCTTGGCTTAATTTTCAGATCACAGGTTTGTAACAGTGAGCTCTTTATTGATGCATATCACATTTTCTTTTGGGACTGTATTGAAGGCGTGAAGCATAGCATATGATCACTGCTAGCCTCCTAATGCTTCGCATAATTTTGCCTCGAGGCAATGAGGGAAAAGGGCTGATATATAGAACGAGAGCAAAAGCTTGGATTTCCTCTGTTGCCAGAGGCTCCCACCTTTGAGGTTCCCACGCTGAGAGTCCTTTGGGAGTCGCCTCCGTTTGGTATAGAGATTATTTTAAGTTTTTTTAATTTGACATATGTCAAAAAGTTTTTTTTATTTACTTTTTTGCTTTTATACATTAAAGATAAGCAAAAAAAATAAAAAAAAATTAATTTTTTTACTTATGAAAAAACTAAAATCGAGAAGTTCTATTAAACAGGCCTAAGTTGCATACAGCTGATATGAATTTGGAAGGGTATTATTTTTTATTTTGTTTTATTTTAAAACAAATCTCCATTTCTTCTCCTCTACTTAAGCCCACCACCATCCACCCACCACCACCGCTCACCCTACCACCCAATGAAAGCTATGCCCTTTTTTCTCTGCACGCACATGCAGCACATGGAATCACACCCCACACCTACCCCTTCTCCCTCTTCCTCCTTTTCTGTTGTTTCTCTCTCTCCATCCCCAGGTGGCCCCACAGCAGTCCTGTCAGCCCATACTCTATAATCCCAGTCTATTAGACTCTTCGGCCTCCCCACTCGATCAACACAATCCGTTCTTTCTCTCAAGAATTTCACAATTGTTCTCGCTCACCTTTCTCTGTCTATCATTCTCTGCCAATGTAAAGTCAATATTTCACCGAATTGAGTCATTCTCGCATACACCCACGAAACAAAAACAATCATAAAATATTCAGAACACAAATACATACACACGCACATATATACATGATAGAAGGAGTTGAAGAGAAGATAAATACGCAACAAGTTTGGATTGGTGAAATTTTTTAAAAAAATTGTATTCTCTCAGTTGTTTAGCTTGGTAGGAAAGAAATTTTTCAGAAAGTTCTCAATCTAAAAATTTCTTCATTATGTAAAGAAATTTTGAAGGAAAAATTTTAATTTTAATTTATGTACAATACTTAATGCTCAATGTAAAAAAAGTGCAAAAATTTTTTTCATTAACTTTCTCTCTACTTTCTTCTAAGCCAAACTAGAGAAAGGGAATAAAATAAGTCTAAATTACGAAAATAAATAAAAATAATAATAAATCACAGAAATTTAAATAATATATAAACGGGTCATATTTGGATTAATGGGTTTAAATTGACCCATTAATAATCCGTCCATATTCAACTCCTTGCTAATTAGGCGTTAAACCTGTCCAAATTTACCTAAACCCGCCCGTTTGGCACTCTAATTTATAGGTTTATGCTTCTTTTTTTTTCTTTTGCAAAACACTAACTGATCTAATACTTTCATATACTAAAATGAATTTAAATCTATATTATACTTTATATTGTAATAATCTTCTTAAAATCCATGTTTTGAGTATTAAATGTTCCTAATTATTTTCAAAATCCCCAAATATTTCTAATCAAGATTGAGGTGTCATTTTACGTTTTATATTATCTCAAGACATGAAATTTTCGACCGGTAGTTTTGACTTGTCTAATCATAGTAGATGAATTAAAACTTCTTGTACATACATGCTGAAAAGAATTATTATTTTGACAAATAAATAATAATCATAAAAGCACGGTTAATTTGATAATAGAACTGGCTTAAGGGAAAAAAAAATTGTATTTTCATGTTTTTCCAACGAAACTATAAAAAAAAAAAAAAGTGTTTGTTTTTTTTGTTTTCTTTTTTTTAATTAATTCCAAAGAAAAAATAAAAAGAAAATCCCGAAAACGCTGATCGTCAGAAAAGCGGTTGAGATTTTACCACGTGTAATAATTACCCAGAAAAATGCTATGTTACGTGGACCCCACCTAAAGCAATCAAACAGCTGATCTTGATTCGAGATCGATTCCCATTAACCTAACCATATATTGGTAGTGTTACCAGACTCGAGTTGAGGAAAAGACTTCTTCGATCGAGTCTTCGGTCTGGCTTTTATTTATTTTCCTGAGAGAGAAAGAGGAAAGAAGAGAGAGAGAGAGAGAGAGAGAGAATGGAAAAGCTTGGAAAGCTTCGGTGTCAGAGAATCGGCTGCGACGCAACGTTCACAGAGGACGATAATCGTGAAGGTTCCTGTAGATATCACGACTCGGTCAGTAACTCAGTGCCTTCTTCGTTCCCAATCTCTCTTTGATTGGTGTTGCTTCCAATGCTTGGATTAATGATAATGTGTATGATAAATATTCACGCATATACTGTATGTATTATTTGGAGTTCGTTGAAAAGCCTCAATTGATTTCCCCCAACGGCTTCAAGATTTGTTTTTTTTTTTTTTTTAATTTTTGCAATCATATATTTTCCCTGTTGAAATAATGAAACCTGAATAAAAGTATTTGTAAGACTAATTTAAGTTCAAACTCTATACCACGCAGTTCACACTAAAAGATAAGGATGATTATAGTAGAACTTATTAATGAATCAATAATGAAATCGAGTCAATGCTTCAGAGTGCAACACTGCAACTTCTTTTCAACTTTGGTTAGAAGTTAGAAGTTAGAAGTTAGAACCCACTTATTTGTTGTTTGAATTTGTGATCTGCATATAAAAATAGAATTTTGTGATCTATACTGCATTGTGTCTAAATTGTGCGTACTCACATGTGATTTGAGCTTTGATATATGGTTTATGAGCATCCTAGTCCAGAAAAATAATGAATTGAATAAATACCAAGGATTGAGGATTCTGTGACGGAATTTACAGAGGTTCCTGAAGAAAAATAATCTCAAAATGAGGTGAAGAGGTGCATAGTCAAGATTGAGGGTTGCATGTTCTTACCTCATTTGTTTGATGATAGCCCCTGATGACTTCATGTGGCTAGAGATCTCATCATTGGATTTTTTGTTACTCAAATGCTTTTTTTCATCTCCTATTTCTTAAGGTTATGATGCTGTTTCCACCATAATTAGTGCAGTCAAACCGACTCTCATACGAGCTCCCGGAGGTTCATTCATCTGACCGTAAACTAGAGCCACTTTTGATTGTGCAATATTTTGTTCATTAATCACCCTGTGGAAACAATAGTTTAAGGGGAGCAATCTTTTATCTTGTAAAATATGACTGCTATGTAAGGGTTTATTTCTCTCAGCTCCTAATGTTAACTATGAGGCAAGCTTTATTTTTTCCCTTTTTCCCAACATTAATTGCTTAAGTAGGCAAGTTAAATGAGGCCCATGAACACTTGAGATAGGCTGCATGCAATTTTAGTAACAATGTTGTACAAAATATTTTCAAGGGAATCACTCCAAAAAAAAAAAAAATCAATAACACCTAATTTCTAAGATATTCCAGATAAATCAACTAGGGTTTTTTTTTTTTTTTTTTGGTGTTTAGCATATTTGCTACTCTGCCTTGGTAACAGTTTGAGTGATGAATTTGGATGGTGAAACGGATGAATATACTTTGGCGTAATTAGAATTACACATATGGAGCTAATTAAGCTCATGCCAAGCTCTAGAGCTTCTGGTTCAACGAACCTGAGGTTGGCTTGCGTTGCTTGGTGAAGCAAGAGATCAGTGCCATTGAGCTTGGAAGGAGTTATACTTTGTAATTGTCAAATCCTGTATCATATGCAGTATCTGTTTCCTAATTATGAAGTATAAAAATAATCATTATCCTACATATCTTGATTTATTGTGAACTCAATTTATTTGTGTAAAATTGACATCTTATTATAGTTAGCAATGGACATAGAAAGTTCTATAACCCGGCAGGTCAATTTGTTATTTACTTTTACAGTGTTTTACTTTTTTTTTTTTTTTGACAAGTAATTTTTACAATGTTTTACTTCTGTGAGAGTGAACATTATTGCTAAATTTTATGATTCTTTGCTTGTAGTGTCAGCTCAAGTGTATATTTGAATTTAATTAATGGTTAGCATACGCACGACATGTCTTGGCATCTTTTAGGTTCCAAGTTCAGTAGAATTTCAGTAAACAATACTTTCAGTGGAAATTTTTTTGTTGATGTTATGTATAAAACCGTAAAAAGAATAGGGTCCTTGTAATGTAGCTAACATAAAAAATGTTTAGAGTTTCAGAGGATGATGCTAGTAAAGAGATAATATAGATAACACCATAACTGATTTTGCAATGTTAACTCAAAAAACTGCATTAGCATGTTCTGCTTTCTATTGTTATAAATTACAGAAGCTCATATTATAGGTCCTTGCATGAATTTGGTGTAATTCACAGTTTCCTTTGTGTTTGTTTAATCAATATTGTACAACCATAAAATTTGTATGCTTTCTTCATGCTAAAGTATTGCATGCATGACCTTGCATATTGATATATCACTATATCTCAAAATTTGTCACTTGCTATTTTGCTGATTGAGTTTTTGTCTTCCATGCTTGGGCGTTGTTTCACTGGGTGCACACACTTGGATTTCATCAGGGAGTAAGTCAAATCTTTGTCCACATATACTATTAAGTGTTTATTCTTCTTCTCCTTCTTCTTCTTATAACTATTATACTATGACATTGTATCTCATTGTTCTCGACATATTCCAAAAATGTAATTTTCAACCTTCTTTCCAGCCGTTATTCCATGATGGGATGAAAGAGTGGAGTTGTTGCAAGAAAAGAAGTCATGATTTCAGCTTGTTTCTAGAAATTCCAGGGTATTTATTGTTCTCTTTGCAAATTGTTTATTTTTTTATAGCCACTTTTGAATGTGAGAAGTTTCACTTTTGATATGATCAATTAACATGCCATAGATTTAGACCATAGACTAAAACCAAAAGGCAGAATTTTGTTGCTACGTAGTTGACATGTGGGATAAAAAATTAATGTTGACAGTGGTTGAAGTAAGATTTTTTTCCTAGTGGGGTCAATCAACATCTAATTTTGAATTTATACTATACTGATACTAACTTTGTCTTACCTTCCAAAAAAGAAAAAAAGATACTAACTTCATGATAACATAATACTGATCTAGTGTTAATCAAATAATTAGGAGAAATAAATTTATGAAACAAATTTTTATTAAAAAAAATGTTTTTGTTACAAAATTGCTTCTGGTAAACCTAGCTTGTCGTGCCTTTTGCATGAACAGAGAAATTTTAGTTGTGAAAGTTACTTAAATGATAATCTTTCCACTTCTCTCTTAGTATCAGTTGCTCAGTTTTATTTATTTATTTATTTTTTCTAACAAAGATGTAAGGTAGGTAAACACACAACTGAAAAACCAGTGCTAACAAAGCCAGCTGCTACTCCAAAACCAATTCCTACAGCAGCTCCTGCAACTGGTGTGTTGTCAAAAGAAGCATGCTCAAGGTGCCGCCAGGGGTTCTTTTGCTCAGAACATGGTATTCTTTTCATCTGCATTCTTTTGTTTTTATGAAGTTGGTGACTGAATCCTGTGTGTCAACTCCTCTCCCACCCCCCGTGCGGTTAAGCATAGTTAGAGATACTAGTTGGATCTTTTGTGGAGTGAAAGGATTGCAGTTGATTTTCCATAGAATTTTCTGCAATTAATATATCCTTTAAAATAAAGGCAGATATATATGAAATGATACAAACCACTGCCATAATTCAAAGAAGTTCGTATAGAACTCATGTCAATGGCTCAATCAATTACATCTTCAGAATGCTAAACTAAAAAAACTACTTGATTTTATTAATAAAATTTCCTTCATTGATTTGATTATTTCGATAGATACAGAGATTCATATTGGAAATTATAATAAATCTAAGAATTAGAATCCAGACTGGTTTAGATAATATAGAAGGCGCTGGAATAATCATCTTTTCCTTTGGTTGTCTAACTCTTTTCATTTGCTGGGAGAAGGAGATGATAAGTTTGCATGTTATGTTTTTTATCCGCTTTGTTATCTAGAAAAGGAAATGTTTTCTATTCTATTTGTTTCCAAGAAGTGCGATATAAAATTTAACAAGGCTACAATAGTTTAGTTCTCTCAGATGAGTGTTATAGTTTTCTCAGGTCCCAAATAATGCAACTTAAGTGACTACCTTTCCATTCTTATCCTCCCAACATACAGGAAGCTTTTTTCCTTTTGTATGCTAAAGCAGGTTATATTTTGTTAGGTTCACAAGTTATAATGAATCCATACCCATCAAGTGCCGTAGCAGCTGCCCCTGGCGAAAGCAATACAGATGTATGGGAAGGCCTTTCTGCTCCAGCAAAGAAGATTGTAGATATAAATCAGCCCCAAATCTGTAGGAATAAGGGATGCGGTAAAACTTTCAAAGAAAAGGATAATCATGACGCTGCTTGCAGTTACCATCCTGGGCCTGCTGTCTTCCATGACCGGATGAGAGGGGTGAGAATATATATCCATATGTTGCATTTTGTACAGGATTTTGTTATCAGCTTATTATTGTCTCCAACACTTCGAACTTATGACCTGTCATTCTTAATTTTGCAGTGGAAATGTTGTGACATTCACGTGAAGGAATTCGATGAGTTCATGACAATATCGCCATGCGCCAAGGGATGGCACAATGCTGATCCAGATTCATAAGAAGCAGAAACGAGTGAGGGAGTCGGTTTTGTACTGTTGCTTTTATTTATAATTTGACATGTATTGACATTAACTCTTCCAATCATTCACATTGAAAAAACTAGACTATGATAACTCTGCTCTTGTACTTTTTTAGCTTTTGAATTTTAACATAATCCGATAGGGGTATTTTATCCTTTCATGGACTGTTTTCTGTAGTTTCATGAAGATTACATTAAATGAGTTATAATATAAGAACTTGGTTGCTTTTATTAACTTTTCAACCTTCTTTTCATTCTTTCTGTGTTTCTTCTTTTTTGGGAGGTATGCAGCAATCTTTTCTTTCTTATTTCTTTTATCCTTTCATGGTTCGGCTCTCTGTATCTAATCTAATGCATTAGCTTTATAGCATCAGTTTTGTTGGTTAAGTACAGAAACCACAGGTTGGTATTATGTTTGGTAGGAGAGACGAAAAGGGGATAAAAGAGAAAATAAAAGAACAGAAAAAAGGAAGAAAACAGGGGGAAAATCAATAGTCGATTCCCCTTTGTTTGGTTGAGAAGAAAGTGATTTCATTGTACTTTTAGCATTATTTGTTGTAATTTAATTTTAAAATCTTCCTCCTAAGCTTTTTTAATAGACGTTTCCATGATTCTGCAAACGTAGTGGGTTTCAGGAGGATCAAATGTATGCATATATTTATGTTAACACCCCAAGTCTCATTAGAATAATCTTGCCATTGTGTCAAAATTCATCCTTAACCAACATAAAATAAAAATAGAAAACAAATATATTTTCATAGGGGTTTGAATCAAAACTAAAAGAAAATATGTTTTCACTGTGTTTTGTACCTAACAAAAAATAAACAAATATCTTTACAGTGGTTTGGATAAGAAAATTAAAAAACAAAGTTAAGGCTTCACAGTTCACACCGAGTGTGGACCAAACAAAAAATTAAATTAGAAAAAATATGTTTTTTTATTGCGTGAAAAAGTTCTATGCCAAAATATTTTATAAAATTGTTGCTAATTATGAAAAAATCATTGATATATTAGCAAATGGATTTCTCCACTTATAGGGATGGTGAAATGATCCAATATCTCGGGTTTCCGTCCTATCTCGCCCTTATGGATACGGGTATGAGATGATATTAATCTGGGCGGGGCGGGACAAGTTTGAGCACAAGTTGCAAAAACCCGTCACAACTCGATCCTGCCACGTTTATAAATATATATTTATTTTTTATATGTATATATTTTACTAAAATATGATTATTGTGATTTTATCTCTTATTTTGTTCATAATGTACTTAAAAAAATTGCTAAAATAAAACAAGCAGAGCAAGGCGAGGATGAATTAGGGTCTCTTGACCCAAACTTGTTGATTTATCATCCTTATCCATTTATATTGACCATCTTTTCACTTGATTATTTTTCATTTTCCTAAGGTTAGCCTACCTGTTTTTATTACTTTTCTGTATATTTTTTTAATTTTCAAAGTTAATTTACTTTTTGTTTAAATTTTTTTGGCCTTTTTTTTTTATTTCTGTTAAGTTGGACTACCCAATTTGCCATATTTCTTATTCCCCAACGGGCAACACGCACAACTTTTACGGGATTAAAAACTAAAAAAAAATAGCCTTATCGTCTGACGGAAGTCAAGGGAGATAACGGCAGGGGGATCTAGAAGCCTATTTTAAAATATAGGGGGTCTATCTGCTGATACGTGAAATCACGGGGGTATAGGTGAAATTCACCCTATTTTGTAAACCCTAATCTCTCCAAAAGCGTTCTCTGCGGCCTCATCATCATCATCTACTATGCGTCTCTAGACAAGGAGACTCTCATCGTCAAGCAAGAGCTTCTTTCGCGAGCGTGAAGGTAAAATCGATAGCCAATTTACTCCGACTTGTTATGTCTACGCTGTGTTTTGCACTTGTATCTATCGATTGGGGTTTTTTGGGTTTCCAGTCGTCCAATCTGTGTTGTATCCTGTTCATTTTCGAATATCTCTCTCTATATTTATATATGTATGTGTGTATGTATGCATACATGTGTGTTTGGTTGACCTGGGTTTTCGTTTGTTGGGGCTTGAACAGTGATTAAGGCCTTATAACTCTTGCAAGTTAGTTGCAAGTAATTTCTCGATTCTTGTAGTGTGTGCAATGTGAGAAGAGACCATCACTTTTGGAGAGAGTATTTATGTATCTGTAAAAATTCAAATGTATCCTTTTCCCTCCTATATGAATGTATGCTGATGCTTCCTTTTTCCAGCTCTAAGTGTAATTGTACAATTGTATATTTGTATGTGTTTTTTTTGACAAGTATAATTGTTTTTTTGATAGATATATTTAATGGGGATACTAAAAAAAGAACCAGTTCTGTTAAACAAGGATGCCGTAAATGATGATGGGGTGGAGAATCTTGATGTGGAGGTTTCTGAATCTGAACCTGAATCAGAATCGGAAGATGAAGATGTGAAATTGACAGAACCTTCGAAGAACTCCATATACAACAGGGATGGTCTACTGGATAAACTTGGAGATATAAGCTGGCCCGAGAATGTCGAATGGATTCACAAGCTTTCCCTTGATATCGATCAGGAGCAAGAGGTTGACGTGAATGATGATCTGGCACGGGAGCTTGCTTTCTACACACAGGCATTGGAAGGTACAAGGCAGGCCTTTGTGAAGTTTCAGTCAATGCGGCTTCCTTTTCTCAGGCCTTCTGACTATTATGCTGAGATGGTGAAAAGTGATGTTCACATGGAGAAAGTTAAGGGCCGGCTTTTGGCAGAGAAGAGAAGGATTGAGGAGGCTGACGAGAGAAGGAAGGCTAGGGAGGCCAAGAAAATAGCTAAAGAGGTTCAGGCTCAGAAGCTCAAAGAGAGGGCTAAGCAGAAAAAGGAGGAGATAGAATCTGTTAAGAAATGGAGGAAGCAGAGGCAGCAGAGTGGGTTTGCCAAGAATGACAAAGATGGTGAGATAGGTTTGAGTTTTGAAGATGGAAAATCATTTGAAAGGTCAAATAAGAAGAGGCCAGGGGTTGCTCCTGGAGATCGCTCTGGAGGCAAGTTTAGCCAAGGTGGTGGGAAGGGGGGCAAGGGAGGAGCGGGTGGAAAGAGGAAGGGTAGGGACTTCAAGGATTCCAAGTTTGGTTTTGGAGGAAGAAAAGGTATGAAGAAGCAGAATACAGCTGAGACTACAAATGATGTCAGAGGCTTCAAAACTAGTAATTTCTCCGGAAATAAGAAAAGGAAGAGGTGATGCACTTTCTTTTAGTTTGTTCTGTGAAGTGAAGAAGGATGGATTAAGTGAAGAGGGCCGCTCATGGATTTCATATGTATTGGAGAGCCTCTCTCTCTGTCACTTTTGTTGCGTAACCTTGAAAGGCTTTTGGATATGTCTTACTAATGGCATTCAGCATTAAATTAAATTTCTATAAATATTTTGTTTTTCCTATCTGAGTCACACATGAGGCAGGCACGACTTGCTGATCTGCAAGGACTATGTCGTGTATGACCATTTATGGATGAGTTGATATTTCCTATTGGCTTCAAAATTTTCATGCTCCATCAAAAAACTGAATCAGTGTTGATTGAGAATGTTGGATTTGTTCAGGTGGTGCTGTAATTGTATTCATGATGATTCTTAATTCATATTCTTGACTCAGAAATTTCTAGTTTTTGCAATGTAATAGCTAGTTATGTTGTCAACCTTTGTCTTTTTAAGAAGTTCAATGATTTTTGTTCATCTGTTTGGCATTGTGGTGGTGATGCTTGGTTTTATTTCAGTAGTTGCTGTTTGTTTCATTGTCCTCCCAATTCTATTCTACTTGCATGCTGTGTACCAGCAAGAAATGCAAGAAACTAGTCTCACGGAGTTTCTCCCTCCTTGATATGAACCCACCATTTTGAACAATCTTCTCTCATTCATGCTTAAGTCGGCCAACTCAAAACGGCTTTTGGCTGTTGTGATTATCCAAACTAGTTGCTGAAATACTTTAAATTACATTTGTAACCATCCTTTCAACTCAAGTCTCTTGTTGCAAGAGTTCTTAATCTCGTCATTCCATAGGTGACTAATTTATTTATTATACCACTGTGATGATGACAATAGAGGTTAGAGGGCATAAAGATCTGAGAAGTTGCCATGTGAGGTTCTTTGGTGGTTACAAAGACTATGATTAAATAATGAAGAGAACCCCCACTTTTCTGTTGGGATGGAAGCTTCCCAAATTCATTGATTACATTAATAATGGTTAGAAAATGTCATTTAAAATGTCAACCTTCAGTAGCTTTCACCCCACACCTTATTCTCTAATCCTTGAATTGTGCTACAAAAGCTTTCAGAGCACTCTTTTTTGCAACCAAACAAGCCTTTAAAAAGGGATTAATGCCTCCCAACCTGCAGAACCTGCTGTTATCTCTCTCCTGAGCCTCTCAAGCTCCTGTTCTTGCTCATTGAATTTCCCGTTCTTTCTACTTCCCACAACCATGTTTAATTCCACAATTGAGTTGATCAGCCTAGCTGCTTCTAATTCTCTGGTCATCTTCTGTTTTTGCAATTTGATCATAGTCGTTTTACTCGTTGGTGGCTCGAAACCCGCCTCAGAGTTTGATCAAGATAGTCCTATTTCTATCCCAACAGTTGCCCAGAGAAACAAAAATGACATAGAAGGAGCAAATGCTAGATGTTCATGGGACAAGAACAATACATCAAAAGAAGCTAGTGAGTTGTATGCCGAAAAAGCAATGGTTGATGATGATGAAGAAGAAGAAGATGAACTGAGGAGAAGAGTAGAAGATTTCATTGATAAGATCAACAGGGGCTGGAAGGCAGAAAAGCTGAGGACATCTCTAATAGTCTAAAGACAGTCGTGAATTAGGTTACTTCGTGTTTCCAGTATATGATTTTTGTAAACAATGATAGGATTGTATGCAAAAAAATTTTGAATCAGCAGAGAATTGGAGGTCCAGGAAAGGAAACAGATGATCAACTTCTTCATTCAACTCTCAACTTCTTTTCCTCCTTTTCATCTATTACAGAGTGTGAAGCTATTTGTACTATATCACATTGAAAATGGTTCAGATAATGGAGAAGAAAATATAGGTGGAATGCCATTAGCAATGCAATGTTTTAACTTGTTTAAATTCATTATGGTTCTGCAATCACATTTATAAGAATAATTGTTAGCAGAATGGTAGATATGTTTCTTCTATTTTTTTATTTATTTATTATTTATGAAAACTACAGGAAACTAAAGCTCGTCTTTGTCAACTTCTCATGTTTTCTATCATATTAGATAGGTTATATGCTACATTGACCATAATTGAGGATCAACCATTCAGTATTCTGGCATGGAATTTGCAATATCTTCAGGGAAAGGTTAGTTATTTGAACAGGGGGATCTGGCCGGCTGGTGTTTGGTCAGAAGCTGAAATTATGGGTTGGTTAAGAATCAATTTAGAAAAGTTCAGTGGGAGACAATTTGATGCCTTGTCTGCAATTAATGATCTTCCATTTAGAATCGTCTCACAGAAGATAATTTTGCTCCCTGGCTTGTCCATAGATAGTGTGAAAATATTTTCCAGAAAGCGGAATCAAATTCAACCCTTATAGGCATGAGGAAGAAAGCTCTACGCAAATATCATCACCTGAGTATAACTCAAGTGACAATGAGTTTATTTATCAGCTTTTGGGTCAACATTTTCTTTCTTGGAAGTTTGGACAGAAAGAGAAAAATAAATAGCAAGATATAAGAATATGAATCCCAAAGGTAAGAAAAAGTTGTTGTCAAGGTATAGATGGGGAGAAAAACAGAAGGAACCCTGAAGGGATGGAAAAGATTAAGATCAGATACTGAGGCACAAAAAGTACCTGTCAAGCAGCACACTAACAGAAGATAAAGAACTAGTAGTTGGATTTTGATCATAGCTAAACAGGAAAAACAACGATGATTTTGTAGTCCAGATGTATGGCTCTTACCTTCAACGGAATTCGTATGCTTGGGAAGTTTAATTCACAACATACAAGACAGTCTCAATAAAAACAGAATCCAATTTAACATCCAATCTTTCAGATACAGAGAAGTCAGAAGAATGACAAACAGGGTGTCATCATACATCTAAAATTCTACATCAACAAATGACACAAACACCAGATAACGTGTGATGAAGACAAGTTCAGAATAAGCCTATTGGATAGATGTCCTAGCCTAGTTCCTACAAATACAACTCCAGTTGAAAAAACTGGCCTCATGTTAAACCCTACTTTGTCCTGTGATAATAGTAGTCAATGAGTTTATCAAGGGGGGTCAGACAAGGTACACACTGCATACATGATCAGCAAGAAACCTCACAGTTGCGTGGAGCAGGGTCTTTAGATTCTGCTCCGGGCAAGGATATTTCACTTTCAGTGGCTAAATTCTTCGCGACCGGGATGGAGTTTGGAACAGCCATGTTTTCTCCATGGAAAGAAGAGGGAGGTGTTAGGTTTGGCTTTGGTCCACCATAGGCTCCCTCTGTTCCTGCTCCAGAGTTCTGATTAGCTGGGGGATGGGAAAA
Organism: Euryodendron excelsum; assembly: GCA_033060915.1. Taxonomy (NCBI): domain Eukaryota; kingdom Viridiplantae; phylum Streptophyta; class Magnoliopsida; order Ericales; family Pentaphylacaceae; genus Euryodendron; species Euryodendron excelsum. The sequence continues at coordinate 33,810,233 of CM065396.1, read as the reverse complement.
ATTTAGCTCGAACCTCTGCTTCTTGGGCTTCTGCTCCTGCTGATGGCCTGCCAAAAAACTGCCAACCACAACCTGAAATACAAAAACATGTCAGAAAATTCATGCAAGTCATTGCTCTCTGAATATACGCAGCAAATGCAAACACATAGTTAGTCAAAGTTTGTTATGCTTCTTTCAGGGATAACAAAGCAGGCCACTGGCAGCCACTTGCCCTTATGAGTGTTAAAACCATCACATAACATTTCAAATATGTGATATCTACATGATTGAAGAAGAGATGTTTGTTAAAAAGTCAACTTTTGTAGAGATACTGTTATTGGTCAAAATCAAAGAATCACAAATTAATGGCCAATTGGGCATTAAATTCTACTACTGGAATACACAGCCACTTTTCTTTTTAGTTTCTTTTCCTGTTTTTGTAATATAATCTAACCTGCACAGGGCCAGCAGCTACTAACAGACCAGCAAGTCCTCCCCCCAAAACACGGCCATCTGGGCCTGCCAAAGAAACACTCATCCCACCAGATCTGCTTTTTGTTCCTCCACTATCAGTAGGCATAAATGACCCAGTCAAGGAAAGTATCTCAAAACGACCCTGCAAACACAACAAGAAGCAAATTTTGATAGCCTCTCAGGGCATAAAGCCAGGAGATGGAAGAAGGTAAGACATCAATAATATCAACTCAGTCTATCTCGACAATCAGAACAGCAAAACAAGGCAAAATGATGGATCAATACAATTGTTTCATAATTACTTCAGAAACTAAAGGCCGAAGAAATGACATCCTACATCATCTTAAGTCTCCAAAACCAATTCCTAACTACAAGGACATAATATACTTAAATGGATGCTGGAGAAGGATTGCAGTGATGTCTGTGAACCATATCTGGTTTCCACATAACATAACTGCTGGATTTTGTATATTGGAAGGGTTACATGAATTCAAAAGTTTCAAATGCAGGAATGTTATTAGAAAATATCCTCAACTAAAACCCATAATAGTTGGATCCACCATCCCTTCTTTCCCTTTCTGATTTAAGGTTAATAGTTGATGTCAATCATATTAGCAATTTTCACAAATTCTCCTATTATTTAAGGCCCAGATTGCAATTCCACACCAAAGGTGTCAAATATTATGGTTATCAAGCAAAAACCCATAGCGGGAGGCACAGATAAAGTATAGGACTCACGAGATATGCACGTATGTATTGTATAAATGTATGTTGTCTCAATACATGATCCTTCAGAAAAAATTATTCCTGAGAGAGGAGAAAAATATAAAAAGAACAGTAATATTTCTGGAGTCTTCCTTGAGTCCCACAGCTTAAATAGATGACAAAGTGTATACCTAGTTGTGTCTTTAGTTCCAATTTCCAAAAGAAGCAAAAAAGGGAAAGGGAAAAAAACACTGACGAGAAAATAAAGAAAAGAAGGAAGGAAGACAATGCCCATAAAAATGTTGTGAGAAGAAAGAGGGAGAGTAAATTTTGACTGATCTCGATGTGCCTCACTCACATAAGAGAGCAGACCCATCTGCATAAATACAAGAGGGCATGCAAATCTATGCACCACATTATACTGAGCTGAATTACAGCATGAAGCTTAAAAAATACATGTAACAGTCCTAAGTATAGTGCAGATCTGTCCACTCCTCTAAAATTGCATGAAAGCCAACTGTTTAAAGAAGTCATAATAAGGAAGAGAACAGGTCCACACCTCGTAAGTCAAAGTACCCCCAGAAGAATTAGGCTGACGAAGGGTAACATTTGAAATTGCACCATTCGCCGATAGAATGCAAATAGCTCGAGACCCTTGTTGAGAAAATGAAATGACCTTCATCGTAACATCCTGAAACCACCAGAACAAATACCAAGAATGCTGTAATGCACATAGACCAAAAGGCTGTATTATGGAATGATATGCATTAAGAGTCTTAAGGTCATCCTAAAAAATCATCAAAGTATAATCAGTACACAATAAAATGCACCACGCAGACATCTTGTGCACATTTTTGGAGCCAAAAACATAGATGGAAGTAAATCCAAATTGGTTTACAGGCTGGTTTACAGGCATGAGGGCATGGTTGTGATGTGAAAAAGATGGGATGATTCACAGGCGATAAGAATTATTTTATAATTTCTACTTGAAGAGAAGTCACTGTGTCTTGAATTCTTAGCAACCTCTAAAAAGTTATTTGGCTATTACAGGTTTATCCTGCACAATTACAAATATAAATTCGAAAAGCCCCAGAAGTTACAACAGGCATACATTTATCAGATGCACTTACAGAGAAAAAGTATCTAACCATCAGCTCATATATATATGCCAACTAAGCAAAATAAATCTCATAATATTGGGCTATTAGCTGACCCCAAGTAGTTGGGAGAAGGCTTTGTTGAGTTGAGTTGGGGTCAAATGATATTTACTCATAAATGAAAGCGGGATGTCTGCATGTAGCCATATAAAAAGTTCATATACACATCAGTTTAGCCCTGTAAAATGTACAACTATTTGAAAAAGAATGAGAGCTGCATGAGAAATTTGGGCACAGGTAACAACTTTCTTTTAAAACAATTAGAGTAGGATCAGCAAATAGCCCGGGCTGCATTCTAGTTATTTAGTTGAGTTTCATCCGAATGGAAACAATCTAAAGAAATTTGAAACTTCAAAAGAAATTAGTTTGAAACTGAAGACAAGTGAAAAATCATATAAATACCAAAGAAAATGCCATGACAGCCACCAAGACTCAAGAAGGATAGACACCCATCCAAAAGGATAACAGTTAACCTTATGTCTTCTCTCATATGATTGGTACAGATTCTAGAATCGATTTCTCTTAGAACGGTTATTTTTCAAAGACGATCACAGGATCGCCTGAGAGTTCACTTCCTCTCATATGTGTATACTCAGGCAGAATTCCCCCCATCCCCTCCCCCTCATAATGTGAGTTTAAGTCATAGAGAATTTTTCAAACCAAATGAACATATTGATTCCCAAAGTTGAAATATATGTTGATTGTGATATTCTCAAAATGCCCCCTCAGGCTCTCTCTCTCTCTCTCTCTCTCTCTCTCTCTCTCTCATTTGGAAAAAAAAAAGGCACAATAGACCTTTTGAAATTCAAATCAACACAAAGTTTGCCTATTCGAATACTATACATATACACAAACATTGTAGGTTTTCCCTTGTATTATCTATTACCATAGTAAGTATTAATTGTTAGTGAGTCTATGACAAACATCTAAAATTCACCCATATGTCTCAATGGGCAGCAGATGTGACTTCTTGAAAATATTACTTCATTTCCCTCTAATTCCCACCTCCTCCTCCTCTCAATCCTACAGAGTATTATCATCTTATAGTGATGTGATAAATAAAATGATCAATTTTTAAACTTATTGAAAGCAAAGTTACGGCTTACATCAGGACTAACAGTTAAAACCTTTATCTCCCATAAAAAGAAAAAGAAAAAGACAAAAAGAAGGTTTATAGAGTTTTCTGAAATTTAAAGCCCAAAAGAGAGAGAGAGAAAGAAAATAATAATATAGCCTCGTGAGGGAGGTGTGGGGAATTGTTGTCCCATGCTCCAGTTAGAAATTTCACTTTGAATGCTTATATAGCCTGGTGAGGTCAATTCCATGATAAAAAGTTATATATTCAAACAAAACTAAATGACTTTTTCATTCATCCCCAAAATCTTGCCCAGACGAGGATCCAGTTGATATAAATAACAATATTTAGCATTTTCATATCACAAACAAAAATGTAAGCAATTAACTAGATATGTAGAAGAATGAGATAGGCCATAAAAATAAAAAAAAAAGCGCACAAAGACAAAATTAGATATTTACTGATCGACATAAGTACCTCGCCAGCATTAACAGTGATCACATGAGGTGTGAAATTTGCACCAACGGAGTAAGCTACCCGCTCACCTACCAAAAACAAAGACAAATAAAATAAACAAATAAAAGTAAAAAAAAGAAAAAGAAAAAAGAGAAATCAGTTGCGCAAAGGAAAGTAGTCAACTTTGCACTGGAGTTGCCTAATTGAACTAAAATACTCAAGCTGTGAAACTAAACCCAAGACCACAGGATCACACCACAGAAAACAGTAGACAATCAAATAAGAAGGCATGCACAGCAAGATATATATGGTTTCGCCACCAACGTGAATATGTACATGATGTTCACAAGTATTTGATACCTGAATAATGCTTCTCTTCTCTAACCTCTCATAAAAAATGCATTTTAGGTGTAGGCATATTTGAATCTCTGCACTATACTAGCATTACAGATCTGGTAATCGACATCTTTTAGCTTTTGACGTCAATGATTCCTCTGATGCGTTAAAGTCTAGACCATGGGGCTTGTAAATAAAGCACAAGCATCAGAGTCTCCTTTTACTTTCAGATACACAATTGTGTGAGTCCAACTAAGTTGTGATTAAGGGCCTATGAGACATAAAATTTTATAAGGATTGTCTGTTACCTTTGTAGATGATCAATCTGACCACATAAATTAAGAAATCTGATGTTCAAGTTGTGCTTTATATTCACAATCCTTTATTTTGAAACTGCTCTAGTATGTCAAAGAGAACTTTGTAAATATTCACTGGTGTTTTCATGGTACGTTTTTTTCTTTTAAATTAGGGAAACTTCCATGAGGCCAGAAGTTGGTTTTAAAAGATACACTTATAAAAAAAAAAAAATTTGTTTTAGAAGGTAAATTTGTTCCCACTGCATTAAAGGATCTTTCCAAGAACAACATTAGCATTTCAAAGGCTAAATTACAAGCGCGTCGTTAAACTGTCCATTAAGGAAGAATGATGAGTTTTGATGAAATGAGATTTGTTTTTGCGACTGTATTTCAAACCAAGTCGCCATCAAATGTGACAAATATTCTTCCAGGTGTGCACATGTCCCTCAAATCCACAGATGTTCTATCATTTCCTACCTTATCATTAGCCACTCAGTATTCTTTATTCTTATTTTGCCTCTTATGTCTTATGCCTGGTCACATCAGCCCACTTAACATCACCAATAATACAAGCTGGCAACCTCCAACTATTTCTGCTCACTGTTTACTTATAGCATCTCTCTGTATTTCTTCCTCAGAAGGTAAGAAGTTCTAAATTCGAGAGATAGATTCCCAAAATCCACAGTAATACAATGAACCCTCCTATGTCATGTCTGCCATAAATTTCAGATCTAGATATTATCTGAGGTAAGGGTCCCACTCCCGCCTCAAATTTAACGAATATCCTCAAATCTATCCTAAAACTTGTACAGAATGCCAAGAGCAACGCATGCAGCAAAACCAGATCCGTAGATCTAGTTTCACACAAACAATATTTTTTAAAAATTTGAACCATCAATAATTGGTACAGAATCTCACACAACTATGGGAGATTCTAATCTAATTTTAGCAACAGATTATGATCTCGGATGTAACAGTACATGAATGGATGCATTAAATCAAATAAATTAAAATTCAGATAGCTAGAAGTGTGAGTTAGTTCATTACCCAGATTCTCAAAGACAAACTTCTGTTTCTTCTTGAATGAGTCAATAGGCCGCCCTCTACCCTGTTTCCAAGCCGAGAACTCTCCGGTCAGCGGAATTGAAGCTGATATTGGCATTGGTGATAATGCTTGCTTGACTGACCCATCCGGGCCGTACTTCCTCGGCCTTCCCCTCTTCTTCTTCATCACCGTACCTGGCGGCACCGCCACACTAATAGGTGTTGCCGCCGTCACCGCTGCCGGCATCGTCGATTCATTTAATTGGCTAGGGTTTTCGCTCCTCGCCTCCACTCTATAGCTCTCTGGAGCTTCATCTCCCTTCACTGTAACCCCAGAACCATTAATTCCTTCTTGTCCCTCCATTCACATAACCAAAACAAAAATCTCAGGAGCCTGAAACCCTAACAACAACGAAAACTCAAAGCCTACCCATAAAAATTAGAGTAGTTAAAAAGCTCAAGCACTCAAGACCCAGAAAAATTATACGAAACCCGATTCAAATCTCGCAAAACCCAGAAATTCTAGACAGTGTACTGATATAACAAAGATCAAAAACTGACAAAAACAGCAACTTCTACAGTTAAAACCAGTCAAACCTAAGAAACACTGCCCTACGGTTCATACTCAGCCATTGCAGAGCATGCACAGAGCTTCAATGGCTACACTAATTTTCCAAAAATTAAAAGAATCAAACTTTTCTCTGGTTTCAGAATTCTTCAAGGGTCATGAAATTAGGGTTTTGCAAGAAAAAGGAGGAAAGCAGGAAAATAAAGTAGAAAATGAAAAATAAAATAAATGGGATTTTAATTAAATATTGTGAATTTAATTAGTAATCAATATTTTAAATTGCAAAATTCAAAGTATTAATTTTGGTTAAGGAAATGGTTTCAAGTCCGTCTTGGAAATTTAATAAAACGGGAATTAATAAATGAAAAGTTAGTAAATTTGAATATAAAATTAGTAAAATATTTGGGGAAAAGAAAATTCCTTTTAATTTTAAATTGAAACTTAATTATTAAAAGCTGTAAAGGTAACGTTAGAGCAATGCCAATTTTCCAACCTATGACCTGTTCTTTGTCTTTTCAGGTAAATTAAAGTTGACCATAGAAATTTAGGTGCCCTACTGTTTTGACTAATTTACTCTTATTGCCCCTGGAAGGTGCAAAGTTGCAAACCAAATTCAAATATATATATATTTTAAATAGTATATACATATATATAGGATCTGTGTATGTATTAATTTAGTATGCTGGACTGCTGCAGTGCTACTAAAATGCTTATTACTTAAAATGGCGAACTTTTCTTGGTCTGCCAAACTATTATTATTTTAAAAAAAAAAAAAACTCAATCTGCCAAACTCAAAACCCTTATTATTCTGAATTCCCAAAATTTCTTGGTTGCATTTTACCAAGTCAATGTGTAGTCTTTCTAGGATTATTATTCCATTAGTCCTCATTTTCATTTTGTTTCCTGGTAACTTGCATTCTTTTTTTACTATAATTTGGAGGGGACAAAAGGGAAAGGCAAAGCTGATTTTGTTGTCACTCCAAATGAACCAAACAAAGAAAAACTGCAAGTGCAGTTCACTGTTATCCAGCAATTGAAAAGGGCAAAAAAGAAAAAGCAAGAACTTGAGGGTTTCTTTCCCTGTCTCTTTTGTTTGGAGTGTTGAATGGCTGAAACTGGTTATTGCTTTATTTATCAATGGCAGTCCATGCTGAAAAAAAAAAGGTTAAAAATAGCAATACAAAAAAGCTGAAGGTATAAGAGGAAACCGGATTGCCAGCAATTCAGTAGCCTAAACGGCATAAATTATCCAAACACCATATTCAGGCCCCAAATTATCTCTTCTAATATTTTTTGCAGGTCACAAAAGTTGGCACAGGAACTAATAAGACTGTTTTGCAGCATTGAGCACTTCAACAGTCCAGGTCCCTACACTGCGGAAGCACTAAGCTAAACTTGCTTCACATAGTTAAACACTAAGCAATTGAAACTTGAAAGAGAACCTCAAATTGATCAGAAAATATCAATGTCAACATCTTAGTCCACGTTCAGAATTCGTAGACTATGTACAAATTAGAGAAGCCAATTAGAATTGGCTTATCAATCACAAACCCAGAGAAACAAAAAGAATACAAAAGCATGCAATGAAATAAAATGAGATTCAAGTTCACCTAAAGCTGTTAACAAATCAAACTTGTATTACTGTCTTTAGATGTGCTCTAGGAAGCACAAAACCAGCTCTTCTTTCTTCAAAGGAGTATTCAATCTCTTCAGGAATCTCTTCAACTGGGTAACCAATATAAGGAACAGGAGGAGGAGCTGGGGTCATGGCTGTCTGCATTGGAACTGACACTGTTGAAGGTGTAGGGGGCACAGGAATTGACATTGCTTTAGGAGTCCTGTTCTCTTCCTCTGCAGCATGTATTATCTTGGAAGGAGTAGAGAATTGCGTGTTGCTTCGAAGTGGTTTATGTGGTGGCATGTCATTCTGCTTTCTGTTCAAATCTTCCATCAAGTTTGTTGCATTGGACTTGGATGATTCTGTGGAAGAGATGGGCGAGAAGGGTTTCCTCTTCATGGGTGACTCTACTTCACGAGCATTTACTGCATTGAGAGAATACTTCTTTAGAGGAAGATAAGCAATATCCAAGCCTCTCCTACCTCAGATGATGAAGTGAAAGACAATATGAAGGATATGAAGAACCAAAAAGCATTCTTCTTCATGATGCACAGAATAAAATATAGTTAGGCTATTTGTCTCATGCTTTTGTAAATACACAAGGTAAATGTAGCTGTTGCCCCGTCTCTCCAGCCATAAAATGATTAAAATTAAAATATAAAAAAACTTGACAATGCATAGAAAATTTAGTATGTCTTCAATGACACATTGTTAGCATTAAAAATATAAACCTTTTTGTCATGTTCCTAAAACAACTTAGGTTAAAAAGCTTCAAAGTGCAACTTGAAGAAACTCAGAAAAATATTATTTAGAAGATGGCTTGTGAATAATTTATTTGTCTATTATTTTTTCATTGGTTAAAAGATTTCAAAACAATTGAAGAGTATTTAAAAACATTTGACTATTTTCAAAAGTTGTCACCTTAGCCCCAAAGAACAAAAAAATCTAGGTTGAAGAAAATTACCAGCTGATAAAGCTGCAAATGCATCACCTCGGGGGTGGTTTAATTGGTCATTTGGGTGCAGACGATCACTCTTCTTGGCTTGACGTGTATTAGGAGTAGCTTTTATGGAGTGAAGAGGATCAGCTTTAGGAGTTTGCAGCATTGTTCCTCCAACAGAAAGTCTTCTGTTGCTCACTCCACCAGATGACAATCTAGGACCCTTTTTTCCACTCTGCAGCTTCATTGGACTTGGTTTTGAACCAAAAAGTGCCTCCTGTTCAGCAATTAATTGCCCCTGAAGTTTCTTCTGGTCCTGAAATAGATTAATAATTTGTGAATAGCTCATGAATACACACAGTTTGGAGATTAGACAGTAAAATAAGAAGTCCATACCCTCTCCCTCTTGCGCTCTTGCTCTTTCTCCTGACGTAAAATAGTATACTCTTCAAGCATAGAAAGAAGACGGATCTGGACAGGCACATGATAGGAAATAATTTTAAACATGTTTGGTCTAAAAAAATGTAATTTCAGAGTGCGGAATATAGAGTAATTGAAACCAACTTGTTAGAAACTCAAAAGTTTAAAAATGATGGAGAAACACTTACACCATCATAAGTAAAAACAACGCCTCTCTCGTTCTCCCATGCTTTTGTTTTGGCAGCCAATGCCTCCACCATTCCTGTCACAACACAAGAAACAATTAATATGGCAATTTAGCTAAAAGCAAGTATATAATGTGGTAAATCTGGTAATACCTGGAAGTTTACTAACCAACGCACGAGCTTTCTCAGCACGCTTCAAAGTAAGATGGGCACCTCTTCCAGCATTGTATCGGTTTTCATCCTAAACAAGCATCAGGGTGACAATTAAGCAAGATTCATGTAAATTAAAGAAATACCAAATACAAGGGCAAAGAAAACACCCAACCCGGTTGTACTCCTCCAGCCAACACTCCTCCTCACAGGCAGCCAACCACTTCTCAACCTTTTCAAGAATTTCTTTCCTGCTAAAAGCTTCCTCTTTCACTTTAGCAATTTGAAGCTCAATTTGTTCAAGGACACAAGCAGGGTCCACAGCTCCTGTATCAAAAAATTTGAAGCATATAATTGAAAGACATCACAGAGATATTAGCATCATTAGTCTTCTCTTATATACAAGTTAAATACCAGACTCAATAGCTTCAATAGCAATTTCAACCACACTATCTGATTCTGGAATCAAATGTGTCTTCCTACAAATCTCCTCCAGCTCCAACCTCTTCTTCAAAACAAGCTCCTTCATTTTGCTTGCTTTCAACTCGTCTAGCCGAGAAACTTCTGCTTCAACCTGCATAATAAATTAACTTATCTTTCAGTTTCTTAAAAAAATAAGCAAAGGAAAATTTTCTCTACTTAGGTCCAACATACTAAAACTCACATAATTGATGAAGTCCACAGAAAGCATGTTGGGTTCTGTTATCTCATGTTCAGAAGCAGCTATTTTACAAGTAACATTCTGGAACATCTGTTGCTCTTCAATTGGTGTGTCCATCAAATTCCAAAGCTCCAACATTGAAGTTGCAAGATCTTGGAGCTGCCACACTTTGAAAGGTAAATAGGTCTACAAATTAAAGAAGAAATTGATTTCGAAGTAACTAGAAACTGATATAAACCATTATGTACCCGCTGCATTCTCTGTATTTTAACCTCTCGCAATCTTTCTATTGCAGTTGCCAACCCCTCAATAGTCTCATTACTTATGTTCTTCGTTCCTTCAGAATCGTTACCTAAACTAGGATGAACCTCACTAACTGTTTGCTTGAAATCTATACCAAGCACCATGCACAGTGAATTCAAAGTATTCAGGAGGTCGAACACATGCTTCAAGCGATCGCTCTGCATGTAAAGAAACATCCAAATAAGTAAGAGAACATTGTTTGAAAGAGCACTTACAGTTTATAATACAGGTAGAAAAAGGAATAAAAGTAAAACCAACTGCAAAACAATCACCTTTTCTTTTTGAAGTGCCTGTAGCTCTCTGTGCAATTCTTCAAGCTTCCGTAAAGACAAATCAGTTTCGTCCACAACTGTGCTGGCCCGAGTGTATTCAGAGGATCTATGGATCTCATTCGATATCTTCTGAATTTGCTCTAGAACTTCAACAAATTGATTCCGTCTGTCACATTTCCTCTTCTGCATCTCCTCTAGTTGTGGAAGAGTAGCTTTGAGCTCTTCCTTCAAGCTTCCAGGGTTTTGATCAGACTGAAAATGATCAATTGTAAATGGTTTTTTAGTTTCTGAAATTGAAATAGTAGGTTATGAACGTCAAGTCTGTTGAAGACTTAAACAACATTTCAACTGCACATTCATAATAGTGTAATCATGCCCATAATGATTATGCCTGTCTCCATCACACATTAAGCACCATAACTTAGTTTTCCACAGTTTTTCAAAACTGTACATGAACTTCCCCAAATTCTTGTCAACTTTCACATGACCTAAACTATACCAAATTGAGGTTTGAAAGTGTCACCTGCAATACAAGAAAACTGTCCAAATCTTTATTCAGCTAGAGGCCCAGAGTTAATACTGACCTGCCTAATATGTACTGGTCTCTCTCCCATTGCAGAGCAGATAGCTGCGAGCTCTGCTTCAGAATCAGCAATTGCTTGTCTTAGCTGAGCTCTACTTCGGTTCGCCTTATCTACCTTTCTTCTGTATACTTCTAGACATTCTTGTTCAAGCTCAAGCAACATTCTATCCCTTTCTGCTTCAGATTCCCCAACTTCATCCCATATAATCTGGTTTTACCAATAAATCAGGAATATAATAAAAGATTGCTGTCAAGGTAAGGATCAAAAAATTGAACAATGTCTTTGTACAGGGAGAAGAAGGAAACAAGAAATGAATCATTGAGAAACTATCTATCAAAGGGTACATGGAAAAACCTGAAGTTCATACAAAAGAGATCCACATGTTGTTTCCACTTGCAAAAGTGGATCATTCTGGACCATAGACATTTTGAAGCAATTAGTCCTGCCAATAACAATTTAGTCTATAAGCCATCCCGAACTATAAGCACCAAATAAATAGCATATTACTAACTAAATTGATTCAACAAAAAGGAAACTCATATCAACTTGAGCACCCAAAACCTTAGAACGAAAAGATAATCATGCAAAAAGTTTAATGAACAAGCTATTCTTCGACAAAAAAAGAAAAGAAAAAAAACAGAAACTTAATTAAAAATGACCATTATGAAGTGGGAAAGGCTACTGCAATTAATGACCCCCATTATTTTTACAGAAAACCCTATTACAAGAACCCTAACTTGATTTTGAAATTTTGCCTAAAATCAACGAAGATTGAGCTACGTTGATAGTGCTACTAGTCGCAATTAAAATTTTTAATTCCTCTTTTGTTTAGTTTTACAGACACTCTCATCAAGGGTATACTCAATTCAACAAAAACTATGATTTTGTGCACTGAGTATTAACACAAAGCTGTATTTTCCTGCCTCAGGAGGTTGAATACAAACTAAAAACTGCTAGTTAAGTTAATTTCACTTTCGCATCCCTCATAAACCCTGGATCCTCCTCAAAAAGCTGCACATCTGAAGCAAAATGCCTTCAAAATGAACAGCTCCAGCTCAACCGAATCAAAATTTAATCTAATTTCAATCATCACCAGATAGAAACTATATATATTTTTTAAAAAGCACACACATAAAGCACTGTTTGGTTGCTTGGAAAATTTAGAAGTCCTACATTTTCCTTTGTTTGGTTCGCTAAGAAAATGGCATCAATCATGTCACGAGAACAGAAAATTTAGAACATAGACTTTCAATTTTCTTTGAGTTCTCAGCAATCACCCACAAGACAGATAAAGAAATCAAATGCAACGATTCGGAGATAAATGGGAGAATGAAAAAACCTGAGGAAACTACGTCGCAATGGATTCCACAGATGAATGTAGTTGTCAGAGGAATTGAATACGAAAAATATATCTTTTGCTGCCTGAGGAAAATGTTAGAGAGATCAGGTTTGATTGTGATGGAGACACGGAGACGAAGAAGATTAGCCGTTTAGGAATTCGACCGTTGAAGCGTGTGTGCTAGGGTTTTAATACGAGGATTGGGATTTGAGCGTTGAGGGAACGACGGGGATTTGAATTTCAAAAGTGGGAAGTGTGTGTAATAATTTAAAACGAAGAATATGACAGAGTCACTGGCTGTGATACTGGGAACGAACAAGCGCTTTCGAAAGTTCAGCACGTGGTCAGAGAATCGTAACGTAGAAAACGTAACAGTCGTGGGCCCCACAATCCACAACTTTATTTATTTCTTTATTTTTTGTCCCAAGGGCCCAAGGCACACCGAAGCCTTGTTGCTTTTATTTATTTATTATAGTTGTTTCGTAGCTTTTGGACCGAATCGAATTTGGATACAGTTTTGTGGGCTTTTATTTTTTTATCTTTTGGGTTTTGTTAACTTAGTTTTTAATCTAAAAATCCATTAAAAAAACAGAAATTAAAAAAATAAAAGCTGATAAAAAAAGGACATTTTTTGTTTGTTGTGCCAAGAGAGGTGTTTGGGCCTGTTTATGTGCACTTCGAGAGAAAGTCTCTCACAACTTGACCCCGAAGAGTTATAAAGTTTTAAACTCGTGACGTTTAATTTATAGCTCATTTCTTTTACTACTAGACTATTTTAGTTGAACGGAGCTAAAAGAAATATTTTTTCTTTTGAAGTCCATAATAGTAGATGCAACATATTTGTGTCCATGCGATACACCGAATATGAAAGATTTGCAAAATAGAAGTCATGAATCACAAATATAAATAAGTAGAAATTTAATTTCAAAAATGGCCGTAAAATCCTATAATGATAACAAAAACAAAAAACGAAAGAAGGAAGAGGAAAGGAATTGTACATTATACTTCAAAGTTATGTTTGAATTTTGAATTTATAAAGAAAAGAAGAAGCAAATGAAAAACATAAGCACCTAAAATGAAGTGAAATAAGCAATTTTTGTTCTGTTATTCGATTAGGTTAACAGCAGTAGAAGAAAATGAATATATATATTTGTCAAAAAAAATTTTGATTGCTCATAAAAGCATGTACATTAAACAATTTATTTTTCTTGAATACAGTCATTTCTTGAGAAATTCAAAATCCAAAGGTAGAACAAAAGTTCAAGGATTACAAATCCTTTTCAAAACAATTCAGTTTTTTATTTTATTTTATTTTATTTCAAGGAACCACTCTAAGAGACGGTCAGATTGCCTTGCATATCTGCAAATGCAAAAAACTCAAGATCATGCGAGCCTAGAAGACACCTAGCAAGAATTGAATTCAAGATGTACGAATTTACAGTTCGTTCCACACCATTGAATTAACCATACAGGTTAATTTAGGAAGTTTCCTTCATGACAACCAGTACAAAAAAATTGTACCCACAAGCAATAAGGGAGACAAGGACGAAATACAAACAGAATGAATTTAGACACGAGTCTAGCTAGCACCTAGACAAATAAAAGGCAGCTCCACTGGTCACGGTTGAAAGCTACAACACCCATAAAAAATTTGAACAACTTATCAGCGATCATATGGGGATCATGCAACTCAGAGGAGGTTGAAAAATGTGACGATGATTATGATGAGTTGGTGGAAGGAGGGCTCTTGAAGCTGCTTCATGACATCAGGTATATGGGTAGGTATGTAAAATTTGGCCTGTGGCTCATTGACAGGGCCGGCCCAGTTTGAGCCTTTAAGCTTAAGCCCAGCATTGGTCTGGCTTGAAGACTGTAAGATCTTTGCAACTACTATTAGGCAAATTTAACAACAACAAAAAATGGTTATTCACAAACTAGCTGCCTGTTACAAATGATATTTTCTATCCAAGGATATCTTTAAAGAATAGGACTGGGGCTAACCCTCACAGTAGCCATAAGATACAAGATTTATGTAGACAAGATTACCCTTCCAGTTGCAGAAGCACAAGAATGATGGTTAATCCACAACAAATATGTATACAACTCATGAATGAAAGCTATGGCTGCTACCCTAAAATTCTCTCCTAATTATTTCAAGCACCAGCTCATTCCAAGTATCAACTGGACCTGGCATGCACCAGTGTAAGCAATCCTGTGGAGGGGGCTTCCCATCAGGGCCGCGTTTGGTGACCTTATTCGGGTCAGGGCTCCTATACGGGCCTGGATGCCCATCGTGGCGGTATCCAAAGACTTCTGTGATGTCCATCAACTTCAATTTTGATCCATTTGTCGTCTTCTTGATTGCGCGGTTAAAACCTGCCACCTGTTTCTCGTGCATGATATTTGTAAATCCATTTTCCACTAACTCACCATCTAAAACAGGCTTTACCTTTCCCGTGCATGATCCTCCGGTATTCCAGGCGCCACCCTCATAATGATCAGGTGAATAGGAACGTACGATGGTCAGACCAGTGAAATTTGGATGTGTACCAATGGCACTGAGAATCGTTTCGACAGATATTCCGAAGGCCTCAATGTTGTTGACTTTCATAGGGCGAGACTTGTCTGGCCACCATAACTGTCCTCCTACAATCTCATTGTTCAAGATATAGACTGACTGCTTTGCAAACCAGTGGCCAGACGATAGGACAATCACATCAAAATTGGGGATGAATTCCATGAATCCCTCGTCAGGAGAATCAAGGTGAAGCTTCACCACACCCTCTGGAATAGAATCAAATGGCTTGGATGTTTGGTGGACAAGCCATGAGGACCATATCCGGACAATCATTGTAGATGTTGACCTGAAATAGTAACGTTGCATTCTTTTGTTCCCACGGTTTTTTGGAGCTTCAATCTGAAAAAGTCCCAGAACCATGAAATAAAATAGTCAGGTGTGGTGCAAATAACAACTTTCCACAAATGTGGGACAACTTGATACAGAGAAATCCAATAATTAGACGGTGTGCACCAAACCTAGAAAAATATAGCCAACACTGATAATTTATTTAGAGAAAACTCTCACACTTGAAAGTCCTCCCCCCCAACAAAAAAAAAAAAAAAAAGAAACCAACGCCCCGCAACCCACAGCCCGAGAAGATAGTTTCTTTCATATATGCCATGAAACAGGCTTTGGCAGTATAATGCAGATAAGAGAACTTCCCATTGGCATAGAATAATTGGATGTTAACACCTCTCCCACGAGGGGGGGCTGCTGCTGGAAGGAATTCTCAAGGCCATGGCTACCGGCATAGACTATGCTTTCTTTGTATTTAATGGCCAGAGGCAAAAACTAAAAACAATGAAAATGAAAGACCTTTATTACTTGCTAGGCATGATACATGTATCGTGCACCTTCAGTCAACACTCTCAGACTCACTGGACTTTCAGATCTAATAGAAGGACATACAATTTGAACAAGGCCCGTCATAAGCCTGAACAAATAAATATGAGCGACGCCATGCGATTTGGCCATAAAGCCCTCAGTAGGGATTCCACCCCACCAGTGACCACATGTTTCAACCAAGCTAGGTGGAAATGCCAAACAACCCTAACTGTTGACGTCCTAGACAAGTGTACAACTTAAGCACTTACACATATTTTAGTTTTTCTTATATCTGCCACTCATGTTTTGTTAACAGTGCGACCTAAATATTACCTGATTGGGGAGCAAAGAAAAGGCTAAAGCCTTTTTTGATCTGGAGAAAATTTTGAGTGGTTGTGAAACAACGCAAGGTATACCTAAGGAGTCTGAGCTGCAACTGATTTGCTAACCACCTAACCATATGTTGATACACACTTTCATGTTTTTCTTAAATCTGAAAGCTATACACGTATTCTTCAATTGTCTTCCTATGCGGTATGAGAAACAGTGATTGCACCTATCCATTTCTAAAACTTCTTATGCTGCAAAAGTTTGAATACTTGCCTGCCAAAGGATGCACAATAGTGATTCCATCTGGTTTCGAGCAACTGAGTCACCAATGAAAGCTAATGTCTTCCCTCTCATCAACTCTAGAAATTTTTTGGCATCAAATCTTGGGAGGTCACACTTGGCAGGTTTCCATCGCCAATTTTCATAGTCTTTGTCAGGCCTCCCATTTCCCTGGCAGTTCTGCATCTGTGTCAGCACGGGGCATGAGTCATTTGTGTATAATGGTCCAGTTGAATCATATACCCACTTTCCATGGTACAGATCACAGCCTAAATAGGAAAAAAGGAAAAAACCTAATGTAAGAGTTTCAACAAGAAAATTATATATCAAGTAAAAAGCAGCACACTTTTAAAAAAATATATATTATTCTCATGGCAAGGACTTTAGTATTGAATTAATATTTATTTTCTTATCTTTTTATTTTTTGTTTGTTTGTGGGTTGAGGTGGTTTGGACATCTTGTTATGAAGAATGAAATAGTCTTCAGCTCAGGACCTAGTAATATACATTAGAAACTACAAAAAGTGATGCTCAGGGTGAGCAATTTTGATGCTTCAGAACTCATACGAAGATGACCAAAAAAATAACAACAAAAACAATAAAAACAAAATGCATAAGGGAGATAAATGTTAAGTTCACAAGAAATTAATCATTAGCAAACAGGGCAGTCATATTTATTCTCAAAAACCATGAACATATTTCAGCCTTTCATCAAAATGATATGGCCCTACACTTAGCTCCTTATGGCTGATGGTAAGGTCACAATTCCTTGGGGCACCAATATGTGTTCTTTTCTAGATTAACATCTTTTGGAAGTACATCTCTGTACAAATGTATTCTATGGAAAAGCTCTTCTAGACAAACATGAGACCCAAAATTTTCTCAGCATTCAGTTCACAACAATGGAAAACTTCTTTGCATCACCATCCTTGCTGCAATATCTATTTTACAAATCATCATGCCAAATTTTCTGAGTTAGAGCTATCTACTAATCATTTTGTGGCTAGTAAGCAAGCAATGAATACATCGCATGCCAAGTGTTAAGCAATTAAGAAACAAAATATCCATATCCATATGATAATTCATAATTGTAACAGAAAATGAAAATGATCATACAAACTGTAGGTACATAGGTCGCAACCCTATGGGTTGTGACCTTCTCCGGCCCAACACTAAGCAGCCCACCCAACAAGGCTCAAGGACCCTCCATCCTACCTTGAGCATAGGACACGGAGCCGCACCTAAGGATTTCCCATTACCTTTGGGCCACCTTGCCTTTAGGATCCTTAGGACATACACTCCAGTAACTCCAAACCCTTGGGCCTTGAGCAAAGCCCAAGGTGTATCTCTCTAGCATGAGTCATGGCACCCTTCGGCCATGATCCTTCACATGGGACTATCAGGGATTTGTGGTTTGGAGGTTAAGATCCATGGGTTCGTTAGGGTGTAAATGCTCTCCTTAGAGGGATCTCCTTGACCAACCACAATGAGAGAGAGACCCCAAGATGCTTCGATGACATCACCAAGCAGAAAGAGGCAAAGGCCCTTAATACCTATATCCGGAGTATCACACCTCCCTCTAATCCCGGATGGAGGACTAGTCAGGACATCCCTTCACGGATTGTCCCCTCCACCCACGATGAAAGGGACCCCGCCCCCCCCAACCCCCCCAATGGATTGTCCCCTCCATTCCTATATACAGGCCCCCCCTCCATCAATCCATCAAGCGTCAAGGGGATTCTCCAGTTCATTGCTCTCTCTCTCTCTCGGGTTGCCATCGATTCTCTCCCTTCCGCTCTCTACTTGGTTCGGTGTTTATTGAATGACTGTCATACTTCCTAGAGAGTACACATACACCCACGGCCTCTAAGATCGCCCACACAAACAAGCACTAAAAAAAGAAGATGATAGACTAAAAAATGAGTGACATTAGGGAGTAAGAGGTAGAATCAGAACATCTGTAGTCCTTACAAGTCACAAGAAGCACCAAATATACTAAAAACTATGATTGAACTGATGAAAACATGTTGATCTTTAATTTACACATTGTTTGAAAATATTCCACCCTTGTTAATGGAAACCCTTGTCAGAACTGGCATTGAATGCTTTCAACTGTGTGGGAGCCATCTGAGATTTTGAAGCAAAAACTTACAAGTCACCAATCACACTGGATGCCAAGTGAGAAACAAATGACCTTTTTCCATAAGTTTAAAAGAATTTCATAAAACAAGTGAATAAAGGAGTATGTTTTTCAAAGAAAAGAGCAAGCTAAGCAAATGAAAATCTTAAGGTTTTGAGATGGTAATGAATGAAAAGCATACATATGCAAAAAATAACAACACTCACCGGAAGCTGATATGTGATACTTCACAATTTAGCCAAACCAAATTCTACAGATCATGCATTCCATAGCAAAGATATATATATATATATATATAACACTCCCATTAGACAGTTTAGATGATCAGAACCTCACATATAAGCAGATATAAAAGAAGTGGCTGACCAATTCTCTGATCATCCATACAACAACAAAGATATGTGTAGCATTTTTATTTCCAACTCATTGTAGAATATGGTTGCTGGTCCAACCTACGTGTATTCAACCATTTAAGGGGTTAAAGTCAGTACACAGGCAATGATCACATTTTCCCAAAATTGGGTCAACAAGAAAGACAGATGACCAGGATTAAATTTGTCACCAACCAATTATTGAGCTTTTAGAAAATATTTAAAAAAATTAAAAAAACCGACCAGCAAAACTATATCACCCCTTATGGCCACGAGAGAGAGAGAGAGAGAGAGAGAGAGAGAGAGAGAGAGAGAGAGAGAGAGAATTCAAATGCTTTGATAATTGTCTTCCAGTACCTTTTAAGTATTTTTTCTAACTATTTTTGAAAATATGAGCTCAAATTTGGAATGTAGAAAATGAAAGATGTATCATTAAATAAACAACTTAATAACAAGGAAAACAGGAAACATTAAAACCACATTTCAGACAAGTAGACTTTAGCCAGGAAATTAAGGTAAGTAAAATCAGAATCACTGATCAAGGCAAATTTAAGTGTCGTATCAACAAGTTACTGTTCATATATCTGCATCTAATTTAAATGAAGGTCCTTGGAGTTTCCAAGAGTCCATATATATAAGCCCCAATTAATTGTACAAAAGTACGATTGAACATGAACAGTTGAGAAGGTGAGGACGGTGTATTTCTAACAACAATGATAGTAAATAAAGATCATAAAAATGAAAGAGAGTATTTTGGTGGAACCTGAATCAACTGAACCACTCTGACTTATTTCATCAGGTGCAGGTGGCAAAGATGATGCAGCCGATCCAGGCTGTGTATTATTCGAACTACTTAGTAAACCTGGGGAAGGAGTTTTAGCATTTTCAAATCCCTTTGTAACATTGGAAGAAGTAGAATATCCAGCTGCCTCTTGCTCTTGTTGATCCACAGACTCCTTTGTTTCTGATACAATCAAGGGACCAGGAGAACTCATGGTTTCTTCCCCTTGTTGTAAAATGGATAAGTTATTTGTACCATGAGATTTGGAAGGCCGGCTTTTATCCATCACGTCTCTGCTGCCATTAACATTTATAGATTCACTATCCTCTGCCATTGGCAAGTCTGAATTTATAGAAGAACTGTCAATTATGTTACCATCCTGTCGAGAATGACTTGCAGTTTTATTGATCCCTGATACAGCTACATCCAATTTTCTCAAATCATCATTGTCATCATTGTAATAATCAGTCATTGTTTTATTGCTCCAAGACATTAAATCAAATTTCCTCGAATTATCGATGCTATAGATGTACCCACGAACAGTAGACCCAATTGGTTGTGAGATAAGAAGCGATGAAGCAAGGATTAAAAAGACTGCCAGTCCACACACTGAAGCTGCAATCGACAAAAGAGTCTTTGGATAGGCTACCATTGTTGAAGCTCCTTTAGGTGAAGCTAAAGTCATGGCTGTCTGCATCAAGTATATTCTGAAAAAATTCACCCACAAGATTTGGGCATTCTGAAACAATCTAAATTCCTGCTTCCTGCTTCCACAAATAACCACGAAGCTCAATTGGCCACAAGTTTAATCTTCAATTTCCTTCTGGTTTCTTGACATTCCTTTCCAAAACAGCTAAGGAGACTTTTAAGAAGCAATATTTTCCCTAATTGCTTCAAACTAGAAGCTCCTATTGAATTTCAGAGATCAATTCAGTCAAATCGTATAAATCCTCTGAATCTCCTATGGATACTTCAAATCCAATGCGTGATCACTGTAGCATCACAAATCGACAAAATTTCCAAAAAAAAAAATTTAAAAATGAGGAACAACTAAGTACAAATTCAAAAGTTATACATGAATACCAATCAAACAGCAAAACCAAATTTAACAACCATAAAAAAAAAAAACTATAAATGTTAATCGCAACTAGTTTGCTGAGACTGTGTGTACTAGAAAACAAACAAAAATTTAGATATTCGAATTCTCAATGAAGAGCCCTGGGAAACTCGAATTGAGTACAATTTTTCTATAATTGCAATTCAAAACATACGATTCCTTACCGTTTCCCCCATTTTCTCAGCAACCAAACTAGAAGCATAGATTTTGTTACAGAATTTGCAAATTATATACAAACAAAAGATTAAATATAAATAAATTCGGCTACAAACATCTCCGAAACCGTACCTTTACATAGAAACCAAGCTCCAGGAGCATCTAATGGTCTTCCAATTTCGGATCGGACTGCAATGCCTGGACTCGGGAAAAGAAGAAGCTACTTGGAATCTGAAATTCGATCTTATTCAACGTGCGGACAGAGGAAATCCAGTGATAAATTCGGTCGTTTAATAATTTAATAAATAGGTGAATGTCTCGGATCGAGAGACAATGACGGCAATTAAATTATTGGCAGAAAACGAGAGGAATTTATAATCTGATGTGTTTGCGGGGCTCCGAAATACTAGAGGCTTTCAATCTTTTTTGTTTTACACTCCATACCTATTTCTTCCGCGAGAGAGAGAGAGAGAGAGAGAGAGAGAGTGCTTGGAGTGAGCTGGTTGAAGAATTAATTCCTTGATTTCTTAATTTGACCCCAAAGCCGCGTAAAACAAAGGTCAAGTGATCATGTCTTGTAAAGCGAAATAATTTCAGATATTTAATTTACCATATCTTTTAAAAATGGTAATTTACATTCTCTACCCCCTTAGACTTAGTGGTTTCACATATACCCTTAAAAAAATTCAATTGTGACATACCCGTATGTTTTTCATCTAAGTTGTAATGCGTGCAAAAAAAAAAAAAAACAAGAGAGAGAGCTCGTGTAATTAGGCATAATTTTTTTTTTATCAGTTTTATTCGTTTGATGGACGGAATTTCCATTATACAGTCATTTATTTCTCTTCGTAAAATACATAAGAAACTGAAAAAAAATGAGTGGTTCTCAGCTGAAGCCACCAGCTGGTAAGGATACCATGGTAGTCGCTCGCTATAGCCTGCTACTTCAATCTATTCGACAAATCTATATGTATATCAGCCACCCAAATGCTTTTACTGCATTAGCATCATTAAAATTTGTTATAAAGAGAAATGTGGATATATAGATGGCAAGGTAGCTAATTCTCCTTTTCTTTCTAGGTAAAGAAAAATGTTATATATAAATTATTTTTTCACTTACTTTCTTATCTATTAAATACAAGTGAATGGATCTCACATACATTTATTAACGTAGATCCCACATGCATTGTGTCTGATGAGTACGAATGTAGGTTAGAAAAGAGTTTATATATAACATTAATCTTCTTTCTAAGCAGCTTCTTTTGGTAAGCTCACATAAACTTGGATTCATTTGTATACAAAATATTTTATTTAGAGTGCGTGTAGAGGGAACTAGAGTCACTAGATAGGTAAGTTAAAGGGGTAATTACATTTTATCTTGTCATGATTAAAGCCAAAGTCAAATATACATTTTGTAGTTTAAAGTGAACACATGACTCTGTAACTTGGACTTATCTGTAAAATAAATGAAAATTGAACGAAAATTTTGTCATAGTAATATTTTTATCATTTTATCTCTCTAAATTAAAATATTAAAAAGTCGATTTGATGAAATAATAAAGAAAATCTCTTCAAAGACTATCCTTTATTTTGGTATAAAAGAGCCAAATCGACTTTTTGATGTTCTAATTTGGAGATATAAAATGACAAAAATGCTCTTAGGACAAAAATTTCTTTAAATTTAATGGTTTTCATCTGTTTTTCAGATAAATCCAAACTATAAGGGATAATGCGTTCATTTTTAAATCACAAGAGGATCATCTGATTTTGGTTCAAACTACAATGAGATTAAGTGTAATTACACATAAATTAAATGTATCACTCAAGCTTGGAAATGCCATGCATATCATGCATACCACACAAGCTTGGTAACTCCTTACGATAATTAAATGGTAATGGTAAGTTAAGCAAATTATGCTTCATGTTTTTTTAATTATAAATCTAAGTTAAACTGACGGTGGAATGGCTTGCAATGCATCTCAAAGCATGGTTGGCACATCCCCTCCCGATTCCATATGGTAAACCAATGATTTGCATTCTTCATAATATTGTTTTGGTATATTAAGGGCTGTTTGATACAATTTTTTTTTAATAATTTTTTAAAGTTTGCTTTTATAAGCTTTTATAAGTTAAGACTAACAGAAAACTAAAAAAAAAAAAGGAAAAGAAAAAGCAAAAATTAAAAAAAATTGATATTTTTGTTTATAAGCCAAAAAAACCAAACAAAAAAGAATTTGAAATAAGTACTACCAAACCGATTATAAAACCATGGAAATTCTTTGGCCTAGTGGTCAAGAATTGAGACTTAAAGGTCTGCTCCCTTAAGGTCTCAAGTTTAAAACTTTTTAGATACTGTCAACTCCTTAAAATTATTCTCAGGGCTTTTCGCCTAATAATCACTCAGTTTGTATCGAAAGAAGAGACTGCACATGTCCTTCAATTAGTCAAGATATGCTCAAATTGATCCAGATACCTGATTAGTAAAAAAAAAAAAAAACCATGGAGATTCAGTGCCAAGATATTATTGTTTCGTTACACTTATGGGTTGGGCTTGATAGCGATATCCCAATAAGAAGTGTGAATAAGCTAAAGTGACTAGCCACATACTGATGGGCCACATTTGTTGCTGATCTGCATGGGGTTGGGCTTTATTGTCCGTTTCTGAATGGAAATAATTCTATGTAATTGATTAAGTAGCTGATCTGAAGATTACTTTCGCCAAATAGAAGCATGCAAGTTAAGCTAGCTAGTTTAGATGTAAATAGGGATGTAAATTCGGCCTGAGGCTCATGGATTGTCTGAGCTCGACTCTAACTCGTCTAGCCAAAGCCTGGCCGAAGCTCGACCTGGGCCTAGCCTGGCCCAAGCCCGAGCACCTTGTGGGCAAGCCTGGGCCCCCCTTTTGGTAGCCCGAGCCCAAGTTTGGCTATGAGCCCGTGAACCCCCCTTCCCCCACGGCTTTTTCCCTTTCAAATTCAATTAAATTTTTTTTAAACACCTCCCACCCACACCTGTGACCTCCCCCATCAAATTTATTTTTCTTAAGCACACTCATTAATTTTATAGATGTAATTGTATAAATAATTTACTTTAGTAATTCTAATTAATTATATATAATGATAAATGATGTAAGTATAAAGTTTTTTTACATAAGTTCAAAGAATTTAAATATATATAGACTTACAAATAAAATTGTAATTCATAGAATCATAGTGTATAATTTATTAGTTTTTGTGGGTCAAAATAACTAGGCCCAATACAATAGGTAAGACCCAACTAAGAACATGTTGCCGACCTGAGCTAGGAGAGGGCCAAATTCACTATAACCCAGAAGTAGGCTCTAACAGTGGTAATTACAGCCCAGATCTAGCAAAGACCAAGTCAGTCTAGCATACACTAGTCCATTCCTAAAAGGACTAGGACATTAAACGATAAAGTCCAAACATAGAACAGACAATATCCAAAAGCGATTGACTGCTAGGAGGAGACAGAGTTCAATTCCTAACGGAATTATGGCATTCCGAAGTCTATAAATACCTCATACACTAAGGTGTAAGATACGTTTACTAGAGCTAAAGCTAGAGTCTTTTGTTTAATTTATTGTGATTAAGCTTGCTAATTTAATCATCGAAGTGCCATCGATCTAAAGAGGATTGACGCATTCTCATTGTCTTCATCTCTTCCAGATTGTTCGTGCTCATCAATTTGGTTTGAGAGTTCAATCAAGTCTTTCTAAAAATCCCACTTATAATTGGCGTCGTCTATAGAAATGTTTACACAACGATGAGTACCAGCTTTCTCAGAGGAGGAGTTGAGCCCACCGATAGGGAGCTTAAGGATAACCACGATGTTCGTAGCCATGACGACACTTACTAGTTAAGTTATCACGATGATTCAGCACAAACTCTAGGAGGTCGTTTGATTAGATCGGAGATAAAGGTCACTGGAGGTAATCAATGGGGACGACATGAGGAATTACGGAGGGCTCCTCAGTATGTTAGGAACAGGACCTCCCTCGCCCTCCAACAACTGTTTGCCTAGTTATGCAACACCCCAAGACACTAATCAGGAGCTTCGCTAATAGGATAAGAAATTGCCCGCCTTTAGTCTCAGGCCGAGGCCATGAGGAAGGCAATTGCCTGAAGAAATGGACGAGTCGGCGGGAGATCTACAGATCGACGCCTCGAAAGGAAGACGAGTTCCAGAAGTCCGAACTCCTCTTTCACCCGTCAGACAGCGAGCCATGCCTCTAGTACAAGACGCCTTAGAGACATACAGGGAGATCGGCATCATGAGAGGGATCGATTTTCGCTCGTAGCAGATCGGGCTAAAGTCGGTCCAGAGCAACAAGATTGGGACAAGTGGTTGAACGAAAAGCTGGATAAACGAGACAAGCGCCCAACAGGACAGACATCCCAGGATATTGCCAAAAGGGCCCTTGACTAGATTGCTTACACCCTCTTTATAGAAGAGATTGAGGCTTAACGGCCTCCTAGGAAATTCACCATGCAAAAATTTACTCCTTATGATAGAAAGACAGATCACATTACCCATGTTCGGCACTACAAATAGGTGATAGCACTATGGAGCGAGGA
Organism: Euryodendron excelsum; assembly: GCA_033060915.1. Lineage (NCBI taxonomy): Eukaryota > Viridiplantae > Streptophyta > Magnoliopsida > Ericales > Pentaphylacaceae > Euryodendron > Euryodendron excelsum. Next base: position 33,784,518 of record CM065396.1, on the reverse strand, counting down.
CGAGTCCCTCATGTGCCAAGTTTTTCCATCAAGCCTAGGAGAGGTGGCCCTTCGATGTTCAACAAGCTACCATCTAGATTAGTTTCAAACTACAAACAACTTGCCAAGTTATTCACCAACCGATCCATAGCAAACAGTAAGCAGTCTAAGGAGGTTGACTACTTGCTGACCTTACAGAAGAAGGATGATGAGGGATTACGAGTGTATGCAAGGCGCTACTGGGAGGCTTATAACGAAATCAAAGATTCCAATAAGTAGTTGGCTGTTACACAGTTCAAGATCGGCCTACCCAGGGAGCACCGACTGAGGCAATCCCTCATGAAGAAACCAATCACCCGGATACAGGACTTGATGATAAGGATCGAACATTATGCACGAGTGGGGAAAGATGTTGCTCAGCCGATACAAGAAAAGATCAGCTAGAAAACTGAGAAGAAAGATGGGCATGAAAGCAAGAAGCCCAAACGTGAGGAGAATAATAACAATCGGGGCATAAAGACAACATAAGGGGTCAACATGGTCTTCAAGGACCCGATTTACAAGATTTTACCTCAGATACAGGATAAGTAATTCTTCAAGTGGCCCCTAAAGTTGGGAAAAGACCCTACTGCCAGAGATCAGAGAAAGGTTTGTTCCTACCACAGGGCAAAGGGGCATCAGACAAAAAACTGCTAAAATCTCAAGAACCACTTGTAAGAATTGGCTAAGGCTGGTCATCTTGACCAGTACATCGACCAGGAGAAGATGAAGCGGGAGGCTGAGCAGACAAGGCAGGAAGCCAGAACAGAACTGGCCTAGTTAATCAATATCCTCCATGGATCAGCGGAGTAGGCAATAGTAGACCCTCACCGATACCAGGTTGAAAACCAAAAGGCTGCGCATCTCAATGAGGTAATTCTATTGGAACCTCCAAACAAAAAGGCTAAGGTCGGCAGCAGTGCTGAGGCCATAACCTTCATTGACAATGACTTGGTTAGAGCATAACTGCCCCATGATGATCCGCTGGTGGTAACACTACGATTGGGGAATTGCGATGTGAAAAGGATACTGGTTGATCAGGGAAGCTCTTCTGAAGTCATTTATTACGACCTTTTCAAAAAATTGGGATTGAAGGATTCCGATCTCTAACCATCTTTGAACCCCTTAATCAGATTCAGCTCGGACCCGATTTAGCCGCTAGGAAAGGTAACAATCCCGATAATTGTGAGAGGGATCACGATTTAGACAAAGTTCTTGGTAGTCAACGTGCCCTCCCCCTACAACGCAATCATGGGTCGGACATGGTTGCACCTCATAAAGGCCATACCGTCTACCTACCACCAACTGATCCGCTTTATAACTCTAGGAGGAGTAGGAAAGATAAGAGGAGACTAAGTAATAGTAGAGCAATGCTTCCTGACAATATGCGCCATGAAGGTAAAGGCGGGTACGGTTCAAATGATGGAGATCCACGAGGATATGCACACGATCAATGATTGTTGCACCCCGATTTTTCGCATTCAGAAAAATACACAAGTGAGAAAAACACAGTACTCTCTCATTAGAACTCATCATCCTAAAAGGACGAGTGCGACTAGGTTTGAACTAAAAATTGACTTGAATAAGGGTTTTTGAAAAAGATTTGGAGTCGTTACCTAACTTTGTTAAGGTAAGTTAGGACACCTAAAACTAAGCACAATCCAAGGATTAAACTTAGGAATTTTTAAAAAGGTTTTAGAAAAACTTCCTTAAGAGAGGATTTTTTGAAAAATAGGTTATTTGGCAACCTTTGGAAAGATTTAAGCCCTTTTTGAAAATAACTCCGTTTTTTGTCTCTCAAAAATAGTGATTCTAGATTCGAAGGTTGGTTACGTATAGGAAAGATGTGCTAGGCTATCACTCTATCTTACCCTTGCGGTACCTACATGTCTATTCACCTTAGGTTCACTCATTTAGAATATTCGATTATCCATTGTCCAACTATATCCATTTTGAAAAGAATTTTAAAAAAGAAATTTGATATGATTCATGACATGCAAGTACAAGAAAAAGATTTGATTTTAAAAATAAATTTGAAAAGAGGATTTGAAGTTTGAAAAAGGGCTGTGGAATTTGGAAACTTGAAAAAAAGGTTATGGAATTTGAAAATTTGAAAAAAGTTGTGACCGCACCTATAAGGGTTGCCTACGCATCTCTTTGTTGGGAATCAGGTCAGTCGTAATTTGGACTTGGGTTTCGATTGAAAATAAACACTTTGGGGTCTTGTTTGATTTGAAAAGACACTTTGGGGTCTTTGAAAAGTTTTATTTGAAAAGGGTTGGATTTAAACTTTGATTGAAAGATTAGAAATTGAACTTTGATTTGAAATTGAACTTGGTATTGACTTTAATTTGAAATTGAACTTGAGGAGTAAAACTTGGACTTGTTTTAAAAAGATTGACTTGAGCTTTGAAATCATCTTAACTTAGATTAAAGTTTTAAAATCATCTTGGTTTAGAAAAGAGAAGTTGAGGCCTCCTAACTTTAGGGTTAGGGTTGAACTATGGTTTAGACATCTTAGGACTTAGGTAACCTAGGGTTGAAGCATGCAATTGAAATAGAAAGGTTTGATTTTAGAAAGTTGGATTTTAGAAAAGTTTCGAATTAAGAAGGTTCTATTTTAGGAAAGTTTCCTTTTTAATAAAAAGTTGATTTTTGAAAAGATTTGAATTTGAAAAGTTTTGAATTTAGATTTAAACTTAGAAAGATTTGAAATTTAGAAAGATTTAAAAGTTTGAAATTAAGAAATGTTTGAAAGTTTAGATTTAAGAAATATTGAAATTAGAAAATATTAGAATTAGGAAAGATTTGATAGTTTGAAATTTAGAAAGTTAGGATTTAGAAAGGTTTGAAATTAGGAAAGATTTGGTTTCTATTTTCTAACATAGAAGATTGAATTTTATTTTAAAAAATAGATGATTTATTTTGTTTTCAAAATTAAAGGATTTGATTTGGTTTCCTAAAAGATTTGATTGGACATAGAGTTAGAAAGGTTGAGTTTTGAAAATCTTGGATTTAAAAATCTATGATTTGATATAGAAAATAGAAAGCCATGATTTCAATAAAGGAATTAGGGTTTTCTAACCATGGATTGTATGGCTTAACTTGGACTTCAAGACAAAGAGTTTTTAGAAAGTAGATCTTTAAAAAGAGTTTTTACTAAGTAGATTTGTAAAACTATTTGAAAAGAAATTTAAATATGGACTTTTATAAGTCTCTTGAATATCTCACTTTCCTAAAACGATTTTAACCATGAAAATATTAGAACTATTCTATGGTTGTGATTTTGAAAATAATTAGGGTTTGAAATAAGGATCATAATGACCACATTGAATGTAACACTTTCGTAAAACAACCCTAACCATGGAATGACTAGAATCATTTTAGGATTGTGATTTTGATAAAAACAATTTAGGGTTTACACCCAAAATTTGGATCTTGATGGTCACATTGAATATAACATTTTGGTAAAACAACCCTAACCATAGAATGACTAGAATTATCTTAGGAGTGTAATTTAGAAAACAAGTTTGAAAGAAGGAGGTTTTGAATGCAAGTTTTGAAAGAGAACTTTGATAGAAGTTTGAAAACAACTTTGAATAAAATCTTGAATGTAATGTATGAACATAATAACCACAATGCAATAGGATCGTGAACATACAAGGTTGGGCTTCACCATATAATTAAGGGGGCTGAACCCACACCATTTTAGGTTGAACTTGAAGAAAGCCCCCATCACGGTGACCTTCAACAATTTTTCCTAGGCATGAACCAGGGAGTCTTTTGTTTCAAGTATACAAGAAGAGAAGGTAGAAGATAGGGATTAAAATTGAAGAAAAACCAAGTGGGTTAGGAGAGAGAAGAGATAGAGAGATTACATAAAAGTAAATAAAAAACCAACTTTGTCTTCTTCTTGCTTCGTTTACTTTGTTTGCTTTACTTGACTTGAACTTTGAGAACATAGAAGATGCAGCACTTGATCTTCAATGGATACTTGGAGGCTTGTGTTTGAGTGTATAGAGTGTATGGAGCCTAGGGTTTGAGTGTATGGAGGCTAGGGTTTGAAGAGGTTGGAGAGAATTAGGGTTTTGGGGGACTTCGAGCTCTATTTTCAGAGAGACAGAGTTTCTGGATTGAATTTGCAGACCCTTTTTACGCAGGGGGAGGGTCTAAATTTATAGGCAATTGAAACATGAACTGGCACCTGTTGTAGTGGCACCAGTGAAAATTTAACCTTGGCGCCACTCCTAGTGGCACCAGGCATTTAGGAAAGTTTTAAGGCTGCAAGAAACGTATCTTTTGATCCTTGGGATGTAAAACAAAAGATTTGGGCGTCTGTCCTAGTGACTACCATGCAATTTTTTGTTTGGCTCTTCTAGGAGTGACTCCGAAAGGTCTGAGAATGATCCATAAGGCCAGGGATGGACAGGAACCCTTGAAAAAATGTCCCAAAGGTAACGGACTTAAGAAATAATGTCAGAATATTTGAAAAGGTTGACCAGCCTATCAAGGGCAAAACGGTCAACTGGACTGGGAAAACACTAAAATGAACTTGCAGTGACCTGCGAGGAGGCTCGAAAGTTGGGAACACTATTGAGAGTGTTCTGAGAGATTGTTGGTTTGATACCTAGAGCCAGTGTGATTGGAAAAGATGACCGGCCCATTAGGGATAAAATGATTATCTTTCATCGGGCTTGTTGGAATAGATCCAGAATGATCTAGAAAGGAATTGGAATATTAGGAATACTATTAGAATCATTCTCATGAGGTAACCAATTTGATACCCAGAGTCAGTGTGGTTTCCAGAGGCAATCGGATGCTTAGGGGCAAAATGGTCATTTTGACCCGAATGGTTTCGAAATTGATCCGGAACTTACTAGAAGACACTTAAACATACTGGATTATTTTTGGGACAATCTTGGAAGGGTGGACTTACCGGTCTAAGGACTTACGTACTTTCTCGAGAAGCGTACTGGAATGGCCCAAGTGGCAGTTTGGTAATTTTTCACCAGAGTAGGCTAGCAGGCACTGGTGTTGACATGAGTTTTGAGTGTTTCCATCACTCTGATGGTGTATGACGAGTTAGTTTCCAAAGGTATCTCGTCCTTCAGTAAACATGCCAAGGCCAAGAGGCATGTTCGGTCCCGTGACATAGGGGGTTCGTTGACAATTCCTAATGTCGACCTATTTATGAGTGTTTTTGTCACTCTGACGGTTACGATATTTGTGAGTATTTCCATCACTTTGACGGCGTGCGTTCATTCCGAAGACTGCATGATCTCAAGAAGCTGCTGGATGGTCTTATCATCTCGAGACCTAGATACTTTCCAGATCGATGTGCTGGATAACAGACATTCTACATTGGCGAGCTAGCAAGTGCTAGAAGTACCATTTCGAGAACTTGGGTTTCGTTTCGGTCGACAAGTTTCAAGGGATTTATTGTTTCGAGGAGTTTTCTTAATAAACATGCCAAACTAGATTGACTTACCGTTTAAGGGATCAACTTTCTTCGAAAAACATGCCGAATTGAGCTTGACTGGTCTAGATTGGAATTGAAATTGGAATTGAAATTGAAATACAGACTTATCATCTTTAGAAAGACGTGCTAATTGGAATTGGAACAAGGAATGCCGCAAGAGTGTTGTGGTCATTTTGCCTCTATTGGGCCCAGCGGGCCGGCGAAGCGATTGATTAACTGAATTGAGTCTGGAAAGCTAGTTTAGACTTGAATGTGTTGTGTCGGTTTAAATGTGAGTCCAATTAGGCCGGAGATTGCTGAGCAGGTAAAAATGGGGTGCTTATAATGATGTTGGGCTATTACCAAAAAACAAGGCCGTTGAGGGCTTTAAGAAAGTTCATATAGATCGGCATGACGAGGAGAAGTACTTCGTGCTTGGCACTTCTTTGTCCAAAATTGAGGAGAAATCGTTGATTGATTTGCTAACATAGTACATTAAAATCTTCATTTGGACACCTTACGACATGGTTGGAATTGACCCAGAAGTAGCCTGCCACAGACTTAACGTAGACCCACAGAGTCGACCTGTATTCCAAAAGGGAAGAAGTGTAGCTACTCAATATGTGGATACAGTGATCGAAGAAGTTGATAGGCTCCTTGAAGCGGGGGCAATAAGGGAAGTCTATTACCCAAGCTAGCACTCCAATACAGTAGTGGTGAAGAAAAAGAACGACAAGATGAGGGTTTGTGTTGACTTCACCTACCTGAACAAAGCATGCCCTAATCCTTCTTCTTAAGATCAACCAGCTTGTAGATGCAACAACTGAATTTGAAAGGATTCCTAGATGCCTATCGCGGGTACCACCAGATCCTGCTCCATGAAAACGACCAAGAGAAAACCGCCTTCATCACCTCAAGGGGCATCTTTTGTTACAAAGTCATGCTCTTTGGTTTAAAGAACACTGATGCTATCTACCAGAGATTGGTCACCAAAATGTTCAAAGAGCATATTGGTAGCACTGTAGAAGTATACATTGATGATATGGTAGTCAAAAGTAAGGTCGACGGATTCCACCTGGGCAATCTAAAGGGAGTGTTCAACATCCTTAAAAAGTATAGGACGAGGCTGAATGCCTCTAGACGTGTATTTGGGGTAAGCTCGGGGAATTTTTTTGGATTCTTGGTCACGCACCGGGGGATTGAAGCAGATCCACATCAGATTAGTGCCATCGAAAACATCCAGGCTTCGAAAAACATCAAAGAAGTCCAAAAGTTGACTGGAATGGCAGCGACCCTCAACTGATTCATCAATTGATCTTTAAATAAGTGTCAACCATTTTTCCAACTTTTGAAAAAGCAAGAGTGATTAAGCTGGAACCCTAATTGTGACTAGGCTCTTACTGACTTAAAGAGATATCTGTCCCAGCCACCACTGTTTTCTACGCCGCTCAAACATAAAGAGCTCTTTTTTTATCTAGCAGGATAATAGCATGCCGTGAGCATTGTCCTACTTCGTTAACAAGACAGACAATAAAAGCCAGTCTATTATATCAACAAAACTCTTCTAGGGAAAGAGAGCAGATATCTATCATTTAAGAAACTAGCCCTAACATTAGTAATGGCATCACACAAGTTGGTGCACTACTTTAGGGCCCATACCATTAACGTCTTCATGGATCACCAGCTTAAGCCACTCTTTCGAAGAGCAGACTTCTCAGGTAGACTAGCTAAGTGGGCAGTGGAGTTGGGAGAGTTTGACTTCAAGTTTCAACTTAAATCAACGGTAAAAGGTCACGTACTTGCTGACTATTGTTGAATTTTTTGCAAAATTGCCATAGAAAGCCAATTAGACACCTGATGCCAATCAACCAAATTACAACCCCCCCTGGAGCTATAGGAGATTGCTGATCATTGGAAACTCTTCGTCGACTGAACATCCAATGATAGGGGGTTAGGATCCGGCATAATCCTAATCATGCCAAATGGCAGGACATTAGAACAAGCCATAAAACTGGAGTTCACTACCTCAAATAACGAGTCAGAATATGAGGTTCTGCTCGCCGATCCGCACTAAGCTATAGAGCTCAAGATTGCCAAGATAGTGATTTACTCAGACTCTCAGCTGGTGGTTAACCAGATTATGGGCCAATACGCGGCAAAGAACTCCAGAATGGCACAGTATCTGGCAAAAGCAAGTGAGCTGCTCAACAAGTTCAATAACTACAAGCTCTATTAGATTGGTCGCGACAACAATGTTCATGTCGATGCCTTGACAACACTGGCAGCAGCCCTAAAGTCAGGATCAAATAGAATAATTCACGTGGAGACACTGCCTAGCCCGAGCATATTATAAGAAGAAGTGCAACCTCTGGCTATTGAACAGTTAGGACCATATTGGATGGACCCGATCATCTCCTATCTTGATAAGAACGAGGCTAGAAGAGTCAAGCACAAGTTATTAAAATACTGGTTATCACCCGCTAAGGAACTTTATAAAAGATCTTTTGCTGGTCTCTATCTACATTGTGTTCACCCGAACAAAGTGCAGGGCATCTTATTCAAAATTTATGAAAGGATTTATGGAAGTCACATTGGCGGAAGATCTTTCGCCCATGGAGCTATTTCACAGGGCTACTGGTGGCCCTATATGCAGAAAGATGCTACCTAATATATTTTGAAATATGAGAAGTGCTAGAATTTTTGCCAAAAATTCACCAACTTACCGAAGACCACACAACTATCACTAGCCCTTGGTCTTTTGCACAATGGGGGCTAGACATAGTCGGACTATTGTCCCAAACTTTAGTTAATAAGAGGTTCCTCATAGTGGCAATAAACTACTTCACCAAGTGGGTGAAAGCAGAGCCTTTGTTAACTATCAGAAAAGTTAACGCTAAAAGGTTTGCATGGAGGAGCATCATCACAAGATTCGAGATACTCCGTGCACTGGTTTCAGATAACGGTACCCAGTTCGACGGGCAACATGTTCAGAAGATTTTGCAACGAGCTTGGGATTAGAAACTACTATTCAACACTGGCCTATCTGTAATGCAACGGGCAAACCGAAATATCAAACAAGACTATGCTGAATAGGATAAAAAAGAGGCTGGAAAAAGCTAAGGGAAAATGGATGAAAGAATTGCCCAGCGTCTTATGGCCTTACAGAACTACTCCAAGGAGATCTACTGGAGAAACCTCTTTTTCAATGGCATATGGGGTGAAGGCAGTAATACCCTTGGAGATCGAACTTCCAACCATTAGATTAGCAGTATTCGACATCGGCCTTAGCGACTAGACTTTGGCAAAGGTTCTCGACCTCATTGAAGAAAAGAGAAAGACTGCTCTGCTTAAACTTACCGAATATCATCAGCAGCTAAGCCGACCCTATAACAAACAGGTTTAGCTAAGAGCTTTCACTCCTAGAGACTTAGTGCTAACAAAAGTACTCGGGGTAATGAAGAATCCAACATATGAGAAGCTTATCCCTAATTGGGAAGGTCCTTACAGAGTTGCGTCTTAGGTTGGCATGGGGGCATACCGACTAAAAACTGTCGAAGAAAGTTGACAACTATCCTAACCTCTGAACATGAACAATCTTAGGAAATTCTACCAATAGGAGTCTTCTTATTCTCAAAGGATGTAATAGCCTACAACAATACTTTGTTTTCCTTCAAGAGCTGCACATTATCAATGAAACTGGAAGTCATTCAGCAGATCTACATATCTAATGTCATTCTAAAATGCAAGCACAAAAACCAAGTATAAAAACTTGGTCCTATCTAAGTTAGGCAGGTCGGCCAATCAAGGTCACAAAAATCAAGTGTAAAAACTTGGTCCTGTCCAAATTGGACAGGTCGGCCAATGAAGGTCACAAAAACCAAGTGTAAAAACTTGGCTCTGTCCAAGTTGGGCAAGTCGATCAATGAAGGTCACAAAAACCAACTGTAAAAATTTGGCCTTGTCCAAGTTGGGCAAATCAGTTAATGAAGGTCACAAAAACTAAATATTTGAACTTAGTCCTGCCTAGGTTTGGCAGGTCGGCCAAATAAAGGCCAAAATTTTTAAAATAATAACCAACTATTTAACTTATTCCTGCCTAGGTTTGGCAAGTCGGCTTAAGAATGACCAAGACATATTAAAAAACTTAGTAGAAAACTAAGTCTTCCTCATATAAAGCAGTTCGGCTAAACAATTTGGCTCAGAAAGAAAGGTCATAGCTAAAACTGGACTCACTCAGATCAAGTACAATATCTAGTAAAAGCATACTTAGCTTAAGCAATAAGAAGTACAAAAACATAAATAATAAAATATCTTCTTGTATTAAATAAATAAATAAATAAATAGAGTACAGATTACAATTGTCTTATTCGCATGCATAATTATAAGAAATAAAGCAAAAATACAAAGAAAGGGAAAACTATGGAGGTGGGTTAGCAGTAAGGTTGGTCTCGGTAAAAGCTAGGTTGGCAGACCTGACGTTTTCAGCTGACTTAACTTTAAGAGAAGCCTCTTCTTCTTCTTCTTCATCAGCCTCTACATTGGATCCCAAGTCAGCTTCACCTCAAGCAAGTATCTCCATCTAGAGAAGAGAAGACTTGTCCAGAGTTTACTTCCTTAAGGCTACCTTCCAGCCTTCCTGGAAGAGTCACTCGCAAATATGCTTGACTTGTCCTTTATAGGAGTCTCTGGCATCCTCATAACCTTTTGTATATTGGGCTTGTGACTCCACCTTCAACTTCTCTAGATTCGTCATGGCTTCTGCCAAGCCTGCCTTCGCCTTAGATGCTGACTTCTCAGTTTCGATAAGTTGAGCCTTTAGAGCTGTAGCTTTTGCCGTCACCACATTGAAGTTTTCCTCTTTCTGCTTAAAGCAGGCTTGGGTTTTAGCAAAGAAAACTTTACTGTTCTTCAGCACTATCTTCAGAGTACGAACGTCCCGATCTTGATCATGGAAGTGATCCTTCAGCTCGCTGTGTTTCTTCAGCAAGTTCTTGTGCCGATCATGCGGGCTACAGAAGTGTTGCATGATCTCCAAGTTCTAAATCGTTCCCTAATCAGAACAAACAGTAGAAGACATTAGTAAAGAGCCCGACAAAGAATCAACCAGAAAAAGCAAAGAGAAGATGCCTTACCACCATCGATGAGTGAGCTGCCCCCATCAAGAGGTCGTCAATAGTTGTGTTGCTCAGTTCTTTGATGTCTCCAAGAGGCACAACTGCCTGGAGAGCCCCAACAGCAACATCGATGTTGAAGAGGATAGAATCCTGAGAAGTCATGGCATGATCACAAAGCTTTAGGCGCACCACGAACTCCTCAGTCCCTAGCTCCTTCTTTTTGCCCTTGTCTTCTTGTTCGGGGCACGTCGTCTTTTGTGAAGCACCTTTGGCCTCAGCAACCTTCACCAATTTTCTTCTTTTTTTCGCCTTTTGAGGCACCATGGGATCAATCAGATCCACCATTGTGGGTGCAACATGGACCATGACGGCAGGAGACGCCATAGATGAAGAAGCACCAGTGGCAGAAGCAACATCAGCAGTGGCAGTGGATGCAGTCGCTCCACCCCCCTTGCTCTTCTTTGTGCCGCTCTTCTTAAGAACAACCTCCAGATTACGGAGTTGTGGACACTCTATGCCACCTTTAGCAGTAGAAAGTTACAGCAGGACCATCGGAGAGTCTCCGAGTTGGTGCAGGCCTCCTTCCACCTTCTGGGAGGCAATCACATCAGTCGGTACTTCATTAGTTGCCGATAAGGATTGGTATCGAATTGAGTAACCTAGTAGTATGTGGGCAGCCCGACCAATTCCTCTCAACTCGTCCTCGCCTTTACCCTTGCCCTTATATGCTCAGACTTGGCCAAGAGCGACAATATCAACATTGATTAGCTCAAAGTCCTTGTCTCTGACGCCGAAGTCAACTGAAAAAGCAAAAACAAGATGTCAAAATCAGCGAAGACAGATGCAAGTAAAGATAAAAGAAACCAAAAAACCTGATAGAGGAGGTGGAGATCGACCTATTGTCTTCGGGACTCTGGGGCATTTATTACTGGGAGAACCTCCTCTAAGATGTTGTCAAACTCCCATGGCCTGCTCACCCTCACAATAACATCGCCAATCTCCTTCCCCAAACTAGGGAGGAACTGGACCAATTCTCTCAACCAACTCCTTGTTGGCCCAAGTAGGTAACCCAAGAGGGGGGGTGAATTGGGTTTTATAGAATTTATACCAAACAATGCAACTAAAAATTGATTGAGTAATATAACAATGACTAATCAAAGTATAACTCAAACAAACAGACAATAGAATGCAATACAAGCAGTGAGCAGTCAAACTAGCAAACAAATACTAAGATGTAATGCAAGGAAGTAATATGTGCAAAGAGATGAAGAACACCAGATTTATAGAGGTTCGGCCAAACCTTGCCTACGTCCTCTCTTCCTCGATCCTCTCGAAGGTATTCCACTATGTAAACTTTCCTTACACAGCTGCTAGTTTTTCTCCAAGTGCCTAGCTCACTTTTACAAGAGCTCTTCCCCAAGCTCTCAAAACCCAAGAGATTTTGTCCAAGCTTCTCTCAAACTTACGAGTGATTTTGTCCAAGCTTCACTCAAACTTTACAAGAGATTTTGTCTAAGCTTCTCTCAAACTTACAAGTGTTTTTCCCAAGCTACACTCAAACTCACAAGTGTTTTTCTCAAGAACACTCAAACTTACAAGTTTACAAACTCACCCAATAATAGATGAAAGTTGTACAATGAATAACTCTCTCTTAAAGAGTGGATAAACAAATTTTTAGCTCACTCAAGAACCCCCCAAAAGAATAAAAACAGAGTATAAGATGTGGAAGATGAAATATCACTTTGCAGCACTTAATCTTGAGTTCTTCTCATGTTCTTCTTGTTCTTCATCATCATATATGTGTTGGGGATCTTGTATATATAGCCTTGAGTTGATTATAGCCGTTGGAGATGGATGGGAGACCATTTGATACGAAAACGGCGGAGTATAACATTCAAAAAACTAGCCGTTACCTTAAATGAGTCGACTCTTTTGCTGCAGGGGTCGACTCTTTTTGTGTTGCAGCAGATTTTTGAAGGTTCTGCCCAAATGAGTCGACTCTTTTGGTCCAGGGGTCGACTCTTTTGGTCTAAAACTGCACAATCAACTCTCTGTTGGAATGAGTCGACTCTTTTATGCTAGGGGTCGACTCTTTTGATGTTCCACCAGAATTTTCAGCCTCTGTTTGAATGAGTCGACTCTTTTGCTTGAGGGGTCGACTCTTTTTAGGAAAATCCTTAACTTTTGCAATACTTCTTCAATCTTCTTCAATATCTTCAAGCTCTTTAAGGATCATCCACATAAGGTTTCTAAGGCTTGAAAAGACTTCTTCAAGGTATGTTGACTTCAAGAACATCTTCAACTCTTCAAGATAAAATCAATACACTTTTGATTATATTTAGAGTTCTTCAATCAACATTACTTCTTCCATTGATCCAAGTCTTCTTCAAAATCTTCAAGAGAGCTTCCAAGACTTGAGATCTCTTTTCTTCAATTGATCTTTCATGCTTATTTGAACTTCTTCAATTTCTTTGCTTGATCTTTATCAACTTGATTTCTTCTAGGATTCTTTAATCAATACTACTTCTTCCATCAATTCAAGACTTCAACATAATCTTCAATGAAGCTTCCAACTCTTGTGATTTCTTATCAATACTTTCAAGACATCTTCAAAACTTCCAAAAAAAACTTCCACGTCTTTAAATGAGTCTCTTCTTCTTCCATTCTTACAAGACATCTTCAAATCTTCAAGGTGAGCTTCCATGTCTTGTAAGAGTCATCTAAATGAGGTTGCAACTATGAGATTGCTGAATATATCAACTTATCATACTTCTTGTCTTCATTGTTTCATGACAAGCTCCTCACCACAAGTTCTTCAATATCTTCAATGTGACAAGTTCTCCACTGTTACTTGACAAGCTTCAACTTGTTGCTCCCCCTTTCTTTTATGCTTTATGTCTCAATGCATTTTCCAGATTTAGAGTAGAAAAATCAACCAATTTAGAAGTTCATAGCATGCATGATAATAGAGTGGACTTGATATGGCCATGAGGATCGAGGGTCTTCATAGTGAAGTGTAAACCATATTTGTATGGTGCCAACTCTTCGGTCTTCAATTCTACTTGAAATCCTTTGTTGTATTTGCACTTTAATTTGTACTTTAGTCTTCAAGAATTGATTCCATGTCAACTTGAATACTCTTCAAATAATCTTGCTTGAGTGCTTTGCTTCTTTGAATAACTTCTTGAATCATCATAAGATCTTCAGTCACTTGCATCCTTCTTTTGAATACTTGTTGAACTCCTTGAGCATCTTCAATCTCTTCAAGAATAAGATTACCTAAGTAATCTTTTTGTTGGATACTCAACCGATCAACTCAATTATTTTCTTGTTATCAAATGATTATAGTCTAATCTGCATACCCAAGTGAAATCATTAGATAACAACCACATGGTTTTGTTATCATCAAAATCAACATGGGGATCAACCTTGAGTCAACACTCCTAACCCGAAAATGGTACCTCTTTCGGTTTAACTTAGCCCCACTAAACTTTACAACTGAATAACAAAAATAAAACTTGTAGAGGCCTAAGTTTTGGTTCAGGCACCTATTTAACTCAATCACTCCAATAACTATCCTATAAGAATTGGGTTGGAGTTGGATGGGGGCGATCCCATAGTGGTTTAGGACTTCGGTTAGGAAATGGTGAACTGGGAGCCTAAGTCCAACATCTACAATGGCAATTAAAGAGAATGGAGTCCCTTCCTCGTTCTTAAACCAACCATCGTCCTTAGGCCCAATTAACCTAATCTCTACCCCTTCAGGGAAGTCGTATTTACGTTTGAAGGCCATAATAGTGGCTGGACTATCGAGCATACTCCTAAGCTTGCTTGCCATGAAAGACAGACAGGGGATCGTAGGGTTTAGGCTTGGGAGCAAAGAGGGAAGAAGAAACAAGAGAGACTTACAGAGAGTTGTGTTTCTTCAAATGATGAGCAAATGTAGAATATCTGAAGTATCTTTATTCAGTTGTTTTGTCTAAAGAGGCAAACTCTTTGTCTACAGAAAAGCGTGAAACTACGGCAGCAAAATCACACTTCTCGACAGTCATATCTTATTAAATTACACTTGATGTCTGCACTAGGCGTGCCTACAACTGTATAGCACCAGCCCCAACCCCCTTCCAAAGGGCACTAGGATTGGGGGGCAATTATGGCTCAAAATAACTAGGCCTAATACAATAGGTCGGGCCCAACTAAGAACATGTTGCCGACTTGGGCTAGAAGAGGCCCAAACTCACTAATACCCAGAAGAAGGCCTTTACAGTGGTAATCACAGCCCAGACCCAGTAAGGACCAAGTCGGTCTAGCATACGCAATTCTATTCTTAAAAGGATTAGGACACTAAAAGATAAAGCCTAAACATAGGACAGACAATATCCAAAAGTAATTGACTCTTAGGAGCAGACATAGTTCAATTCCCAATAGGATTATGGCATTTCGAAGCTTTATAAATACCACATACTACTAAGGTGTAAGGTACGTTCACTCGGGTTAAAGTTAGAGTCTTTTGTTCAATTCATTGTGATTAAGTTTACTAATTTAATTATCGGAGTGCCATTGATCCAAAGAGAATCGATGCTTTGTTACTCTCTTCTTCTCTTGCAGATTGTTCGTGCTCATCAATTTGGTTTGAGAGTTCAACTAGGACTTTTTAAAAATCTCACCTATAATTTTAAAAAAATATCTTGCTACAAAAAAACTTGGCCAAAGAGGCTCGCTCTAAAGACCCGCCTAAAAAGCCTGTCAAAACTTGAGGCCCAAGCCCGTCCCTAGAGCTGGGCTTAGGCCTTCCCTTTTACATTTTGGCCAGGCCCAGCCTAGCCCGAAAAACAGAAGGAGCCCACAAAGTCTGGTGGGCCACAACCTTGGTCGGCCGAATTGGCCCAATTGACATCCCTAGATGTAAACTAGTAAAAAGTTATAAATTGAAGCTAAAAGTCAGTAAAAAAAAGTTACATTCAAACGATTGTTAATGATGCCTTAAACTCATATTGAACAACCCAAATTTTGTAATGACCTTTGGTCATAGAAGGCAAGCTTGTGACTTCAAAACATGAAAATAGTCTTTTCACTTTAAAAAGTGTTATATCCAAAAACATGTCATGTTGAGTTTATTTTTCAGATATTAGGCTAGTTGTTTGCTCATAATATAAATTACATTAAATTATAGTAAATCTGGTCCACTAGCCATTTTCATAAGTGTGGGCCACGATATAAGATCGGATGGTTAATTTTATTTCATTACTTTGTTTTATTCTTTCTTTTACCACAATATATAAGTTCATTCCTTTCTCAGCTCTTATTGTAACGCTATATTTGGATATTGAATTTGGTAAGAAAAGAGAAAAGTAAAAAGAAAAGAAGAAAAATAAAAATGAAGTCATAGAAACTAAATTGTCTTGCTTTTATGTGGTTGGGCAAAAAATTGACAAAAAAAAAAAAAAAACAAGAAAAGCATTTTTTAGAAAATTTATTTATTTTTGTGCGATTACTCATAAAAAAAAAAGGAATTATGCAATTTTATTTTATTTTCTTTCAAAAAATTTATGATCCGGACATTGTGTAAAAGTATTTATAATGTGTTCTACAGACTTCGACTTCGATTTGTCAGGATGGACCAATTTCTGGGTTTGGCCCACTTCTGTATTAAATATCTTAATGGGCCTATGCTTCGCGTGTGCGGGCTGTACGCACGTGCACGTGCGTGTCACACCAAATCATTAAGTCGTCTTGCCAACGCAAAATGATGATGGCACACGTGCATATCGTCTATCATGAATAGGGAGGGGGTGGGTTAGTGCAAGATGAGTTGGGTCCATCTCTTTTAAGGAATGTATAGCAAAAGTGGAACATAACTCCTTCCATTGAGATGAATGAGAGAGGCCGATACATTGTATCCTTTCATCAAAACTACGAAACCCATCTTTGAACTCTCTTCGTTCCAAAAGCTTGCTTATAGTGGGATGGGATCCCATCATCCACTTAGGAGAGAGAGAGAGTAGGCCAGGGCAAAAATGAGTGTGCCTTGACACGAAAAGAGAGCCTCTCATTTCTTCAATGCCTTGCAAAAGTATTCATATGGGGTACTAACCTAAGCCATTGTCGGCATTGTGGCCTCATGACTATTGAGTTTTTTTGTTGCAAGGTGTTTGAGTGTTGACCAATTATTCTCATGAATTCGTGCAGAATTACGTTTATAACTTGACTCTAGAGAGTCGCTTGGTATAATTTTTTTTTTTAAAAAATTTATTTTATTTTTTTTGACTTATAAACAAATAAAAGTTAAATTTTTTTATTTTTTTACTTTTAACAAGATAAAATTAAAAAAACAAAAATAAAAAAAAAATAAAAAACTTAAAAAATCTTAATTTTTTTAGCTTATAAGCGCCAAAAAAATAAAAAAAAAAAAAAAAACTAAGCCTTTACCAAAATGAGCCCCGATTCTACTACAGGCCCGCGGCGGAGTTTTTCGTTTTGAGTTATGCAACTGAGTTTCCATCTTGTCATAAAAGGAAAGTCATAGTCAGATTGTTTTCTCCTCTTTTTTTTTTTTCCTATCAAATCCTTGTCATCTTTTTCTTTCGAGCGAAAATGGGGCATGGTCAATGTCCTTCTCAGTGACTACAATCCACGTGCAGATGAATGTGTTTTCCTCTCAGCTTTTCCAAGTTAGGGGCGGCTATCGGTGGCTTCAAGAAATGGGTGACATGTTTGACTTCCCATAGCTTCCAAACAGCCGAATTTCAGAGTCTCATCCGTAGCAAAGTGTCTAACAAAACATGAAATCTTCATACAGAGGGAAAGGTACTGAAACCTAATTCATACGTAGGTAGATCTTTTTCTTAAGCATTTGATAGATCTTTTTCCTCATGTAATTTTTCCCCCCTTAATGGTGTAATCTATAATTTTCTCCTAGTAGCTACGGTAATTGTGTATAATTTTTCCTAGAGTACCATTATCGAAAAGGTTGTCATATATTTTAGTCCAAGATAAAACTAAACTCTCTCTCTCTCTCTCTCTCTCTCTCTCTCTCTCTCTCTCTCTCGTATAGATATAGGTATATGTGTGTATATATGTCATAAGGTTTGATCATATACCACTTCTCAACAGTTTCTCCATCATACATAAACTTTGACTTCCGATTTTTTGTTTGATGGAAGTGGGAAGGCACTACATTAGCTTCTAGTGATATCGTTACACCCTGCCATATCGATGATGGCATCATACCATTATATGGATATATATATATATATATATAATTTCCTATATCACAAAAACCTGTCCATTACCTTTGAAACTGTGTCCTTGATTTCTATATAAGCAGTGATTCGAAGTAGCATGCGTGCGTGGCCATTGGTCTATCCGTCCAACCCAATTGATCGGCATGGCTTGAGAGGGCTTTATTAACTTTATCTTCTCTTGCTAGTCTTCTTGGCATCATGACCAACTTGACGTCAATATAGATCGAAGTTCAAAAAAAAGGCTCGCTTCTTCTTTAAGATTTTTATAAAAATTTTTTGCCTTCGTACGTATACTTCACGGAAGTAATTTGCTAAGATAATGACTTTGGCACCCCAAGCTTTTCGGCAAACTAACACTCAACCTCCACTAGCATTTTCAAGGCTTCTATATATGATTGTATGTTTCCCATGAAAATTTAGGTGTGTGAGTTTATAAGCCTCAACTTTCACTTCCCAATATAATGGGTTGTGTGGAGTTTGGCTCTAATTAAAAGAACCAACCCAATCAACTAGCATGTGGCATGTTCTTCCGGTCTTTGAATCTACACTGAGTGCAAACGAGGCTCTTGGGCCTGGGACCACAAGAAGGGTTTCGTGTTGGGTTGGGTTCCACATCAGTTGGAATTTGGTGTGTGTGTGAGTTTATAAGCCTCAATCTCTGTTTCTTGTTCGAACGAGTTGTGTGGGGTTTAACTCTAATAAAAAATAAATAAATGACTATACATTATGTATTGACACCAATAAAGATTACTTATCCTAAAGGAACTAGGAAGCAAATTATCAACAAATTGAGAAAGTCAACGGCTTTTTTTTTTCTTTTAAGTCACAAGTCGTATTGCTAGCTCATGATAAATTAAAATTATCCAATCTTCACTCAAACCCATTTGTTATTCAATCTAATATATATATATATATATCCTCAAGGAGTCATCAATGAAGGTTTTGGTGCCTTGCATTTGTTCAACTTGGTTGTTTAAAGCAAACTTTGATTTCTTTTTAACTCTTTCAATGCCCAAATTGCAATCCACCATGCCTTTCTTTAATAATTATACTACTTGACTTGGACACGTATTAATGAGTACAATATCACCCATTTAGACTTACCAAAGATCGAATTGTTTTGACTAACTCTCGTCGACTCATCCGATCTGTATTTTGACATCTTAACCATTCAATAACTGGAGAACAAGGAAAAATCTTCAGTACTTAAAAACTTTTTAACCCACTTTCCTCTTTCCTTCCACTGTCCCCTTTTCATGCATGAGGAGGTAAATGATATAATATGATGTGTATATATATATGGAGAGAGATGGGGTGGGGGTTACACTATGAATTATATACATTTGTTAAGGAATCACTTTTATCAAAGCATGGAAATGTAAGATGGCTGCCTATCTATTTACCGACAATTAAACAAGGATCTTGATTACTGCCCTTGATTTGCTAGGCAAAAGACAGTGGTAAGAAAGAAACTTTGCAGATCAATGGCACCCCAATTAACCCTAATTTCAGAAAATGTGAAGTGTCAATCTTGCCACAACCCTAGCAGTTATGATCGCAAATCTGCCAATCCATCAGTCTTTCCCACTAGCCATGATCATTCGATCAGAGTAAAATATGAATAAAATAAGTGGGTATGTTACAGAACCAAGTGAGGAGTCTAGTCTGGCTTTATTGGTAGCATTTCTTCAAGGTAGAGCCCAGCATAGCTTATCATTCATAATAACATTTCTAAAGGCAATTGGGTAGTTTATTGGAGAAAGAAGGTCATAAGCTTAAGTTTAGATGAGGAGAAAATTTCAAAAGGAGAGTGCTCTTTTATTTATTATTAATCTCAGCTGGTTGCATTGCAGTTCTTTGTCTAGTGCTGGTTGTATGCTTAGTTCTTTGTCTTGTGCTGGTTGTATTGCAGTTCTTTGTCCATAGCACAAAACGGCAAGTTCCAATCTTGATGGGCAATTTGATTGGAAGGGTTGAAAAATTGATGCCAATTTTCTCTGTCAGGTTTGTGAGTGACCCACAAATTCATTTTTGTAATAGGGAAAATGCAATTCTATAAGAAAAATTTATACAAAAAATTCTATTCTAATGACGTGATAATGCCTCGTTATTTTTTTTATTTTGTAGTTAACCATTATAATAATCAAAATTTTATTTTAAAATAAAATGCACTCAGTCACACGATTTTGCATAAATTTATATGAATCTTTGGATTTTATAGTATTAGGCTATTAGCCACGTGTTCACCAATCAAAAGACAAGAAGCTCAAGAAAGTTGCTTTAAACTAATGGAATCCAACCATTTGCAAAGGTACTCCATAGAAGGTAGATTAGAATGCCTAACACGCTCGCATGATGCAAAAAAAGTCTCCTCTTTCTCGCTCTCTGATTTATTCTTCCTTTTTACTCTATTTGTAATGCTTTCAACATACCACGAGCCTTCTGCATCTACAAGGCCTTCTTTTATCCTTATCTCTCTGCAAACTCCACATTTCAATCATTTCTCTCTCTCTCTCTCTCTCTCTCTCTCTCTCTCTCTCTCTCTCTCTCTCTCTCTCTCATCTGCCCATTAGAGTTGCATTAACTTCCTCCTCCTATTCTTCTTCTTCCTCTTCACGCATATCAACCCAAACATATATTTGCAATAAATTCCCACTTGTTTCCATTCTCTCCTGTCAAAATTATGGCTCTCGAAACATGGATAATTAAGGTAAAGACAGCGATATCCGGCAGTTTTGATACAGTGCGTGCCACTGTGCCAACCCCAAAACTCATCAAGAAATCCAACGTCGGAGTTTTGGCCGTGGAGATCGCCGGCCTAATGTCGAAGCTGCTCTATCTATGGCAGTCTCTCTCCGACAAGAACATAATTCGCCTGAGGAACGAAGCTACATCTGTCGAAGGAGTTCTCAAGATTGTCTCCAACGACGAAGCCTTCCTACTTGGCCTGGCATGCGCAGAAATGGTGGAAAATCTCAGACTCGTTTCCAATTCCGTTTCTAGGATCAGTAAGCGGTGCCAGGACTCGAATCTCCGATCGTTCGAGCAAATTTTCAACGAGTTTAAAAACACGGGTCGGGATCCTCATAACTGGGTCTTGAGCTGGAAAGAAATGGAAGCTAGGAACAAGAAGATGGATCGGCTCGTGACGGCAACTTCAAGCCTTTCCAGAGAGATCGACGAGCTGTCTGTAATAGAGAACAGTTTAAGAAAATCATTACTGTGTAAAGAAAACGATTCATCGGTTAAACAACATCGAATCATCGATTTGCAGCAGAAGATTCTGTGGCAAAGACAAGAGGTTAAGTATCTAAAAGATCGGTCTCTATGGAACCGAAGCTTCGATATGGCCACTTCATTGCTTGCGAGGTCGATCTTCACAGTCCTGGCAAGGATCAAGCTGGTTTTCGGGATCAGCCATGGATGTCCTGCTTCTTTGCCTCGCAGTCTGTCAGCTTCCGCCGCTGTCTACCCATCTGATCATAACCCTGATACTTGCAATAATTTTGTATCAGGGCCATTGATCAAGAACTCAAATCAACCAGAAATTAAAGATTCAACTAATGGGTTTTTCGAGTCAAACTCGAAGATGCTAAAACCGCCAGCGAGTACGTTAGGCGATGCTGGTCTTGCTCTACATTATTCGAACTTGATTATTGTGATGGAGAAGATGATAAGATCGCCTCAACTAGTCGGCGTCGATGCGAGGGATGATCTTTATTCAATGCTACCGAATAGTATAAGATCATCGCTAAGGGCTAGACTGAGAGGAGTAGGGTTTTCAGCTAGCGATCCGGCGCTGGCCGGAGAGTGGAGAGATGCTTTGGGGAAGATCTTGGGGTGGCTGTCGCCATTGGCACATAACATGATTAAGTGGCAAAGTGAAAGGAGCTTTGAGCAGCAAAATTTGATGCCGAAGACTAATGTTCTTCTCTTGCAGACGCTGTTTTTCGCGAACAAAGAGAAAACTGAGGCTGCCATTACTGAGTTGTTGGTGGGTCTGAACTACATTTGGAGGTTTGAAAGGGAGATGAATGCTAAGGCCTTGTTTGAATGTACCAAATTCAATGCGTTATTGAATTTGCAGACTTCTAGTTAAGCAAATGGTTTTGTTTTGTTTTGTTCTCACTTCGATAATATGGTTTCTTTTAGATTGAAATCAAATTCAGATCTGTGAGGATTTGTTTTTGCTTCTAACCCTGATCTGTGTATTGTAATATATATAATGTCTCTAAAAGATATGATTTGAGTTCAATTGCTCAAAAAAAATCTCATGAGCTTTTAACTGCAATCCATACAGTCATGTGAATATATCCTTCTAGTTGTTATATATTAATATCATATACGTGGTATCAAATTATCAATAGATCTAGATTCAGTAGGTTCTAGTTAAGGTTAGTTATGAACTAACTTACTAATTAACCTTGATTAGAATTTAAATTTTCAGACATATGTAAATTATTTAATTTTCCTGTTAACAAGATCACTAGCTTCTTCAGGATTACTTTATATAAGAAAATTGGATAGTAATTAACTAGGCAAATATAAAACATATGAACCTTTCTTTAAATGACGGAGGCCATGGATGCATTTCGCTGTCTCCATGCATACACACATACATAGGCACTGTCACAGTGATCACGTGGATATATGATTTATAAAGAAAGCAATCTCTTTGGTGGATGAACCATGACCGCATGATCCCAAAGAAAAAACAAACAACAAAGCAATTGAAGAAGAGCTTTCTCATTTTTTCTAAAAAAAATCCCTAATACCTGTTTGTTTTCTGGATGAGAAAATGGGGATAAGTAAATATTGTGAGATTAGAAAAGTGGTAATAAGTGATAAATAATACCTGATGTAATGAGAAATTACTCATATTATGTTTGGTTATGATAAGATTATGATATGAGAAGTAATATTACTTTGTTGAAATATCACAATAAAAATAAAAAAAAAAACTAATAGAAAAATTAATTTTAAATTATAATATAGGCTATTTAATATTATATTAGTCTATTCTAATAATAAAAGAAGGGTAAAAATATTATTTTTCAGTTTATCCCAAAAGAGGAGATAAGTAATACCATATCTCTTATGGTATTACTTATCCTCCATTTTGAAAGATTAATAACACGGAGAAATTACATCACCTCCATCTCTTTTTATTTCCAAACATGAAATTAAATGAGAACAAAAGATACCAAATTCAATCCCTTACTCTAATTTCCCAAACAAATATGCCAATACTTGAGGAAATGCGAAACCAATGCCCATGTAATTGAACTTTGGCACCACATACTAGAATTTTCTATCTTCCCTTTTACCTCGATGCACCACTGCATGTTTTAGTCTTGAGAGAGAGAGAGAGAGAGAGAGAGAGAGAGAGAGAGAGAGAGAGAGAGAGAGAGAGAGAGAATGGGTTGGCAAAAGAATTCTCTATCTTTTTCTATTCTGTGTTGGTTTGGCAGCTTAGTGAAAATGGGCCGAAGTCTTCTCTTCCTACCAACCCCTTGAGCCCTTGACAATTTGTTTGTGGCTTGTTACACATCACGTCCAAAGCCTAGGGCCCTCCCACAAACCACAACTCCGAATCAAAAATGATGACATAAATTCTAAGTCCGTCTCTTTTCAAATAAAAAAATACGATGACAGAATGGTGGTGCAATTATATTTTTGTGTTTTTGTTTTCCCTCCCTTTTCTTGGCTACGGAAAAACGTTTACTTTGGTGATATCTCAGAGCATCACTGCGGCAATAATATTCATGGCCAGGCAGAGAATATAATTACCCATACGTAAAGGCAACATTCTCAAACACTAGTTACTAAATACTTGTATTATTCATATATTATACCCATATGTAAGTATATATAAATAAAAAAAAATTTTTATTTTCCGTCCAGATTTGAAACCTAATGAAAAATACTCATTTTTTTTAGTTGAACCCTATAGTATACATATTCAACGTTTTACGTACTTTACTTTTGAAAAAACCTGACTAAAAGTTAGATTTAATTTCATATAATTTTAGCATTTAATTATAATAATACAATTATTGACCATTAAACTCTTTCGACTTTATCAATTATAGAAAAAGCTTGTATAGCTCATGATTTGTATATCTTTACAAGTATCGTGTCATATATATTTTGGATGTTTTTATAATACTTGATATATTTAAATTATTAAACATAATTTTGTATAACTTCTTATTGATACTCAAATTAAAAATTAAAATTGATTAATCACCCGATTCTTATATCAAGTATTGAAATAATAAAAAAATAGAATGTTTTTTATCTAGTACTTTAATTTAGTTGTTTGTTAATAATATTTTTTAAAAAATAAATATATATGACGCAAAAATGCGACCTACTAACATATATAAGAAAAAATTACTTATAAATATTATCGTATTTTTTGTCCTGATTTTTTAACTAATATTCGTATGGTACCCGAATAATTATATCTTTATATATTTGACGTTCTCATAGTTTTATACCGAATTTTGTTACCGTATTTTTCAAAAAAAATCGTATTAAACCTGTATGTATTACGTACCGTTCTTTTTCCATTCCGTGTTTTAATGCCAAAGTTGCTTATCTCTTTCACTTGTCAAAAATATCCTTAAAACTTCTAAATTTTGCAAATTTGTTTCCCTTTATCAATTGAAATAATTAAAGATAATTTTAACCATTCAAAATCCTTCTCTAACTTAATGTCAGTTTTCCCACTCTGTCACGTCTCTATAATTGCTGCAAGCGAGTTGAACACGCATGTTGTGTACCCTACCCTTTAGTCAAAATTATAGGAGGCGATAAAAACATATATGTGTACGTCTAGGCCTAATTTTTCCTTTTTTACTTTTTTGGTCGTCTTGTTAACATAGTTAATAAATACTCGTACTATTCACATATAATGCCCGTACGTACGTATAATTGAAAAAAACTTCTGTTTTCCGTTCAAATCTAAAACCTAACAAAAAAAAAATGTGTTTTTTTAATTGGATCTTATAGTACACATGTTAAACTTTTCATGTATTATGCCTTACAAAAAAACTCGATTAAAATTTGTTATATAATCTTAGCAGACTATTGATTATATTCTTAATATAACAATTATAATAGTATAATTACTTACCATCAAATTCATTCAACTTTTTCAGTTGTAGAAAAAGTTTGTAACTCATCATAATTTGTGTGTCTCTATTAGTATCATGTCATATATATTTTTGAATTTTTTTTATCAACTAATATGCTTAAATTATTAAACATACTTTTCTATACCTTCTTACTAATGGTCAAAATGTTAAATTGAAAATTAAAATTAATAAATTATTATATTCTTATGTGAAGTATTGAAAGAATAAATTAAGAAAACTAAAATTTATTTATCTAGCACTTTAATTTTGCTGTTTGTTAATAATATGTTTTAAAAATTGATAGATATGAGATAAAGATATTACATACTAACATGTACAAGAAGAAATTACTTATAAATATTATCGTTTATTTTATTTTGACTTTTTAACTAATGTTTGTATTTTACCCATATAATTATATGTTTGTATTTTTTGCGTTCTTGTATTTTAATGCCGAATTTTTTAATAAATATCATGTTAAACCCGTACGTGTGACGTGTTATTCTTTTGTCATTCCATATTTTACTAACTGTACATGTTAAAGTATAAAAAGATAAATAAGAGTATAAGAAAACCAATTATAACATCCCGCAATAAGAGGAAAGAAAAAAATAAAATGATAATCAAACATAAATATAAGAGAAGAATAGGGGAAAGCTGACCCGGGAGTTGCATTGATCTTAGCTATGTTTAAAAGCTTATCCCATAGCTCCTCTTTCTCGGGTTGAATTAACCCGCTCATACCAGCCCAGCAGTTTATAGTATAGGGGACGGCTAGCGTCAACGAGGGCATGTTGAGTTTGAAAGCAGCCATGTATCTATGCAATTGATGTAAAAAGCATGGCTGCACGTGGGAAGCAACCTGAGCTTGTCTTTGTCTAGAAATTCACATAAACAAACAGCACAATCAAATCGCTCCTTCAAACCTGTAATGTCCTTGTAGTAGAAGAGAGGTAGAGCGTCAATAAGAGCTTGGTCCAGACCGGAGTCGTGTAAGCGAAAGAGCTATTGTAGCTGTATTTAAGAGCATGAGAGCTGTTGTAGCTGTCTTTGAAGAGCATGAGACGCACTTGACGCTGGCAAAATTCTAAAGTATAAACCCCCGCTCCTTCCCCAAGTATCGAAACATTCAAATTTTCACGAAAGCCTCATCTCAATCAAATCCAGTGATAGCTACAACCACCAAAGCACCAAAAAAAAATACAAAATCAAGGCACAAAAATCCGAGCTGAATGAGCACCTTCCGAAACCGTTACCAATCCAGTGTAATACGGTGAATCATTTGACTACGCAAATCGAACTAAGGGTGATGAACGGTGTTGTTTGAGGTAGAATTGGAGGAAGTAGAACGGGGCACAAGGGATGAGTGACCCTAAGATTAGGCCACCCCTACCTTGAACTACCCCTTGTAAGGGCACTATCAGTCTCACACCTGTTCCTCCCCGCCGGTAGAGACTGGTCTTCAGATTTCGTCCACGGTGTCCTGACTTGGTTTTCGCCGGAAGCGGGTTTGGGTCAGACGAGTCGCCGGAATATGACGAATGAGGGAGGGGGTACGGTCACCGCAGTTCGCGGAGTGTTAATCTTGGTAGTTTTGCGACTCCAGATTAAGTGCTACAAAATAGTTTTGCTTCCGAGGGTTTGGTTTTTAGTTTATTACACTACACCCAACTAGTTTCTCTACTGTTAGAGTAGTGGTTTGGTTGCAAGTTTTATATAATTATCTTTGTATATATTAAATGTAAATTTGACGAACTTCTTGATGTGGGTCATTTTTATAAAAAAAATGTAATGATTCACTAAAATAGTTTACTTTATAATAGTATAAATGTATTGTTTATGTGACCATGGTGCAGATTTTTTGTTTAGTTTTTCACTAGAAAGTAAAAATTATAAAATTATGAATATACAAAAATAATATTCATAATTTTAAAATTACCAAACAACTAACATGTATTTAACACATTAAATTTTTTTTTTGCCAACCGGGTGTCAGGATCAACTTGCTCACACTTCGAGTAATTTCAGATCCTGTACAGTCCCCCTATCCCGTATAAATAAAGTTCGAGCCAAAAACATATTTCGACTAATTCTGAGGTTTGTACAATCCCCTTATCCCATATAAATCGAGTAATTACTGAGCGAAAGACCTTAGAGTGACCTCAAAGAATTGATATCACTTAAGAGATTTTGAACCTGAGATATTAGAGAGATTAGACTCCTAAATTCCAAACTTTAATCACTAAGTCGACCATTTGAAGTTTTAACACATTAATTTTTAATCCTTATTAAGTGGCGATTATTATGGAGTTTTAAGGCTTTTATGGCTTTTATTTTTTATAATTTATGTTTTGGAATGCAAAGTTTAAAGATTTTTTTTTGATATATCGAAAATAAAAGACAAAAGAAAGAAAACAAAAACAAAACAAGGGATTAACCCTAAAAGGAAGTTCCCAACATATCGGCTATCAAAAAGGATATGATTTGGTAGGGGGTTCTTCAACTACCACGAGGTGTTCACTTTGACTAATACCTATATTCGCTATGGCATCAGCACAATCATTGCATTCTCGCATGATATGTTTGAGAGGGCAGTTGTATCTGATGAGTAAAGCTCTAGAGTCTTCCACCAAGGCCTATAGAGAGAAACTTTGGTTGACTCCTGCCTGGACCATATTCACTGCCTCCTCAGAATTTGATTCTAGCTCCACTTCACACAATCCTTTCTCAAGGATGATGATAAGTTCTCGATAGATCACCTAAATTTCAGTTTCAAGACTTGTATTGTGCAAAAGTCTCCCATAGACGCCTAGCACCCAAGCTCCTCTTTCATTCCTGAGAACTCCTCCATAGCCTGCAAGTCCGGTCGTTCTAGAGTTGCCATCTGTGTTCAACTTCAATTTACCTGTAGCAAGACAACACCATTTAATGAGTACAGGGGCTTGGCCACTAAGGTTTAATGGGTTTTGAAAAGCCTCCACAATCTCAATCAAGTGCAGATGTCTAGATAAGGATGAATCTTTGTGCGTGCAGCGATTTCATCAAATTGTTTTCACCAATAGTGCCATCCTTCCTGTAGGTGGTATGGATGAATCGTCCCTCGCTGCTATGTTTCATTATAATGTATAACTTAAGTGAAGATTATATTAAAATTTAATTTGTACAACCCTTATAATTTGAAGTCACCCCAAGTGGGCAAACCTATACGTTAGTTTCCTTGGAGAGAACACTAGAAATGTTTTTTTTTTAGAATTACTAGAAGGTGCCCCACTATTAGTTTGTGTAAGTGTAAAAAAAAAGTAGCGATTATAATGTGTTTGAAATTATTTTGTGCAAGTATGAAGAAAATATAGAGAGTAAATAAAGAACGGTTACGAAATTTATATTAATACTTTACTGTTTTATTATCAAATAAGATATGCACAATATTAATAATTTGTTAAACTTTTCAAAACTGTTTCAGAAAATTAATTAGCGTTGCAGATTCTAACCAAAGCTCTAGTATTAGCTTTTTATAGTAGTATAGATTACATAATCTGAACTTACCTAAATGACAAATATATCATACTAAAACCATTTCATCAAAGTTTTGGGTATTAGGTCAAAGAAGACTAAAATCACAAACGGTATTATATATCTAGAATGCAAAGAAACTTATTAATTGTCAATTTATGTGACAATTTTTTTTATAATAAAATTTTTTTGTTCTTACAGAATTCTTGATCATAACGATGTGGACAACTACATGAAGAAAAGTAATCTAAAAATATGATGCTCCTTTTTCTTATAATTGCCCTAAATAATTCAGGAAATTTGGAGAAAAAGTGGGTATATTATTCCCATGGAGATAAATTTACGAAATTTAACCCCCAAAAAATGGCGTAATTAACGTCCCCGTTTACCAAAACAAAGGGCGCCGAAATCACGCCCTTTTCAGTGCGAAAACCACCCTCACCTTCAATTTTCATTGTCGGAAAAACCGAATATTCGTATTCTAGGGGCGGATTGTCGCCCCCAGGAAGCCCATTGGGCCCACTTAAAGTGAGCTTCTTCGTGATGCCGAAGAAAAGAGATCACGACCGTCGCCATCGTCTCTTCATTTAACGGTGCAGATCAGAAGACCCGTGGTACGGAAGAACTTAATCTCGTCAGTATAAATACCGGTCTCAAACCAACGTTCTTCCTTAGAGGAAAAAAACAAGCTCAGTAAACAACCGAGAAAGTGTTTGCGCGATTGCACTAACAATGGCAACGATCAAGGCCGTTAAAGCACGACAGATCTTCGACAGCCGTGGAAATCCAACCGTCGAAGTAAGCTTCATTTGATTGTATAGAAGTTCTGTCGTTTTTTTGCTGAACGGAACTGTTGATTTTTTATGCTCAGTAATCTACGCGATTCTGCTGCTTCATTGCTTCGTTTGGTTGCTGAGAAAATGCAGAAGAAAGAAAGGGAAAAAAAAAAAAAACACTCAAGTTTGAGATTTAATACTGTCTGTGACACGAGAGGACAAAATAGTTAGATGAATTCAAATGTTCTGGCTTAGTTAAGTTTTGTCTGTTCAGGAAACCCTGGCAACCGAAGTTTTCTGCTGTTTTCTTCAGTTTTCTCTGTAAGCAAACAGCAGTTTACAGACTTGTCAACTTTATTTGTGTTTTTCTGGAGATGTTTTGGAGTTACATGCGGATATAGTATCTAAATGTGGGGATGAATTTCAGGCTGATGTTACTCTTTCCGATGGAACTTTTGCTAGGGCTGCTGTTCCCAGTGGTGCTTCGACAGGTAAAAAAATCAGGCCGTCCAAAAGTGTCAAGATAAATTGATTTAAATTCTTTAATTTGTTTTGAATAATGCGCGAAAGATGAGCATTTACTGATATTCTTTATCAACCATGGTAATTTAAGGTATCTACGAAGCTTTAGAATTGAGAGATGGAGGGTCGGATTACCTCGGAAAAGGTGTACTCAAGGTGTGTAAACAGTGAATACTCTGTTTAATTTTCTGTGAGATCATTGCTCCCAAAACGAAAAACGGTTTCTTTGATATCAAAACTGTTTATTAAAATTTAAATCATCAATTTCTTATACAAAAGGGTTGATTGGAAATTGGGAATTATGCGATGGAGATAATTGCCTGCTTGCAAATGAAAGTTAGTTGGCAATGTTAGGATTTTCTTACATAGATCTAGGATTATCACCTGTTTGAGGGCTCCTTTAGATGTGACTGGACATGGTCGTTGTGAACTGATTATGCTCTGTTTGAATTTTGATGGTTCAGGCTGTGGAGAATGTGAATTCAATCATTGGACCTGCATTGATTGGCAAGGTATATTGCATCTGCATTCACTTTTTCGAATTAATTTGATAATGTGTTCTGAAGTCCTTGTTGGAAAACTTGATATGCATTGTTGGGCCCTTACTTAATTGCTTAAGCTTTTAAATCAAGTGGTAACTTAACTTGGTATAAGAGCTCAAGTTGGGAAGAGCTCTTGGGTTCAAGTCTTTCTTTTTGCATTTGTTCTTCGATTACATTCTGTTTCTCTCCATCTTTGTATATTGCATGCAAGGCGGGGTTGCAAGTGAGGGAGGGTGTTGGAGTGCTTAATATCCATTGTTGGGGCCTTTCCTAAGTAATTGATCATTGGTGCTTATGGTACCCTTCATATGCATTGGCAGGACCCAACAGAACAGGCCAAAATTGACAACTTCATGGTACAACAACTTGATGGGACAATTAATGAATGGGGCTGGTGCAAACAAAAGGTGAATTAGCTATGAAGCAACACATTCTTTTTCCTTGCTGATGATCTTGCAACCCTACTAAATTTTGTCGTGCTCTCTTTTCAACTATGTCAGCTTGGTGCAAATGCTATATTGGCAGTTTCACTTGCTGTATGTAAAGCTGGAGCTATGGTGAATAAGATTCCCCTTTACAAGGTATTTGCATTTCTATGCAGTACCCTCGTTCCCACTCTATTCAGCCATATTTCATGCTGCATATTTCTTATGTGCTTATCACTGTCTTGTCTCTACCATGCAGCACATTGCAGATCTGGCTGGTAACAAAACCTTGGTGCTGCCGGTACCTGCATTCAATGTCATCAATGGGGGTTCACATGCAGGCAACAAATTGGCAATGCAGGAGTTTATGATTCTACCTGTTGGAGCTTCTTCTTTCAAAGAAGCAATGAAGATGGGTGTAGAAGTATATCATCACTTGAAGGTAGCTCTCCAGCCTTCCCCCTTTTAAGTTGTGTTCAGTGAAAATGAAACAATCCTAGGCTGATCTTGTTTCTTTATGTCTGTTGTGTTCTGTGAAAATGAAACTATCCTAGGCTGATCTTGTTTCTTTGTCTGCTCTTCCAGGCTGTAATTAAGAAAAAATATGGCCAAGATGCCACCAATGTTGGTGATGAAGGTGGCTTTGCTCCTAACATTCAGGTCTGTAATTGCTCATATTTTATTGTTGATATTTAAGGATTGCAATCTAAAAATGAGATTTCATCTTCCGGGTTTTAGTCTTAAAGGCATGATCTGCTGTCATATTGTATGCTTTGTCCATCTCTCAATTGAGATTACATAGTATTTCTATGGCAGTAAATATTCTCAATGGACTGAGCTTGCACAGTTAGTGATAAATGTCTGTTGACTGTGGACTCTAATCTTCTAGTATTCAAGCAACCATTGCTGCCCAAATTTTTTATTCTGATCCAACATAGAAAAATATATTCCTCTGTTGAGTTGCTTTCAGTAATCGTGCTTCATATGAGGTTTACAGGAAAACAAAGAGGGCCTTGAACTGCTGAAGACAGCTATAGCAAAAGCTGGATATACTGGAAAAGCAAGTTCTCACATCTTTTATGATAAAAGCTTCGCTTTTGTGTCAATTACTCGTTAGGTGATCCTAGGTTATCATTTTTATGTTGATCTGACTGATTGGCTTTCCTTGCAGGTTGTAATTGGAATGGATGTTGCTGCCTCAGAATTCTATGATATCAATGATAAGACGTATGATTTGAACTTCAAGGAAGAGGTATTTATCAACTCTCTGAATCCAATTTAGTTCGAATGGCAATATTTGGGATTTACTGGATGTCCTAGTTCTTGCAACCCATTCGGTTCTGAATTCTGACTATGAGAAGTTTGGCAAATCAACTAGGAGGAGTTACTTTGGCCTGTCTGTTCTATTCTTTAAACTGAAATAGCCATGTACTGTAAACTTTAAGAAGCCGAAACTATGGTCTTTCATGTTGCAGAACAATGATGGATCACAAAAGATATCGGGAGACAGTTTGAAGAATGTCTACAAGTCATTTGTGACTGACTACCCCATCGTATCTATAGAGGACCCGTTTGATCAGGATGACTGGGAACACTATGCGAAGTTGACCGCTGAAATTGGTGAGCAAGTGCAAATTGTTGGTGATGATCTACTTGTTACAAACCCAAAGGTAAAGTTTATGGTTTATATGGCATACCATGTTGTTAGTTCTTAAAAGAAGTTCATGGTAAACAATTGAGGTATATCTGGCATGCCATATTGTAATTTCTTAAAAGAGCTTATCTGGTATATTTTAATACTTGTTCTTGGCTGCTTCAGCGTGTAGAGAAAGCAATCAAGGAGAAGACCTGCAATGCCCTCCTTCTGAAGGTAATGGTCACTGTTTTCTGTATCTTTTTTTAAATGGTGTATCATGTATGTGTGTATGAAGAAGAATGTTTGTCATAATCTTTAGTATCCCTGTCATTTTGCGGTGTAATCCAAGCTGTACTTCTGTGGCAGCTATTGGCGTGCCACTTGTGTCATCCTCTAAAAACAATAGGAAAATTATGGACAAATGCTTCACAGCAAAGATCTGAATAATTTCAGTCATTTGATTGAGTTACTTCTTATGAGTAGAGTTATGTTGTTAATGAGCCACAACACCGGACAAAAAGCTTGCACTTGGTAAATTATGGCTAGCCTAATGTCTTATCTGCATGGTTTCTCAGGTGAATCAAATTGGTTCTGTAACTGAAAGCATTGAAGCCGTGAAAATGTCTAAATGTGCTGGTTGGGGCGTTATGGCAAGCCACCGAAGGTATGGCATCCTCCTTTCCAATCTGGGTTCACTTATTGTGGTTGAGTCACTTGTTTTCTATTGAGAATGTGTGACTGATCTATTTTTCTTTGTCTAATGCAGTGGTGAGACCGAGGATACTTTTATTGCAGACCTTTCAGTTGGTTTGGCTACGGTAATTTCTGCTCTCTTTCCAGGTCCCCTTGCTTTTAATGTTCCATGAATTTTCAAGCACTATGTAAGGACACTTAGCTTTAAGGTAGCGCAGTTAGTTTTCTCCTGCCATTGTTTTGGTGCTGCATAATATTTGCCCATCATTTCTCAGCATGGTGAGATGATTTTGGACGTTTTATTTGGAATTCCGACCCTCCAACTGAAATCTTCTACATGTGAACCTTATGTACTGGTTATATGGTTGTAGGAGTTTTGTATGCTTGCATTCTAACAGAGTCTGGGTCGTGATCTTCTAAAAGTGAACCTTACGTATTGGTTACATGGCTATAGTGTTTATGTAGCCTTGATTTTAAATCTCAATTATTTCTGGATCACATGATAAAAGGGGGAGGAAAGAAAAGTTTATGGTGGTTGTAGAGAATGAGGCATCATATGTACTGTAGCCCAAGTTGATCTTGTCTGATTACACTTGCTTGCTGCGAAACAGGGCCAGATCAAGACTGGAGCTCCTTGCAGATCAGAACGCCTTGCTAAATATAATCAGGTGAATTTCATCATCTTTCAGTCAATATAAAGAGGCTAACAAGTACAGCTGCGTTGTCTGTGCCTCATTTATGTGCTTATCAATAGAACTGTTTACAAATTAGGAGAGCCAGAGAACGTTTTCTTGTGTTTGATGCTTGTAGAGATAAACTGAACACACTCTTGTTACATCTGAGGTCAAGCGTCTTAGTGGCACAGGATTTTATCCTGGACCTAGCAAACCTTCCTTA
The DNA here is from genome assembly GCA_033060915.1 of Euryodendron excelsum. Lineage (NCBI taxonomy): Eukaryota > Viridiplantae > Streptophyta > Magnoliopsida > Ericales > Pentaphylacaceae > Euryodendron > Euryodendron excelsum. The sequence goes on along the minus strand of CM065396.1, from coordinate 33,750,538 downwards.
CCCTACCAACATCCCATGATCCCATCCATTGGCTGTCTTCATGAGTGCTTAGACCTTCGAAGTAGATAAGCCCCTGATCTGTAGGCAAAGTTTTGGCCTGTTCAGTTACTTGTGGGATTTCGTTTTGCTGTTCATGGCCTCCATGTGGCTCACGTCTCGTGGTCTGTGGTTGAACTACAAATGGTAGATTAGCTTACCATCAGGCACATTCATCTCTTTGTTTTATTTGTTCCTAATTTGAATTTCAATTATCTACAGTATTGATGAAGTTGACCTGTGGTACATTTTTTTTCGGCACTGCAGCTTCTTAGGATTGAAGAAGAACTGGGATCTGCGGCAATCTATGCAGGAGCGAAATTCCGAGCACCAGTGGAGCCATATTAACCCATATGACTCTTTGAATCGCTATTGAATACTTAAATAGGCTTTTCTTGGCTTGAACTATTTGTGGTGTTAAGAAGCATATGATTTTGGGAGAATTTGATAGTAGTCACTATTATAGAATCTGAAATTATTGGTTTAATTTTGTAAGTAATGAGAGTACCTCATGTTACAGATGCTGGTCCCTAGACCTTAGTGTGTTCTCTTTGAGGAGTTTCTCGTGATATTAAGCTTTCTTTTGTGGTAGAGATACCATCTTGAGCTGTAATTTATTGGTTATTACGTGTGAAGTTTATGCTCTATAAGCTTGCTGGCTACTTGGTTATTATATTTGTTGCATGGAAAAGCTGGACCCGAAGAAACCAAGGGTACAGAGAATTGGCAGTACAAGGAACCCATTATAGCAATAGTTTTCTGATGACATGCATTTTTCAGGCTGTGTTTCAGTCTTGTAATCCCTTCGGTGTTTTCCCCCTTGAATTTGGAAGCCTTTGGCATTGAACGAGTATGTATATATTTATTTATGTGCTGCTTAACAATGCTGTAAGATTGAAACATCTTGTTAAAGCATCATACAAGCCATATAGATTCTTTCTATTCTGTCTACTTCCATGGTAGACCATGGGACTTCTGCAATCAAGCCGTTTCTGGGTTTGCTCTCCATTTCACTTCATAGCTTAGAGTCTCTCTTCCTCTCTCTCTCTTAGCAATAAATTGAATTGAAACATGTTTTCATGTTGTGGGTGGTAGAGAGGCTCCTCTTTAAGTCAGAGGTTAGGTCAGTTTGAAGATGAGCACTTGACTATAGCATTCCTCGAGGTTTAAGGGAAATGCTAGTGTCAGGCGTGTCTAATGAACAGTTGAGCCTAATATTGCCGCCTCAACTGGGCCCAACCGCAATTTAAGTGGCAGTGTTTGCACAAACACCTAATGCTAGTATTCTCCTAAGGTTTTTATATCATGATTAGGAGAAAAATCAAGTGCTATAGTTGTACTTGACTTTTTTTTTTTTTTTTGAGCAGCTGTTATTGTGATTGTGTATATTGTAATAAATTATGTCTTCTTCTTACTAAATTGAGTCCTGAAATCTAAACACGACTTTTTTTTTGAGTAGCTGTTATTGTGATTGTGTATATTATAATAAATTATGTCATCTTCTTACTAAATTGAGTCCTAAAATTCAAACAAGACTGTTTATAGGACTGTTATATTGAAAATTTGTCCCATGATAAAATCCAACATAGGGTTCACTACTTGATGGGCTTTCCTTCACAAACTTCATTAACTCCCAAAGAATACAAAAGGCAAGAACTTTAAAGATGCGGGGATGGGCAACAGTGATTGATTGCTTTGTAAATGAAAACTGCATACATGCCATTGCCATCACCTTGCAACCAAAGAGAGAAACCTTTTGACAATTTCTCTCTCATCACCATACCTTCTATACATTATGTTTTATTGCGTCAAACCTGATGTCGTTCGATGTACAAACATAATAAATTCCTTTGTTTTCATAGATGAAAAATGCTACCATTCGTCGCAATTGATGGTGAACAGCTCAGCTAGGACCCATCAGTTACTAGTGAGCTCGGGCTCATCAGTTGACAGTAACTAACTATTAGTTGTCATAGATTCCTTTGTTTTCTTAAATGAAAAATGTTATCATCCGTTACAACTGATGGTAAGTAGCTCAATTAGGACTCATCAACTACTAGTGAGTTCGGGCTCATCAACCAGCAACTGACCATTAGTTGCTGATGGTAGCACAACTCTTCATTAATATATGGTAATTCAGCCTGTTTGGCTTGTGTATGCAAGCAATGTACGCTGCAGACACATATTTCCTTGGCAACATAAAATGGAAATTATTCAACATTACTTAGCACACTTCAATCCCTCTCCCAAACAATTCCTTCCGAAGGAAAACAATTCCGCAGCCCGAGTTGCCTTAGGTGAAATTGTCCTCACCCTGCAACCAAACAGGATATCTTTTTCCGACTTTTTTTTGTGTCACAATTCACCCTGTTTGGCAACATCATGGATTCTCTTTTCTGGGTCAAATTCAGCAACTACGTGTTTGGCATGCATACTGTAGTATCCTAGGTAGGCAACATCAATTCCACCCAGCCTAACTATTTACCATTTTCTACTTATATATTTCTCATAATAAACCTAAGAAAAGATCACTTGGACGCCGAGAATGGTTAATCCAAAGCTGAATTGGGAGATTAAATTAATCCCATACAATTCATCACGATTGTTCTTAATATATTTCTTCCTTTTATACTCTTTTATGAAAGAAGATTATCTATTTGCAAGCAAATCAACAAACACACTGTATATGGCAGCAAATTAGAGCAAAAACATGAACAAAGTTGTTGCTCACCAGTCTTCTGCTTAGCTGAAAGCAAGTGATTCAGCCAAGTACACAGATCATTAGTATGCCATAGCTTTTCTTTTTTTAAAATAACATTTTTCATGTTAAAATATGTTAAAACCCACACAGCGTGTTAATTTTTCAACCGCTCTATATCTATTTATGTTAACTAAAAAGGAATGTTTTTGTGCATATGTTGTGTTAATCTTTCAACTGCTCAGCATCAATTAAAGTTAATTATAAAATGAATATCCTTATTTTTGTTTTATTAATTTTAATACGTGTTCACTTGATATATTGCCATCTATATAAATTAACAGAAACTCATACAATCCGTACTGCAATACTAACAAATATGGGAGAATGACTAATGGCTGTGACTTGTGAATGGTGACGTATATGCCTAGGACTACTAAAAAGTGTTTTTGGTGCACTCCCATTTGGTCCAAAATTGACTTAAAGGTATCCATAGACATACTTTAAGGTGATACTTTACAACAACCAACAAAAACTTGGTTAGATCATAGGGGATTTGAAATTTGGAGCCCTTTTTCATGTCATTTTCTGTGGCAGTAGCAAGACTTTATGCCTACCAAATTTATGTGCTGTAAACCTAATTTCCAACCTATTAATCATAACTGTACACCATACACTGTACTATTAATTATTTGCAATTCAGTCAATCTTGCAATTGTGCAATGCATGCCCCACCGCAGGCCAGAAGCATCTAACCCTAGTAAGTAGTAGCACAAGCTCCCACAACTCCGATTTTTTCGCTCAAGGATTGGGTTTGAGTAATCATTTAGTAAGACTAAATTTACTTGTTAGTGCTTAGTGATCAGATAGTATTAAAAATTTAGTGGTAATCTCTATTAAATTATGACACGTGATGGGTAAATAATTAATAACTTTGAGTTAGTGGAGTAATAGAAAGACTTTTAAGAAAAAAAAAATACTACTTAACAAAATTTCATAGATTGTTCCCTTAAAAATCTATTTATTACTCTTTAAATTTTAGTTGTTGATGTATTCACCTACCACGTACCACTATTTGATAAGAATTACTATCGAATCCTTAGTATTATCTGATCACTAAACTTTTTTTCATAGAGCATGCAGTAAAACTTAAGCTATGACCTCGATATGCACAGGTGCTATGAGATTTCTCGCAAATAATTATATAGTGTCAAGGGATAATACTCCCTATGGATATATAAAGTCATCTATCTACGTATCATTCTAGTCCATAAAAAAAAAGTAATGCAGATCTCATAGATAATAAATTAATATTTGTATACTTTTTTTTTTTTTTAACAAATTCATCAAATAAGCTGTAACCTTTTTTTTTTCAATTTTATTATTATTCTGCGTGTCTATATATATATATATATATATATGTATTTAGAGCTTGGAAAATAGTTTACATGCAACTTGACCTGTGGTGTTGACTATACCTTAACGAGTCAATTCCATTACATAATTCTGGCCAATGTTTATTTTCTTCTCTCTCTGTGTTGGTCTTCAACGTCACCTTCGGCTGAACAATTCCACAAACAATTCGCACACCCGTTGACAGTAACACCCATCACTCCCCAAAATTCGTCAATTTCTCCGGCCAGATCGCCGGTTTCCGGTATGGAATTCCGGCGGCACCCAAGACCCAGCTCGCTGGCGGAGACTTTTCCCCGTTAAATGCACAAAAAGGACCGGTAAGGCTCACACACCAACCTCATCACCACCCATTTGTTAACTCCTCTTCAATGGCGAACACTAGTTCGAACCCAGCGGATACGCCTTCAGCTCCTCTTTCATCCACCGAAGATGTAGCTGTGAAAGCTATGAACAAGCGATACGAAGGTCTAGTCACGGTTCGAACCAGAGCCATTAAAGGGAAAGGAGCTTGGTACTGGGCACATTTTGAGCCCATTTTGATTCGAAACACAGAATCAAACCTTCCAAAGGCCGTCAAGCTCAAGTGCACTTTGTGCGACGCTGCCTTTTCGGCTTCGAACCCCTCTCGAACCGCTTCGGAGCATCTCAAGAGGGGGACTTGCCCCAATTTCGGCTCCGTTTTGAAACCCATTTCGTCCTTACAGGCCTCACAACTACCGCCTTTAGCTTCTCCTTCTTCTCGTAATCATCGGAAACGAAGTTCGCAAAATACGGGCACTTCTTCGTCTTCCTACCAAGCTCGTTCTTTCGCTGTGGTTGATTCGTCACGGGTTAGCGGCGAATTGTGTAACTCGCCAGTTGGTAGCGTGACTCCCACTGGGTTGAACCAACATCATTTGTTGTTATCGGGTGGAAAGGAAGATTTGGGTGCTTTGGCAATGTTGGAAGATAGTGTGAAGAAGCTCAAGAGTCCAAAATCTTTGCCTGGTCCTGCTTTGAGCAAGGGCCAGGTTGATTCGGCGTTCAACTTGCTGGCAGATTGGTTCTATGAGTCTTGTGGGTCGGTTTCGTTTTCAAGCCTCGAGCACCCCAAGTTTAAAGCTTTTCTTAACCAAGTCGGCTTGCCTGCCTTGTCCCGGCGGGAGTTTTCAGGTGGAAGGCTCGATAACAAATTTGATGAAGCGAAAATGGAGGCAGAAGCTAGAATTAGGGAGGCTGTATTCTTCCAAGTTGCTTCTGAAGGGTGGAAGAGCAAGAATTGCAGCCATGGAGAAGAGAATCTAGTTAAGTTTATGGTGAATCTTCCAAATGGGACAAGTGTCTTCCAAAAGGCCGTATTTACTGGTGGTTCTGTACCGTCCAAGCATGCAGAGGAGATTTTGTGGGACTCAATAACAGGTATATGCGGGAGTGTTGCGCATAGATGTGTAGGTATAGTTGCTGATAAGCATAAGGCTAAAGCATTGAGGAATTTGGAGGTTCAGAATCAATGGATGGTTAATTTATCTTGCCAGCTTCAGGGTTTTATTAGTTTGATAAAGGATTTTATCAAAGAGCTTCCACTTATTAAGAATGTCACCGATAAGTGCTTGAAGATTGCGAATGTTTTTAATAGCAAGTCTCAGGTTAGGAATAGTTTCCACAGGTTTCAGTCAGAGGATGTTGAGCTTCCTGGGTTGATTAGATTTCCTCCACCTAAATGTGATATCTCAAAGAACTTTCCTTCTGTCATTGCTATGCTGGAGGATATATTGACCTGTGCTCGGGTGCTTCATCTAGTTGTGTCTGATGATTCGTTTAAGGTGTTATGTATGGAGGATACAGTGGCAAGTGAAGTTTCCGAGTTGATTCAAGATGTGGGGTTTTGGAATGAATTGGAGGCTGTTCATTCACTGGTGAAGCTGATTAGGGGCATGGCTGAAGATATTGAGGCTGAGAGGCCATTAGTTGGGCAATGCCTTCCACTTTGGGAGGAGTTGAAAACAAAAGTGAAGGCCTGGTGTGCCAAATTCAGGGTTGCTGAAGGTCCAGTTGAGAAGATTGTTGAAAAGAGATTTAAGAAAAATTACCACCCAGCATGGTCAGCTGCATTTATTCTCGATCCACAATACTTGATGAAGGATGCTAGCGGAAAATACCTTCCACCATTCAAGTGCTTGACACATGATCAGGAGAAGGATGTGGATAGGCTGATAACTCGATTGGTTTCAAGGGAGGAAGCTCATATCGCAGTGATGGAACTCATGAAATGGAGATCAGAAGGGCTAGACCCATTATATGCGCAGGCAGTTCAGGTAAAACAGCGAGACCCTGTGACAGGAAAGATGAAAATTGTGAATCCTCAGAGCAGTAGATTAGTGTGGGAGACTTGTCTAAAAGAGTTTAAGTCACTGGGGAAGGTTGCAGTGAGGCTTCTCTTCCTTCATGCGACCTCATGTGGGTTTAAGTGCAATTGGCCTTTTACGAGATGGGTCTGTGTGCAAGGGAACTCAAGGGTGGGCCTGGATAGGGCTCAGAAGATGATTTTTATTACTGCTCATGCAAAGCTTGAAAGACGGGATTTTTCAAGTGAGGAAGAAAAGGATTCAGAGTTGTTTGCCATGGCAAGCGGTGAGGATGACATGCTCAATGGGGTCTTTGCAGATGCATCCTCAGTGTAAAGTTTTCTTTTTTAACTGCTGTAGAATTCTGAAACTATAGGATTTATTGAATTCTTGCCACTTTTCTTTTCTCTGTCCTTGTGTTTTACTTTCATTAGAAGATTTTGGAGAGGTAGGGTTGGCTGGAAATGGGGGAAAATTGAACAGTATATTACCAGAAACTGAATGCCCACATGATTCGAATGAATCAGTAGGCTGGCGTGATTGGATGTTCTTGATTTTGTAGACGAGACACTCATGCTTGTTTATAAAGTTTACAATGGTCCAGGAACAGAACATGAAGAATGTTGTAACACTATGGTTGTTAGAGTAGTTTGATATAAATAATATCGATGACTTCTTCTATTTAAACCTTGTGTTTGTGTTAGTTAAGGAACTGGGAATGCCATTTCTTCTTGTTGAATTTATGAAACTGTTGTCTAGCATTACATATATTTTTCTCGTGGATTCTGAAAATCAAAGTAAGTTGAACAATTGATTATAGGATTTCTGGACACCAATTGCTAGCACCCGCCACCCCATTTACTGCGGCATGCTGTTGAACGATGCTCTTTTAAGATATTCTTTCATTTATCTTCTATGACATTCTTTTATTTATGGCATATAATTCAGCCATAGACTAGACACCAATGTTCATGGACATTCACTGATTTCCACATTGAACGTTTGACTGCCTGTGGCAAGAGAGAGATGGTGCTAAAATAAAGTGGACTGGAGTTCTTCATCCTCAAGCAATGTTAAACATGTTATTCCTTCAAGAGCAACAACATCATGCTTGCTTATAAAAAAAAGAGTAACCATATCATGCTTATTTGCAGAGAAAGGTGTGCTGGACTGCCTCTGTATAAGAAATCATGCTCCCAAAGCTAATACTATTATATATCTGCCTTGAAACTCAAATGCTTGGATATTGAATGGTTTTTTATGGAAATGTCAAATTGCAATTTCCATTCCATTTCTCTTTTATTGACACATGAAGTGATAATCAGGGTTGAAATATGACGTTTTTCACCTGGATGTAATTAAGAGTTTGCCGAATAGCTCTTTTACTCTTCCCCACCTTTTCAAGGTCATGTAAGTTGCATTCTTCTATCTCCACCATTACCGCCTAGAACCAAATCAAAGCTAGGATCCTTTACAAAGCATTGTTGTTATAATCCCTATGCATGATAGTCTTCTTTCTTCTACTTCTCAAGTCAGATTTTGTTAGAATAACCTAATCCAGGTCAAAAGGTGTTTGAAATTCCCAACACATCCATTATATATTGTGGTAGATTATAGTTAGCTCCTTGGATTTTATTTGTTTATTTATGCTTTATTTTTTTGGGGAGGTACAGAGGTTTGTTATTGGGCAGCCAAGCTCTAGAGTGCATGTTTGAGTTTGAGAGGAGCCACTCTTGCAAATAATGCCAAAGGTTGGGTTTGACTCCAATTTTACCCCCTCCGCCGCCCTCGATTGGGACTAACACTTGATAATGTCCTATTTAATTCAGGTTATAATTATAGTTGCATGAACTATCTCCTTGTGATCTGCTTGAATATCTAAAAGAGCTGTTGCTGTTTGTGTTCAGCTGTCCTGTTCTTAGAAATATTGCGGAACCATTGCTGGCTGCTTATAGTCTCAAAATTTAAACATTCCTTTGTTCCCTTTAAGAAGAGAAAATTATTGTATGAAATCTTGAAATTCAATGTTTGTACACATGGGCCATTTTCTGAGAGCATCTGTTAGTGTAATGCAGCCTTAGTGTAGTGCTGGAAACAGGACATTGGTTTTGAATCTTGTTCAGATCATTTTCTGCAGCTTTAGGAAAACCAGAACTTGTTATTAGCTCTTATCTTCATTTGTTTGATGCTATGAGCAAGGACAAAGATATGTTTCAATTGGAGTTGGCTACATAATTACTTGGTTGAATTTGAACTTGTTTGGTTTGCTTGAAAAGTTTCAATAGGATACAAAAATAAGCATTGGTTTGAATTTTTGAAAGTATCTTTTGCCTACTGATAGGTTGATGGAAAACTGGACTTGATTATCCCATGGGTCAACCTTGGAAGAACCAAGAGTGGATCTTTGTAGATGCAGAAGCACTATTATGGATATCTCCTGGAGTGTGTGTCTACAAGATGGAGCCCCACCATGAAGAGTTGTCCATCTTAGTGCTTCACTGCTTAGGTTGTCGTGGTCAAAGAAAAGTGGGGATTAAAGATTGATATCCTTCTCTCCCATGACCTCTTATCTACCTCTACCTATCACTCTCTGTTTAGCTATTTATTTACTTGTGCTAAGTTTTATTTTCATCATCTTTAGGTAACTTGTCTAGTAAACATCTTAATTCTTCTTGCTCTCAGGCTGGGCCCCCTGTTGAACTTTGATCCTGGAGTTGAAAAACTTGAGTTTTGCACCGTCATCAATTAGAGTTGCTGTGATTATTAAAAGGTCTTGAGCAAACTGGAAGCAAGAGAGGCTGTTGGCATTAGGAAGCACATAATATGGCTGAAAGGGATTGAGCAACAAATATGAACTGATTTTCAGGTCTCTGCTGGGAGCATCCTTGACTATTCAGCATGTTGGTGGTACTAGAGGTGCTATTATTTTCTTTGTTATTTTTGTACACACACACACGTACATTCATGATTTATGGCATTACTAATTTTTAATAAAACCATTCTCCGTTATCTTTGCTCTGGATTGGCTTAGTAGAATACCTGAGGCCCTAAATCTTCTTTGTCATTTGCAAGATGTTTTAGCCATTTTAAGCATAATATTTTTGGCTTTATTTTAGCACTCTCCTTTATCTTTGCTCTGGATTGGCTAAGTAGAATACCTGAGGTAAAATGTTCTAATCTGCTAGACCTGTTAATAATGATCCATGGAAGGAAAGGAACTGAAAAGATGAACAGTACAAGGAATGCAAGAAAAAGGGTGAGAGATTGGAAAATACACAATTGTTTTTGGTTGGCTATTATCCTAGCCTCCAATTATAACTGTAAAGTAGCGAGTCTTGTTCTGCTATTCTACCACTCTGTATTTTGCACCTCTAAGTAGATCTCAATAGAATTTGGGTTAATTACACCAAGACCCCCTTAACTATTGTACTTTTTTACTTTACTCCCTTTATCTGTAAAATATTATAATTACACTCCTTACTTTCGTAGTTTATATCTAAAATACCATTCTATTTACCTAAAATATCATTTTATTATAGAAAAAATTAATTTAATGATCAAAATAGTAAATGTCTCTAGGTTAATTACACCAAGACCCCCTTAACTATTGCACTTTTGTACTTTACTCCCTTTATCTATAAAATATTACAATTACACCCCTTACTTTCGTAATTTATATCTAAAATACCATTCTAGGTACCTAAAATACCATTTTGTTATAGAAAAAATCAATTTAATGACCAAAATAGTAAATGTCATTTATAAAGGGAGGAAGTCAAATAGATTTGAATTCACCAAAATCACAGACTAACTCTTCAAAATCGTAAATTTAACACAAATCCAATCAAATTAGAATCCCAAAAAACACAAAATATTTAAAATAGATTTTGTCGAGCAAATATGGTGGAGGTGTGCGGTGGAGGGGGGAGGAGAAATAGGGTCACACTGCCATTATCTTCAATGTTCTACTGAAACCCTATTTTTCGCTGCCACCGCCACTATCTCCTTCCCCCCTCCACCGCACACCTCTACCATATTTGCTTGGTAAAATATATTTTAAGTATTTTGATATTTTTAAGATTTTAATTGGGTTAGATCTATATTAAATTTGTGATTTTGGATAGTTAGTTTGTAATTTTGGTGAATTTAGACGTATTTGAGTTTCTCCCTCCATCAGTGAGATTTACTATTTTAGTCATTAAATTGGTTTTTTCTATAATAGAATGATATTTTAGGTAAATAGAAGAGTATTTTAGGTATAAATTAAAATTTTATCTATTTTTCCTAACAAAAGGCAAACGGAAGGATAAGATGGGAATTAATTGTAAAAATAAGGAATGTAATTGTAACATTTTATAGATAAAGGGAGTAAAGTGAAAAAGAACAATAGTTGAGGGAGTCTTGATATAATTAACCCATAGAATTTCCTAAAAGCCATATCCATCATTTCCTCTTATCATAGGACTACATCATGTCTTTCTCTTTCAAGTGGTAAAAACCAAGCGGGCATGCAAATAAAAAGTGAAAAATCAAATGGGTTCTAACGTTTTTGGTTGGGTGAAGTGGGTAGTAGAATTGAATCAGTAATGTCGTTAATTTTCCTTTGGTTTTTGCCTCAGCAACTCATTCGGTGGAGAGAGCAGATCTTGTTGGCAAGGCTGGCTAACACCAACTGCTCACCAACTAGAGAGTAAAAGCTTTTTCACTTGTATGGTACGGCTTTATTGTTCACTCCACTCATTTTTTACTTTTTTTTAAAAGGGGGAGGACATACAATGATCAGTACAGAACAACACTTTCTTTATACGAGAATCTTCCTCCCTTCAATGCTTATTCATAATTAGCCTTCTTTTTTCATCTCTTTCCTTTCCCACTTATTCAACTCTTGATTGGTTTTGAATATGAACACCATTGCAAGGTATCTGAGCCATAATTGGCAGTGGTTAGGCATATTTTTCACCCCCATGTGTGCAAATTCAAATATTTATTGGTTTTGAATTTGAACAATATTGCAAGGGATCTGAGCCATAATTGGCATTGGTTGGGCATATTTTTCACCCCCTTGTGGCCCTTTGCACATACTCTATTTTCTCACCCATATGTTGCTTGCTTCCACTTATGACAAGTGATGTTGGTGAGAAGTTTAGCTATAGCACAGATAAAAGACATGTTAACAATGTTGTAATGCACTATATGTTTATGTGGAAATAGCTTCAGCCTTGTGCACTTGGTTGCCCATTTCTTTGCACATGTTTGTGTGCTCCCATGCATGCGAATTTGTGTGTATGCGTGTTTGCAGGTACAAGGCATGTAATTCACAAATGAAAAACATTGAGCTCTTTCCATTTTTAATAGCTTATATGTGAGATTAATTTCGATCATATCTGGCAGATGAGGTTGGCATTTATGTGACTAACTCCAAACTTTGTTGTCTTAACAATGAGCCTCATACTTGGTCCTTGATGTGCTATTATGATATTATTGAAGTTGGAACATTGGTTGTGGACTTTGTCTAAGATACCATTTGCGTGCATTGATCACTTTGGGGTCTGTTTGGTATAATTTCCAAAATTTTCGTTTTTGGTGTTTCCAATATTCTCTAAAGATGATTTTTGGGTAGATTGATCATTGCCAATATTTCTATATATATATATATATATATTGCGTATAATAGACGTGATCATTTACGGTAATTACAAGAAACCTAATTATAGTTTCTCTTATATTTTTGTTATCCTATAATTACAATTTGTACGGAAAAAGAGGTGGCCACGTAATGTACCAAAACATATTAATATATTATTATATTCACCTTTCAATCTAGACACTGTCACAGAGGTCCACAGAACGAAAGTGTGGAGGGAATCAAAGTGATTGCTCTTGTACAATTGAGTGTTGCTTTCTGCCGGTTTAGTAGGGGGTAGTCTCCAATTATGGAGACCTAATCATGCTTCCTTTCTTTTCTTTCAAATAATAATTTCCATTCTTTCTTTCTTTTTTCTTTTTTCTTTTTTTTTAATTTCCATTTTTTCAAGTGGCAAATTTTTTCGAGGCACGCCTTTTCTATTTTGGGCCTATTCCAGGCCCATCAGACAGATCACCAAAGACTTTGAAAGAGTAGTTGGGTCTAGACTGAATGGTCCTATCAAATTTGGACAAATTGCATTGGCATAGCAATACGGTTTACATGAAACTGGATAGAAACAATCAGAAGTACCTGTAGGTTGAGCTCTTTCTCTATGAAAAAAACTTCCAAGATTCTAATTTCCTCCTGAACCTGATCGCTAATCATCTGCTTCTGCTCTCCGAACAACCCGAGAATTGGCTTGATTCTATCCCTGTTCATTCCATTTCAAGAAGGAAGGATCCCAATGAATCAATTTTACAAGCCAGAGTCACTCTAGGCATATTTTGAATGGAAAGGAAATACTGAATATGCTAGAATGAAGATCATACTAAAAGGACGATTCATCAAAATCCAAGAAAGTATCGTTGTATAAACATGCTACTACAAAACAATTCTTTTGGTCTTTTGCTTGAATTTATTTCCCTACTCAAAATAAAATGTGCTCATATTCAAATACCATAAGAGGGAAGATACTTTCAGAAGGTACCTATAACATCAAAAAAATTATTCAACATTGACATGAGCACTGGCTGCTTCCATCATCCCATTGCGTATCTGCTCACCAACATCCCTAACATGATCGGGACCGTGTGGTATAAACACAGTGGTGTTCTTCGATGAGTTCCCCAGGTCCTTGATTGTGTCGAAGTACTGGGTGATCATAATGAGATCCATCACCTCCTTTGCCGAGGTGCCTTCCACCTTGTGAGAGAAGTTCAAGATGTTCTCTCTCAAGCCATCAGTTATTGCCTGCCTCTGCCTGGCCACTCCAACCCCACCTAGGTACTTGGCTTCAGCGTCGGCTTCTGCTTTTTTAACTTGGAAAATCTTCTCTGCTTCACCTTTGTATACACTTGCAAGCTGAAGCCTTTGAGCTGTAATGCAGTAATTAAAAATACATTGTTTAACAGATTCCTTGTAACGACAGGCATAGAATCAAGTAGCCAAATTTGGGAATATTCACTGATATGCAAACTATAAAATTCAGAACCAAGTCTACTTCTGAAAGGTCCTAACCTGCATTGATCTCATTCATTGCCTTGCGAACAGAGGCATCTGGTATTATATCAACCATCAGTATGTGTTCTATGTTGTATCCGTATGCTCCCATCACCTGATCCATGGAATAAACTTTCAAATGACATTCTAAATAAAGTACCCCTGATGCCAAAGAATAAGTTCAGCAACACAATGACACGACACTGGAGACGCATCTTACAACGAAGGTGGTGCGATAAAATCAGATCAGAAAGAAATTTATGTTGCTATCAATATAACCTGGAAGGTTGATTTTAATGTCATATTTACAAAGTGCAACCATCTCAAGCTGTCCAAAGAAGTATATCCAGAAGTAAAACCTACATACATACATATATATAGGCATGTATCAAGCAGCAACGCAACAAATTTGGAAGGGAATTCAAAAGCAGTTGCAACAAAATCTAGTATCCCAGCCATTATGATCAATACTGATCCAAACAATGTATTAATCTGTTTGAAAACATGAAACAACAAAATCCAAAATTCCTCATTTCTTTCCTTGCTTTTCTAACCACATACAAAAATAACTGCCAAGATGAATTTAGTATGAATGAGAACCTTTTTGTGAAAAAACGAAGCAAATAGGAGTACAAGAATGCATACATGTACACCTATACGTCATCTATGTGTTTATATATAAATAAAACATTTTTTCCAAGATAGGTAGTAGCTGTTAGTGCTCATTGCTCACACAACTTTATAGCACATGGCTTCTACTAGCAAAGCTCTGTTTCCAAATTATCTAGTAGAGCGAGTGCCAAGCCAAGCCAACTCAACTCAACAAGCTTTTGTCCCAATTACATGGTGTCAGCTCCATAGATTGGCTTCACCCAGTTGGCAGAGCAGGAGCAAACATTCCAGAATTTTCAGAAAATATAACAAGGACTACCATAAATTCCAAATCTCTTCATGCATAATCACCAATACTAACTACATATTACTTGAATATATGGGACCTTTTGAGGCATCAAAAGTGAGACCAAACAAGCATTAGAAGTTTAATAATGTTGCTGCATAACTATAGCATTCTTATTGAACACCTCCAAAGAGGAAGCTAGATGATCAGTGACCTTTTCCATTTGGTGAGATGGGAAAGCTGGCTAGCCGATGTCATTTACTCTTACCAAAGCCCAGTCAATCATTTGCATTAGATCTTTATTTTTGAACCGTCAGGTTGCCCCATTTATTAAGGTTTACCAGGGATTGAAAGACAGATGTTCGTAATCAAAATAATACAAGATCACTGAGATGTCAACCTGTCAAAAATATACAAAACATAACATATGGAAATGTCAACTCTTGATGTATGCACAAGGTGTCCTTGTTAGCAGGATGAAGCTAAGATAAACAGAAGCAATAAAAAAGGTTAGTGGGAAATACTCAAAAAGGGCCATGCCAATCTACACATTCCCATTCCTGGACAGAACGTGATAGTTACAAGTCAATACTGAGTTACAAGTCAATACTGAGCCTATCACTATATCTCTAAATGAGTAGTCATTGCAAAGACCCAGAAAAGCTTTTGCAAATTAACAAATCATCCTGTTAAAGTACATATATTACACGATTAACTTCAACCACAATTGGAAATCAAAACTAATTGAAATTATCCATAAAGACAAGTGAAATAGCTCCACGCGAGAAGCAGGCAACTAAACTAGCTTAAGGGGAAAAAATACCACCCGAAAAATAAATGGAGAATTGGTCGAAAATGGATACTAGCATACGAAAACTTAAAAATCGTTCCCAACACGATTGACATGCATCAAATGCCCCTAACTATATATCAGGTTTGGTTCATCTGCTTAATCAGAGTCCTGGGTTGCAGTGTCCTGACAGACAAGTTGTATTGGCAAGCTTTTTGATGGCCGGCAGGCCCCAGACCAGTTTTTCCTTCTCCTTCGTATGTAATTGACTTTACAAGGTTTCATTATACAAAATTTAGTTAACAGCGGATGTGCATCTAGCTTCAGATCTTCACATAAACTAAGATTCCATATGTATAAACTATAGAAATTCTGCTTCCTAGACACCAGCTTTGCAAATAACTTCCACAACTCTGGATATGGGAATACTGTGATATATGCTAAGCAGATCGATGAGATCAAGAGAACAGCGTATAGCTATCCTTATATTCTTTCAAATAATAAGGAAGCAGTGACAACAGATGAGTATCCCAGTCACCAATCAGCACTATGGACAATTGAAACGCATAACATAACTAACCAATTTAAAACTATGACTTCCCAAAGAAGATGAGTTTTATTTTTTACGAGAAAAAAATTATGAATAACTTCTTATATACTTTGAAGTCATAAGAATGCAATAAGAGCAACAACTTACCTTCTCAAGTTCCTCCAAAACAGCTTGAGCAACATCACCTTTTTGCTCAAAGAGCTCATCAAGAGTAATTCTCGGAACATGAGCTCTGACCACTGAAGACAAATTAGACGCACATTAGAATAGAGAAAATGGAAAAGGGAAAACAACCAAAAAATAACAGAAACAAAAACAAAAAAAGTACCACATAAGAATGGGAAACGTTTACTGAATAATGTAAATTACCATCAAAGACGTAAGCTTGAATCTGTTCCTTGGGGTTTTGCAACTCATAAAATGCATCATCAGCATTTTCTTTAATGACTCGGTACTGAATTGAGCAAAGCAATTGCACAAAGACGTTGTCCTGCAGGAGGAACAACAAAATGCATCATGTCTAAATCAATGTTTGACTACTACTGCCAATGAAATACGCACAGCTCATTGCTATCTTTTTCCATTAGGCACATATTAAAACTA
Organism: Euryodendron excelsum; assembly: GCA_033060915.1. Classification (NCBI taxonomy): domain Eukaryota; kingdom Viridiplantae; phylum Streptophyta; class Magnoliopsida; order Ericales; family Pentaphylacaceae; genus Euryodendron; species Euryodendron excelsum. Next base: position 33,734,097 of record CM065396.1, on the reverse strand, counting down.
AACAGCTGATAAAAGAAGTTGAGCTGTGAAGCATCTAAAATTTGATAATCAAACAACATATAAGAGTAGCAAATCACAGATTTGTGAAACTAAAGGTAAAAAAATGCTGCCCGTCTTTTGTTTATCTATTCCTCTTCCATGGAAGTTTTAACATTACCCATATAGTAACTCACTGTCAAAGGGTCCCCACAATCCTAAAATGGACGGATAAGTACACGAGACATGGATACAATATGATATAACACCACACAGACACGCCGACATGGCGATTTTCAAAAACCCTAGGACACGACCACAACAATAAAATATACATTTATTATTCATATAATCTTAAAATATAATATCATAATAAATAAATAATAATGAATAGCACCATCAAAAAAAACCACTAAAAGAAAATTCCCTTTTTGGATTTTTATTATTCAGGTGGCATTGCACAAGACCCCAAATTCTGAGTTACATTATCATATCATATGTGAGAGTAGGCCTTGACGCAATGGTGAGGTCACTCCATTATGACCTAGCAGTCACCGGTTCAGAACACAGAGACAATGTCTCTGCACATGAATCAGACTCTCTCCAGACCCTACAGTGGCAGGAGTTTCGTGCATTAGACTACCTAATCATATGGTACCTGAGCTAAGCAATTCTATGAGACCCGTGGGAATTCGGGTCTCTCTGATTCAACTAGGATCATAGTTCCAGAATTTCTATGTGAATCAGATCTTTTTCAATATGATCTAATTTCCCATACTCCAATTAGTGGAATATGAACCACTGGTGCTAATCTGCTGCTTAATCTACATGCATACATACATAGACATGTAGAACCATTTAACCCAGCACTTTGTCATGTTTGAGTTTTAGTTAGAAAATTCTCTCTTATTTTCCTGCACACGGCATTCTTGGCACCACTTACCTCAATTATCAAACATAACACCATAAATTTCTTAGAACTCTGCACTCCTATCCAGTTCATGTCAAAATTCTGACACAATCACGACTCAAAATGAAAAGTATAACAATAGCAAACAATCTGTTAAGAGGTTAAACAGGCTGAGAAACAAATTGGGGTTCTTAAGGAATTAAGATTGGGAGGTGGATCGGTTGTTGAGTCTTCTTAACCTTTTGTACGAGTAAAGGGGCATTGGTGAAGGTCATGGATATGATTCCTTGCATTGGATTGTTTCAAAGAAAGGGAGTTTTGAGGTGTAGGAGTTTTTGAGGCTTTGAAGGGAGCGAGAGGGGGGGTTTTTTTGTGGGGGATTTGGGCTGTTGGGGCTCCCTCTAAGGTGGTTTACTTCAGTTAGTGTGCTACTCATGAGAAGATTTTGATTATTGATAATATCATCCGGAGGAGGCGTGTTTTTAATAATTAGTGTTGCCTTTGTATGAGCGATGGTGAGACTAGGGAGATGTGGGGGTTGACTTTGACATTGTTAAGGATGTTTTGGGTGTTCCCCAGGGATGAGGCTGGGTTTTGCATGGTTGGTGGGGAGGAAGGGTGTGGAAAGCGGCTCCTTTGTCTTTGATGTGAATCATCTGGGGCAAGAGGAATAGGACTTTCCAACGTGTTGAACAACCTCTATATAGACTTAAAATCTCCTTTTTGGCAGTTTTGTATAGCTGGTCTTCAGAAAGGGTTTTCTTTCATTTTTGTGGATTCCATGGTCATGTAAAGCCATTGGCCTTCTTTTGTTAACGAGTGTATACGCCTTTTTTTGGTTGTACAGGTTATCTTAGGTTAACATCCCCTCTTGATGCCCTTAGTCAAATAGATATATATATATATATATATTATTCAAAATAAAAACAAAACAACAATCAAAATATCAACCCGACGATAATAAGATCATGAACAAAGATAGAGAGAATTCTGATGTCCATCAGTTCGAATTCGAAATAAAGTGGAAATGAAGTCGGAACGATTCTTGAGAGGGAAGGCAATCAAGGGATATATATATACACACATAGGGTTTATGCGATCGTAGAAGAGGGAGGGGGGAGGGGGGAAAACCTTGGTTTTGGTCTCGATGCGGACGTCGAGAGAACTGATCCTGGTGGACAGAATTCCGGCGAGGCATTCGCCGGCGAGTGGGTTGAAGAAGTGGAAACCAGGCTGTGCCAACTTCTCGAACCGTCCCCACCTCTCCAACACTCCGATGCTCGCTTGGTCTACGCATCCACAGAACACACAGAACACATTCCCCATCTTCTCCCTCTCTCTCTCTCTGTTTCTCTCTCTCTAACTGAAAAAATGATTTTGTAAGAGAGCGGTCTTGGTTATACGAACAAACCGCCTTCGCGGGTCCCTCAAGATTACAAGACTTCTTTCTGCTAGGGGACATTTGACTACGAAGGCCGAACCTGACTTCTTATTTCGAAAATATCTAAAAAAAAATGCCCCCATCCCATTTGAGAAAATATCTAGTATAACGGTGGTATCCGAAATTATATGTCAATTATGTAAGTATTAAAATTCTAATCACCATTACATATTAACAATTAGTAAATTGAATAGCACATTAGCAAAATAACGTGACATCACCAGTTGATTAAATATTTTCGCATTCCGTTCCTGCTTCTATTTACCATTCTCATAAATAGAAAAAAAAATTAGAAGCATATTCTTTTTTCGATTTTATTCCTTCTTTTATTAGATTTATTAGAAGAATAAAATGTATTATATTTCCACATTTTTTTTAAAGTATTTATGACCTCCTTCATAAGTTATAGTGAATTTTTTGTTTTTCTTTTTTTATGATTTTTGTCCTAAAGAATACATTAACAATTAGTTAATTGAATTTACCAAATATTGTGATTATGAAAAAATTAAGAACCAATTTTTTAACTCAAATTTAATCATAACTCAAAGTACAGAAATTACCATCCATTTTAGCCATAACTATTTTTAATTACATAAAATAGGCTTCTCATAATTTTTAGTATATTTTATGCTCTCAAATATTATTTTTTTAAAAGTAAACATATAATTATACTAATAAATTTTAATAAATATTGTGTAGAATTAATATTTTAAATAATTATAAAAATATTATAATATTTCATATTGTTATTTCTAATGCTGTTAATAAATTTTATTATAAATATCCTATTCAAGCTTGTATCACCTAGCGTCTTTGATTTCTCAAAATATTTGTGGATCACATTTCATGTTTCTCTTTCCCATAACATTTTCATTTTTTTATATTGGCAATTATAATTAACAATCAATAATTACAGTTTTCAATTTTCTATTTTCGTAAAAAGACGTATTTGGTAAATAATTTCCAAACTTATTTTTAACAAAATTTCAAAAAGCACCCACATTTTAGGAACGACAAAATGGTACTTTATGAGTTTCCAAAACTGTTTCACACTAAAATGAAAACAATATGTAAACAAAGTTGTTTTTTATGGTCCCATTTTTTTTTTCCAAGAACATGAAGAGTGAGAAGTTTCATTTTTTTGTTTTCAAGCAAAGAAAACAAAACTGAAACTAACCAAAGAGGGCCTAAATGCTTCTAAGGCGAATTGATAAACATTGCCATAGCATGAAACAACAACATCCTTGCAAGACTCATGAAGATCTAATTCTTTACAGAGGCAATAATCTTCAATAATTTGAAGTTAACGGTCTTCTTAATGGAGGAAAAACCACCACTTTAAAAAGCAAATATTTAATGGTTACAAGTGGTTAAATGTGAAAATCCCCCATAAATTTCCATGCCTAAGCTACAACCAAACTAGACCATAATAACATTCACAACAGAGCTTAGTCCTCAGCAAAAGGAGACAGCAAATCGCAACAATATCGTCTACAAGTGTCATCACCACTAGTGAGCAGTTAGTAGAAAATCCGATCTCCAGCTTGTAAAATTTCTCAGGAAATTGCTGAAGAATCAAGTCATAGAACTCAGAAACAGTTAGTGCAGTTACCCAGTTCTAGAATAATTGCTTCCATAGATGGCCTCTGCTCAGGAGATTCATGGGTGCACATCAAAGCCACTTTTGCAAGCTTTGCAGCTTCATACTCAGAGAACCGGCCATGGAGATTTGTATCAATAAAATCAAAGGATCTGCATGACTCAGCAGCAACTCGTATCGAGCTAGTAAGTTTCCTCTTCCCTGACAGGATCTGAAAGACAAGCACCCCAAAAGCATAAAGGTCACTTTTCTCGGTGAAGCGGCCTGTGTTGGTGTACTCGGGAGCTAGATATCCCATGGCAGCAGAGGCCTTGAGTACCGAGAAGACAGTGTCATTGGTCAGAAGTTTGTGCAGGCCTGAATCAGAGAGCAAAGGTTTGAATTGCTGGTCAATGAGCACCTTCTCTGCTGATATGTTTTGGTGAACTAGAGCAGGTTTGCTCACAGTGCACCCATGTAAATACTCTATACCTGCTTACAAAGATGGCCAAAGCTTAGTTTTAAAATTAAAAAAAAAGAAAAGAAAAAGAAAAAAGAATTTACAAAGTATATACAGCAAAATCAACGTAAGAGAAATCCATAAATTTCCTTGAAAGTAAATCTAAAATGGGAAGGAAAAAATTTGAAGAAAAAAAAATCTGCAAAATCCCAATTGTTTTGAGTGTGTATTTCCTTAGCCAGCTCCACAAAGTAAATTCGGGAAGAATGAACCATTTGATTGAAGAACAACTACGTGCCTACAACTTTAGCACTTTAATAAGATGAGGCACAAAATGTTGCTGAGCTCCTGGAATTCAAGTTACTGAGTAATTTAACTCAAATGAAGCAGGAAAATGGCTTGTTGCAATCAAAACTTAAATGTTATCATTCCAGGTTTTCAATCTAACAATCAACCTGGTATTCTTGTTGCAGCATGTCCAAAATCAATTTGATAAAAGAAATTGCATGAATTCACTTTTTAAAGGCCCTTTTGTTGTAAATTGATTGCTGTTATGTTGATTGACACTATAGCAAATAGTGAATCTTTGCCTTCAAAAACCATGCAAACAAAATGGGTCAGTTTGAAACTTTGATAAGTAATATCAATCTGGAACTGACCTTTGGCAACGCCATTGATGATAGAAACTCTGGTGGGCCACTCAAGGACCCAATTATCCCCCTCCTTCAGATCAAGATAGTGCTGCAAATTTCCATTTGGAATAAAATCATAAATGAGAAAACACTCACCTCGGCCTTTGGAACAGCAAAACCCTCTCAACCTAACTAAATTTTCATGTCTCAATGAGGTCAGAATGCTCAGTCCCTTCAAGAACTCAGCTTCCTCTGACTTGCAGCTAGTTTTAGTGATTCTCTTAATAGCAACAACGGATCCATCTCTCAAAATTCCTCTATATGTTGCTGAAAAGTTGCTCCTAGCCAACAAATTTTTTTCAGCAAAGTACTGAGTAGCAGACTCAACCTTTTCCAAATTAAACTTAAAGCTTTGCAAAACCTCTTGGGAGAAGCCACAGAAGCTGCAACCATCAGCCAAGGGATCCCACCCATTGGAGTACTCAAGGCTGATAAGGGGAGAGCCATTCTTCCTATAAACCTCCAGAGTCTGGTCAGTACTTAAACGGCTATCAGATATATCAAATGCATTCCCGAGCTTCTGTTTTCGTCGACGATATTGCAAGAAGGTCAGAATTCCTATTGCTGTCAGTACAATAGAAATCACTATTACTCCAACGATGACAGAAGCTTGTGGGGTTTTAGAAGATTTTGAGCATCTAATTTGGCTGCAATTCAGCTTCAAATTTGCTGTCTCTGGGATGTCTTTTGTTGAGAGACCAGTCGTGCCGCCCTCGGAAGGTTCAGGCCTGTTTCGATTCTTATGATCCAAAGCACTGCAAGCTGTCAAAGATGAAAATCCAACTCCACATAATCCCGGGTTGTTTTTGTATTGAAACCCTTCAACTAATCTCTTCAGAGCTGCATCATCCACGGCAGGAAAAAACAAAACGAAACAGGGTTCAGTGGTTCCAACAATTAAATTGTTATGCAAAAAATTAAATATATGTCAAGTGTGAGTTAACATTTATACCAGGAGGGACATTGCCGGAAAGAGTATTGTTTTGGACATCTAGAACTTCCAGCAGAGGAGCATCAGCTAGTTTTGTGGGAATTGAACCAAAGAGACGATTAAAACTCAAGTCTAGCCTCATTAACATTCCCAAATCCCCTAAGCTTGCAGGGATCGCACCAGTCAAATTATTTGATTGCAGAGCAAGAACACTAAGTTTCTTCAGAGACCCCAGCCGCACAGGTATGCTTCCAGTGAGCTGGTTATAACAAAGCTGCAAAACTACAAAGCAAATGCAGAACACAAGCAAAGTTTAGAATCAGAAAAACAAAAACAAAACCGAAAAGGCCAAACTGATAGTGAAGATTCACACTTTTCAAACAAAAGCCCAAGCACAAAAATTAATAAGCAGTTTAAACATTAATTAAAAAAAAATAGGAGCTGAGTTGGAAGAGCACAGAAACCTCAAAAGTGATTGCAGATTTTCAAAGAAAACCAATATCAACAAAGATGAGAAGCACATAAGTTTTTTGAACAAGGTTGAACCTTCTCCTTGTCTTCAGTTATATACCTAAATTTGGACCCTCAACATGCTGTCCGAACCACAGAGAACCCGACTATGTCAAACTCTATATAAACAACATACCCAGAAACCTCATACGATAAGCAAAGTAGGTTCTCCATCACATTCAGCATAAAGAAAGGAAACCCATAGAAATAAAACCCATAAACACTGCAGTATCTCGCATTCAACACTCCAAGTAACCCTTTTGAGTTCAGCTGCAAACAGAAACATATACACACAAACGCATATTATATATATATATATGAGAGAGAGAGAGAGAGCTAATCGACCACCAACCTTGTAAATTAGCAATGCTTCCAAGTTCAGGAGGTATGTTCCCAGATAGATTGTTGACATTGAGGTAAAGATCACTCAGCTCAGTCAGATTCGAAATCTCTCTGGGTATTTCTCCATACAAAGAGTTGTAATGCAAGTACAGACCCGTCAAATGCTTGAGCCCAGCAATCGCCGGCGACACCTTGCCAGTGAGGCCTTTGCCCTGCAAGGAAATGTTGGCCACCTGACCCTTCTCATTGCATGCCACGCCCTCGAATGAGCCGTCACAAGGGTCACCGGAGACAGTCCATGAGTTTAGGAACGTTTTGTCTGGATCAAGACTTGCCTTCATGTCCATGAGTGCCCTAAGCTCGGCATTACCACAAACAGACGGAGGAGGAAGTGTGAAGAGTAAAAGGAGAGCGAAGAGAAATGATGAGACACCCATTTCTGGTATTGACTCAAAATGGACGAAGATAAGCTCTTTCTCTCTCTACAACTCCGTTTCTCTGTCTACAAAACGTGTTCTGGTCTCTGGTTTTCTTCTGCTGCTTCTCTCTTTTTTGTCTTTTGTTTTGACTTGCAGAACACAAACCGAGCGTTCGAATCTCGGCGACTAAACCGTCCAGAGAAGCGACTTTCACACACTCTCTGTCACTCCCTCTCGGAGAATGAGATGGTGAGGAAGAGACAGAGATGCAGAGATTGTCCATACTGCTTCAATGAAAAGCGTGAATGACGATTGTGCCCCTGATTGTCCACGTCAGCAATAGAGTGGGGACCAGACGACGTGGCAAGATCAGATGTGTACGAGTACAGGTTTTTTACTTTTTACTAAGCCATGGCCAAACCCAGAAGTAAACAATCGAAACGGGGTTTAGTGAGGTGCAGCCAGACTCGGGGATAATGAGAAAATGTTCAGAAGAAAGCGATACACTGAGCCGTCCGATGCAAAAACCTTTTGAATGGGCTCATGGTTGCTCATATGCATGTTAGTAATTTTGGATCAGGTGAAATTTTGGATCAGATGCAAAAACCTGATGCTCGCCTCGATTTGGTCGTTCGCATTCCTTCGACGGACATTATTTGAATAAAAAGACAGAGGTCTAAGGTCTATTGTGTTAATCCTGGGATCAAGTGAAAATGTGTAACTGGGTCCCATCAGGAATTTGCCAAAATTTCATGACGAGGCAGTAGTATTACTAATGACGGTAGACACATCGAATGGTCTCAAATTGTTTCGCATGAGAATGGGGACCCCATCCCATGCATCCCATGCTTACTGAAGTTTGATGGTGGTTTAGAAAATTAAATCTCAAGGGTAATGAAGATAGGAAGTAGCTGCAAATTTAATATTCTAAACTCAAATCATGATAATTTTTTAGGACCAATTACTCCTAATATTGCTTACTAATGCTAATAAAATATCCAATTTTTTAGTCAATATTGCGGTGCTTGTTGCCGTGAGGGTTGTGTGCGTTGCCTAGACTTTACCCACATGTTACTAACATTCGTGTTTAGAGAACGTCTACTCACCGTCGCGGTAGTCGGTTAGATGCTAGTTAATGTGGCATCGATCAACTAGCGTCAGACTGGCCATCATGACTATGGTTTCTTTGTGTTTGTCATTGCATACAAAGTTACAAGCACCTCGAAGGAGCTTACGGAAATGTCTCGCAAATGTCATACAATTGTTGTTCATTCTGCGAGCTAACATGTGATAGGGTGTTAGAAGTTGGTACTTTTATCAACCTTGAGAATGTTTGGGGCCGTGAGGATTCTATATGGAGAGCATGTTTGAGCATGATTGGCTTTGGTGGCAATCTCATAATTTTTATTTTCAAGGATTATTGAATTTATAGATTATGACTCTTCAATGAGGTAGGATGTTTTCTATTGCAATTAGAAGATGACTCAGAATGCTATATTAAGAGGGAGTCTGGTGTTGACTCTACCAATCCCCTGGTACTATCGAAAAGAACAGCCCTCAAGTGAATCCCCCAAGAAAGTGAGCGAGACTTGGGAGTCGGCTATGGCATCTTGCTATAGTCCTCATGCTAGCCAAGGGACTACATGGGCGATATTGTATCCCATGGAGGCAGATGTTAAGCATTCGCATTGAAGAGGAGGTCGTGTCATTTACATCCGCTATGCGACATCTAGACCGTGGTGGTACACATGTTCATGACTAAATGGGCTTCGATGGGCATGCTTGCATATCGTGTACCTCATGTATACTTGTGCCTTAGGTTCAAGCTTATGCACATGGCCATTTGGTTTATTTAGCATCGGTGTTACTTGTCTCTATGCTATTGGGCTTTCAGTTGCTATTTAGTTGTGCCAGTCCATGTGTGTTACTCCCTTGACCCATGGTATCATGGGCTTTAATCGGGGCGTCATGTCTAGCAGGTGATGTGTTACTCACGTGCATGCTTGGTAGTGTATTGCTATCTTGCTTGTGGCTCGAGAGGAACTTGCACTAAGCAAATTGCTTATCGTGCGTACGCACATTTGAAAGTGGTGTTGCTATCGCCTAGGAGTTTGAGTTAGCCAAAAGGCTTGAGCATCGAAGGGTGGAACCTTGTAGAGAAGTGCAGGGCAATAGGGATGGATTCTGGACTAGTACATATTCATGTGCCTTAATGTTTGAGTTGGCAAGACTATTACTTGGTGCATAATTATTTCATGGGTTATTGTTGTAAAGACCCTTATTTTTATTTCATGCTATTTTAAATTTTTATATGTATCATACTGGTTTAATTTGATAATTATATGGAGTCAAATGAATTTTAGCTGTTGGTATTCTAATTCCACAGATTTTAGCCGTGTGTTTTGATAGTTATCTCTATAGCCATCGATTAAGAAGATGATTTGGTGCGTGAAAGTGTAACGAGTTAGTGGTATAACTAATATTTGGATGTATGAGCATCTAAGAGGATAATGTGGGATAAAACCTGTGGATGCCAAGTGTCTCAGATAATTTGCAAAGTGCATGTGATTGGAGTGTAGAGGATTCATATTTTGTCGGCGAGAGTCAGTTACGTGAAACAAAAGTAGAGTTGCGTCCTATAATCTCTAGGGTTGAGATGTAGTTTGAATAGGGTATCGTGCTTTAGAGTTAGAGAGTTAGAGAGAGAAGTTGCGGCAGCCATAAGAGAGAAAGTTTGAGAAGGCAAGCTGTGAGGGTTTCGGCAAAGCTTCTCCAGTGGGTTTTCACAAACCGTAAAGTAAGTTCAACCTGTAATTTGCATATACATATCTAAATATATAGTTGTATTCAGATTTTGAGTGACTACGTGATTAAACTTGTAGAAAATTTTAGTGGTAATGGGTTTTGTCTCAAGGACGTAATAAAAGAGATGGTGGCTGGGTTGATTGCAGATAATGTTATCTGTTTTAGTTAAATAAAATTGTTGAAGAAGATTTTGATGATGATTATTAGTGCAACATGGCTGGTTGTTATTTGCTAAGAGTATATAAGGGTATATTTTCTATTTGTGTACCTATGCTGTAGGAGAGATGGAGCAAATTCAGATTTGGTAACAAATTTTTTTTACCCATCAGAAAACAAAGAATGAAATCCGTTAAAGACTTTTAGGTTTTGTGAATTGTGAAGAAGGTGGCTGGAGTAATTATCATGTGTGCGTGAGTGCTCTAGGTGATGCATATTAGACCAATTATGGTGTTCTTGGAGTATTTTCTTTCTATCGTTTTAGGATTATTTAGGCACAAATATTCAGATTTGCATTAATTTGAGATTTTAATTATCTTTAAGTAATATTTTATATTAATTATCTTGGGTTGATCACACTTTACTCCTTGCATTGATAATTTATTTTTTACAAAAATCATAGGTGAGTGGTTTTGTTTTGTTGATTATTTTTCTAAAATCATGTCTTACCTGAACATTATTATTTTATTAATTGCTTATCTATTACCCTATTTGTTCAAAAGCATGTTTTAAAAGAAAAGTGAAGTTACGCTGGGTTATTAATGATAAATTATTTATATCTCACATTGGTGTTTGTTGATGAGAATTTGTATTGAATTTTGTTTGATTATTGGTTTTGGAAAGTCTAGGGAAAAAGTTTGTCTTGCGTGCCTCTAGCAATTAGAGAACAGATTTAAGAAAGGTGATTTTAGTTTCTCAATGGTAAGGAACAAACCCGGTACATTTAGGTCACTTTTACCGAATCGGCTTAGAAAAAAGTCTCAGTTTGCCATACCGTGATGACCCTATGTTCGTTATTAGATCTAACTGACTTATAAAATACCTTAAGATTTTATTCATGGCCATTATTATTTGATTAACTGGTTTATTCTTGAATACTCTCACCATGTGAATATTTATTTATTATTTCTGGTTAATTGGTATTATTTTGGAAAATTGAAATTTGATTATATGATTCAACATTTGGAATTGTTTATTTTTGATATTGGAACATAAACCTTCTTGGACAAATTGAGTTTTCAAAAATATGAATTTTTATATTTGTGACTGTTATATAGGTTAATTTATTTTTACTACAAAGCTTACGTTGAGTATTAATTTCAAAACTTTATTATTATGCATTGCATTATCACTGGATTATGAGCTGACACTCTATTATTAAACATTTTCAAGTAAACGTGAACAATAGTAATTGTGGATTTAGAGTTAGGGTACTTGCTTGACCTCCATAAGATTGCTTTGAGTCACGATTGTTTTGAGTCACGGATCTAAGTACTCTGATTAAAGATTCTAGTATTTTATTATTACTCTTAGATTATTGGATGGATTCAGAGTTTGATCGGTTTACCCTTTATATTGATGTTGGTTTATTTTGAAAAATTATTTAAACCCCCTTTCAGTTTTTGGTTAATTTTTGAAGTTGTTATATCTATGAAGATGTTTGCTATCATTAACGAGTTTGGTATTGGATTATCAGTTTCTTAAAACGTTTCTGCCAAGATTCTATGGCTCACGACCTTCGTACTCCCAAATAAGGTGTGACAATTTTTGCTACGTATCTTTCTTGGCAAATCATGACCGTGACTATTTGTCAGCCCACACGGGCTCGTAAATCTTCTAGTCCTAATGTAGAAGATGAAGCCCACATAAACCAAAAAATAAAAAAATTTCGAAAATCAAGTGGTCCAGAACAATTGAATGTAGGTGGGTCCTCCAGCCCTTTCAAAATCTTGCCGGTACCGTTCTGGCACGTTGCATGTAGTCTTTGAAAGTCAACGACGTGTCAGTCAAAAAAGGGTCTAAATTGGGGAGACCACCTATCTATGGCGATCTCAGGACCACTTGAAACCATTATCTTTGAATATAATGTTGTAGTAGCGTGTCAGTCTGCGCCACCTGTCGGTGAAGTAATTAGCCATCGGCGATCGCTCCACGCGTCTCTCCACAGCGCGTGTTTCTATGCTGCCTCGGCGATGATATCCCTTCGCATCGCACCCTTGAATTCGAATTTTTAATAGCTGAAAATTGTCAAAACCAGGGGTGTTTGAATTTTTTCATTTTAAAAAGAAAATGCTTGTAAAATAAAAGTCAGAACTCTCTTTTTCTTCATTTTCTCTTTCTTCCCTTTTCCCTTTCCTTTCCTTTCTTTCTTTTCCACAACTTCCAAGAGTTTAAAGGTAAAAAAAATGGCTTGTTTCAGCTAGAGACTCGAGAGTTTTAAAAAAAATGATTGTTTATAAACTTAATTATTAAATTTATGTATTAAACACAAATTATTTAAACAGTTATGTTTTAAAAAATATATTAATTATATTTTCAAGATATGACATTTTGAGCAAATTTAATAAATAAGTTTAAAATTATCTTATTTTGAAAAATAAATTTTATACCAGTCTTGGTTTGGAGTCTTTGGACATAAACTCCAGAACTAGATTAGTGGTCCTTACCAAAAAAACAAAAAAAGCAACCCAATATAAAGACTTATTTCATTTCGGGCAAGAAACAGTGGTGCCGAACACGTGATTTTTTTTTTTTTTTAAAGTTTAAGAATAACTTATAAAACAATTTAAAATTTATAGACATATTAAAACTATTAAATACTTGCAGAAACACTCTAACATTTTCATATGAAACACCAATTTAATGCGCAATCTCAATCCCTAATGTTGGACAGTAAAATCTCAACTGCCAACTGTCACAAAGATCATGATTAAGCCGGCACGAATTTTGCCTCAAACCCGCGTGTGATTGAAACAGCTACTTTTTAAAATCATTTCTCCTAAGCCTCGGTACACAGTTGCATATCACGGGCTTTACTGTTTGAGAACTTTTTCTTCTTTTGGAGGGCCCCGGTAATTGTTTTCTTTATTTGTTTTTGGGAGTGTTGACCGGAAACTGACACCACTGCCTCTATAATCTATCCAGAGCCGACAATATCTCTCAATTGGCTGCAAGCATTTTTTCGTGAGACCTGCTTTTTTCTTTCCCTGACACAGTCCCCTCCCGGCCCATTTCAAATTTTCATTACAATTACTATTACGCTCTTTTAGACACCCTCTTCCTTTTGCCTCCGATTTTATTTTTGTCAATCTTGTATTTTTTTGTTTAGTTTTGTATTTTTTTTTTCATTGATTTTATTTCTTTTTTTAATCAGTTTTATTTATTTTTTTATCAATTTTATTTCTTTGTTCATCAGTTTTTTTTTAGAAATTTTTTTTTATTATATGTTTGTAATTATTTATTTATTTTTTAATTATAAATTTTGAAAGTTATTATTTGTAAGAGGTTTTGACATGTATCAGGGTTATCAAAAATTAGAAGGGGAATAATTTAAAGGAAAGAGGAGATTCTAACATATGTTAAGGGTTGTCAAGGGTTGAGGGGGTAATTTAGAGGGAATGAGAGGTTCTCTGGCATGTGTCAAAAATTAAATAAAAATAATAATAATAAATTGATGAAAAAATAATAAACAAAATTGATTAAAAAAACAAAACTAATAAAAAAAGAAATAAAACTAAATAAAAATTAAACAAAACTGAAAAAAAAAGAGATACACGAAAATATATAAAAGGGTGAGATGTCGGGTTGGGAGAGTAATTTAAATGAATGAGAGATACTGACATATGTTAAAAACAAAAAAAATTAAAAAAAAATTGATAAAAAAACAATAAACAAAAATGATTAAAAAAATAAACAAAACTAATAAAAAAAGAAATAAAACTAAATAAAATTTTAAAAAAACTAAAAAAAAAAGATACATGAAAATATATAAAAGGGTGGGGTGTCAGGTTAGGAGGGTAATTTAAAAAAAGGCGGAGTTTCTGACATGTGTTAAAAATTAAATAAAACAAAAAAAATGATGAAAAAAATAATAAACAAAACTAATTAAAAAAATAAACAAAACTAATAAAAAAAAAAGGAACAAAACTAAATAAAATTGAAAAAAAATGCAAGTAAAGGGATTCAGCTGAATTGTAATTTTAAGAGAGGAAGAGAGGTATGAAGATAATTGTGATGGGGAACAAATATGGCAAACGTGGAGAGGGCGGGTGTCAGGGGTGGGAGAAGTAATTTACTTTTCTCTTTCATGAGTTGAGGACGAATTTTGCTAGCTACCACGGCACCTGACTGTCAAGCGTGGTAGATGACTGACACTTTAGATGGACTCCAAAAGTAGTGAAACACATATGAGGTGTCAGCCATTCACTGACCATCATTGCTATTTGTAACCGCGACTATGAGTTAATCATTAACCAATATATACCCATCAGTTGAATTTCATCATAGCTAGTAGAGTTTAATTAATGTAGCACATATTAATTGGAGAGTGAGCATTCTCCTTCATAAATTTTGCTCGCATTAGCAGCCGCTCATGGTCCCAGCTAATGCCGGCCAATTCAGTCGACGGTTGATACCAATTCAGTTGGTCCAGTTGGCTTCAGCCCACGATTCCATTACTTGTGGTTGATCTCGCTCTATCCTTTTTTTCATTTTTATCTTTGTTCCCAAATTACTGTTATTTTAAAGGTAATGTTAAACAAATATAAAACTTACACTGCTAAGTAAAAAAAAAAACTCACACAGAATTTTTATATGAGTTTAATTACAATCACACTCTTTGAACTATAATTCAGTATTATTATACTGTTTTAAACTTTAAAACATGACAAATTGATCCCTAACATATCATTTTGTATCAATTAACACCTTCCATTATCAATATATTAACAATCAGTTACAAAAATAGATAAAAAATTATTATGTAACTTGTATATGTCCGTAAAAATTCATTTTATACTTAAATTAAATTCTCTTTTTTTAATAATTATCTAATGATTAAAATATTCTTTATTTTGCCCTTATATTTACATGTTATTCAAGAAACATTTCAGTTGTTAGGTAATTGTTATAACAAGAGAATATAAATTTAGATATAGAATTATATTTTTGCTAACATGTACAAGTTAAATAATAATTTTTTATCTATTTTCTTAACAGATTGCTAACATTAGAGGTTAATTGATACAATTTGACAATTTATGCGGTCAACTTAGTACGTTTTATAATTTAAGAAGGCGTAGTGATACTAAGTTATGGTTCAGAGGATGTGTTTATAATTAACCTTTTTATATGTGTGAGGAACTTTCACTTTAAAATAAAATACTTACCATAATAGTTCTTAGTTATAAAACCGTAACAACTACATCATTTTGATGAGAGTTTCTGTACAAGTGTTTTTTTTTTTTTTGTAAGAATAACATTTTTCTTATTCTTAGAAGTACCTCAAGCCTCTAGAGCCTAAGGGCAGTTTTTCCTATTTTTGGTAAAAAAAAATTTTTGAAAAGGCCTATTTTTGGTAATTAAATGCTACTAGATCTCCAGTTTTATTAGGGCTTTGGGTTCTATGGGAACATGCAAATATTGCAATTAATAAATAGTTTAAGGGTCAGTTTTCGTTTATTACAATTACGATTAGCAATGATGTCAGTTTTTATTTTTTACTGTGTATTTTGGCTGTATATTTTTGTTGTATGTTTTTATGATTTGGTGATGGGTATTTGTAATTTACCATTGTGCTAACAGTTTTAGATCAATAATTCTAAAATTTGTGAATAACTAAAAATAAAAAACAAAAATCAAACACTATTTTTTATTTTTTTAAAAAAAACAAAAAAACATAAACAAAAATATTTACTAAACAGACCCTAAATCTTCCATTAATTGCTTTCTCAGTTGCTTGCCTGTGCAAATTTAGTTTTGAAGAGTTTTATCTCGAACAAATTAGAAGCGAGTTTTCAATACTCTCTCTCTCTCTCTCTCTCTCTCTCTCTCTCCCCACATAAGCATCAAAGGGCAAAATTAGCACACAACACAAGGTTGATCCTTCCAATAAATGGAACCCATAAAGAGGAGAAATAATGTATTTTTTAAACAAAAAGACATGGAATGTGTTGTCCCCCTAGTTGTAACCACACATGGGGTCTCGCAAACCCCAATCTTCTGCAACACTCTTCACCACAGTCAAATAAGCTACCCACAATCACCCAAAAAGGTAAGATCTGTTAGCTCATAGTAGTTGCTTTTCAGGCATGCATATATATATATATATATGTATAGATCTTGGCGTCCTAACCCACTGAAGAACAGCAAAATTGTGACAAGGATATGCAAACAAACTTCTGGGCCAGCCTAGTACTGAATAGAAGCCAGGTAACTCGACACATGGTGAATTGTGATTAGGATGTTTCCATGCAAATCTCTGTCTTATATTCTTATTTACGATGGTAGGTTGACTCTTTGTGCCTGCTTCTATACTCACAGGAACAGATAGATACATATATATATATATATATAGAGAGAGAGAGAGAGAGAGAGAGAGATGGATAGATAGATAGATAAATATCAGTTTGTTATTGCATTAGAAGTTTTGTCAGTGTTCAAATTTTAACTCACATTGAGTTAGTAAAAAAAATAAAAGATAGTTCGACCTTGTAATTAAGCAGTAAGGAATAGATGTAATAATTCGTGTTTGTTTGTGTGTTAGGGATATTTTGTTGTTTTCATTTGGAAAGAGTAATGGCCCTTCAACTAACTAAGACTAACTTAATTAGCGAGTATCTTGACCTCTTTAAGAGAGGTCAAGAGTTTGATTTCTCCTTAATAAACTTAAACTCTTTTAAATATAATTCTTTTCAATGTACTAAAAAAAAAAAAAGAGTAATGACCCATCCCCATTCCTAATCCATGCATATCATCGTCGATTTTGTACAAAATTTTTTAAAAGAGTAGTAAGTTCCATACATTTCTATTTTGAAAGATGCCGGGTTGAGTTTTGGAAGACTTTTTTTGGAACCTTTTTCAATCTCTTTGCAGAGAGCAATGCATCTTTTACTTTTTTTGAAATTCCCTCAAGTCCACTTTGAAATATTTCTTTATAGGTTCTCTTTTCGATAAATATATCCCTTTCAAGCCCAATTAAGAGAGACAAGCAAACCCTATGACCTCAGCATGTAATCACCTTATAAGATTGAAGTTCAATAATGCAACAGTTTATGCATTTGCAGTTCTGCACCATATTCCTTTGGACAAGAAAGTAAGAAATGACTCATGTATATATATATACACCACATTATTGTAAGAAAAATGACAATTGCAATTCTCTTACATCGTGTTTGAATCAAAGATTTTGTGAGGAAAAATAAAAGGAAAGAAAATATGAAATTACATCGTATATTTGGTTATTAAATAAAATAGAGAGTAGAAAAACATTAAAAAAAAATAATAAAAGAGACGTGAAGTCTCTCATTTTGTTCTCTTTCCTCTCGTCTTTTGCTTTTGCTTTTCTTTTCCTTTCCCTTGAGAAATTCAGGTTCCAAACACATCATTAGACAATGTGTTCAAAAAATCTTATCTAAATCATTTGACGATGACAATTTTGAAATTAAAAGTTTTATTTTAAAGTGAAAAATTCTCGTTCAACCACGTCAATTTTTATATAAATTTTGTATCAATTTTCTGAATATATAATATTAAAAAGAGCCCATTAGAAAATGACTCCTCCACAAATTTAAAATAGCAAAAAATCAATAGAAAGGTTGAAGATGATGACTAAAAGCGACCCATGATCATGACCTCCAAACAGGACTTTAGCATCTAACTGAATGTAACCCCACATTTATCAGGAAACTTCCGTACAGAATTAAAAGAGACATGTGAAGAAGGAATTTTCACCTTACTTTGTGGTCCTTCTGAATTGATTGTAAAGTTATAGATGATGCACCTACCATGATGCAAATCTAAAGTAGCCCATGCATACTGCAAGAATGTAAGTTGGTATTTCCGTATAAAGTTTTTGATGAATATCTACTAAGCCTTAGTAGTAGGTAGAGAGGCAAATACAAACAGAAACAGGGGTACCAACACGAACAAAAAAAAAATTAAGTACACAAATAAGGGAGCACAAAAGTGCTATAAGACTTGAACCCAACTCTCGCAACAAGAGTTCTGAGACTATGTTAGACCACCGATTATCCCCAAAGTTTAAGCTATTATAAAATGAGCTCAACAACATATGTATCAAGCTAACAATTACAACATGCCTTCAAGAATATATATATATACATACATATATATATATGTGTGTGTGTGTGTGTGTTTGTGTGTGTCTATATATACACTTTGGATGCCTTTGGGCCTCCTTTTGTTGGACCTTCTGATACCATATAAAAGGGATTTGATCTTTAGAAGCCACTTTATTTGATGCTTATTTGATCATTGAAAAGATTGGTGAAGAAGAAGAGTCACAACCGTAGAATTCCAAAAAAAAAATTATTATTTTTTACTCCCATCTTCGTTAATAATCTAAACCAAAGCATTAGTCTCTATGTGATTCATTTTTGCTTTTCGTCTCTACTTTTTAAATTCTCGGCCAACAGGAAAAAGTGTGAATGAATGATCACAAAGCCACTAGAACTGGGCTTAGTGGGCCCTCAAAACCCATTCAATTTCTACTACCAGTAACTATATATATAGTTGTGGGTCTGAGAAGTTAGTGAGAACAAAAGATATGAAACCATCAGCTCCGTTAGAGCAATGAGCGATTCCCCTCTTAGGTATGGGCCCAATCACCCCAGCTCGAGTTTCTCAAACAATTTTTGGGCTGTTTGGATATATTTGGCCCTATGGGCCAAGCTACCAGAGACCTTGTATTTGGCCCCATGGGCCATCTATTTAGTCCTTGTCAAATTTCTGTTACTCTTTCCAGCCTCATTTTCGGTCACTTTATTCTGTCAAATATACAGAGAAACAGATACAAGGGAGGGAGAAAGGAGAGAGAGAGACCTTGAGGAGAGCCGAAGCAGTAACAATGGGGAAGGATCTGAGCGACGACCAAGTGTCTTCCATGAAAGAGGCGTTCACGCTCTTCGACACCGACGGCGACGGCAAGATCGCCCCGTCGGAGCTGGGCATCCTGATGCGCTCCCTCGGGGGCAACCCGACCCAAGCCCAACTCAAGTCCATTGTCGCCGAGGAAAACCTAAACTCACCCTTCGATTTCCCTCGGTTCCTGGAGCTCATGTCCAAGCACCTCAAGCCCGAGCCCTTCGATCGCCAGCTCCGCGACGCCTTCAAGGTCCTGGACAAGGACGGGACTGGCTTTGTCGTCGTTTCGGATCTCCGGCACATCCTAACCAGTATCGGGGAGAAGCTGGATCCTGCGGAGTTCGACGAGTGGATCCGCGAGGTGGATGTCGGATCTGACGGGAAGATCCGGTACGAGGACTTCATCACCAGGATGGTAGCCAAGTGATGCGTAAGTGAAATCCTCTCTTTCTCTAGAAAATTTATGTGGGATGTATAGAGAGGTATTAACCATGATTTTCCTGTTTTAGCCACCAATTGATGCATTTGTGATCTGAGGTGAGCCAATAGTTCAAATGTTTATGTTTTAGCCTTCAAAACATAATAACGTGGGGAATATTTGATGAGTGACCCAGTTCAAACTTGTGATTACAAAGATGACATTCCACATTGAATGCTTTGACACTATAGGGTATTGGATTATTGAATAAGCCTGTCTTCAAAATGATGGTGAGAGCGTGAAGGAGAGTTAAGGAAATAGATGTTGATTTTTATGAAATAAATATTTCACACAATCTAGATCGCAGATTATAGAATCCCTGGAGGCAGCCAAGAGACGAACACAAGTAATTGGATCAAGGAGAGAATTGAAAACTCCAGTTTCTCTATCACCTGTGTATTCCACATAAAATTGAAATTCTAGGGCACACCCTGAAGAGATTTGATATTCGGCTCAGATATGGAGTTGCTTGGATTGAAACAAACAAAGATGCTTAGGTTACAGAGTACTAGCCTTATTGAGATGATTGTAGGCATATGTTCTTTATTGAATCTTGTCTACTTAGTATAGGTGGCCTTTGTAGGGATATCCAGCTGACCATTCTTTTTGCTTTTCCTAGTAGCATTTGACTTGGAAACTGCAATCTAAGTTGAGTAGCTTACCATACTTTGGGGGCTTAAGGAAACCTGGAATATGGACATTTAGGGGTCATGTGTGGATGATTTCTTTTTGTTGCTGGATTGTAACAATAGGGTGTTCGTTATATCTTCATTAGATTTTGGACAGTGTGGTTATTTGTGGCCTTTTTACTCATTTGAAATAGGCATAAGAGAAATCCATTGTTTTGTATTTCATTTCGATTAGTTATTCAATTTTCTCGTTGAAAAGGAACATAATGGTGGTGGTGCCCGATCATTCTTTGTGATAACTGATTACTAATCATTTTTGTATACTTTTTTGGGATTCATCGCCGTAAAATAAAATACTTAATAGTCCATAGTCCATTAAGATTGCAAAATTAACAATATCATTGTCCATAGGCTAGGAAGGTGCCCAAGATGTTGTAGGATTGGTGCACATCGTCATATTGGATGGAGAGCTTTGTATTTTCTAGTTATGGATCTTCTAGTGTGGAAAATGAATGATATAGTACGTCATGCCAGTAGAAACATGTCTGGAATCTGGATAGGTAGCTCTAGCAAATTAAAGATGTTGAAATAGACAAGGGAATATGATTTTGTGAGAACAAAACAACAGCTTCAATTGTTGTAAAGATTGGAAAAGTAGGCTGAGATGATCCAGTTATGTATGACTAGGGCCAATTATAGGATAAAGAAACAGTATAGCTTACATGGTAGGTGCTATAAGAAAGAGAAGAAGGTCTAAAGGATGTGGTTAGAGGCAGTGAGAGAATATTATTACCTGCAATTTAGAACAAAATGTGGCCATTGACTGTTGACAAAGTAGGTTGGCAAGACTAAATTTGTGTCCATCCCCATAAAGTAGGGACAAACTATTTTATGTGTTATACCTTCGGTTATTTATAAGTATTTTGTTGGACCGCATAACATGCATGATTACATGTCTCTGATAACCATTTAGACTGTTACAGGTTGGAGGCAAAGCAGAATTTCCAAATTAAAGGAAAGCTAGGGGGAATAAGATAATATTACATTGAGGGCCACTCTGATTATTATTTACTAAACTTACCTTAAGCTAAAGAATTGTGAAGGAGCTTTCAAGGGGAGAAGGGGGGAAGACAAAAGGGGAGCTTTATTGTGCAATCTGCCATATCATTACTACTTTTAGTAGGCTGACAATTGTGCACTCTGCCAAGGATGTCGTCATCTTTCTGTAGTATTTGATTATGCCTTTTCCTTTGACTCCTAAGACAACTCACTTATTTTCTTTCATGTGTACATTAGAAAAACTTATAAATTATATTAAGTGCACTTGTGCTTATGACAAGGAGGTGATCAAGTCTAAAATTTTATATCCATGTTCGAGTTCGGCCAGGGCTGAGTTAAGTTGTGCTAGAGAACTTACTATCTTATTATCTTTGCTAGGGAAGAAAATGGCTGCACAGTTGTTCAAGTCACTTGAAAATATCGTGTCTTCTCGAAGAAAATGATTAAGTGAAAAATGGTCCGAGTGGGTTCCGTTTACTTTTTTTGTTCCACCTGGATCCCGGTTTGCTAACTTTGGTGGCGAGGATCATAGACTAGAGATGGAAAACACTTGCAGCATGATTTACTGAACCTTGGCCATTTCTTTGTTATGTTATAAGTCGAATAAACGAGGGCTTCTGAGATAAAATGTGTACTCTTATCTGGTCTTAAAGGCAAATTTGCTTGCATTCAATTGTCTCTATTGACTCGCTAAAGAAGAAACCTCTTCATTCTCTTCTTTCATCTGTTTGCTTCCATATTTTATACCTTCAAGGTGAATGTCTGATCAATTCAAACTAATACTGATTGTTTAGGCTTCATAATTTCACATGCAGGTGATATGGAAGCAGATGGTGTAGTTTTCATGCGCATGGAGGGACAAAGTCTATATTTTCGTTTCTAGTGTAGTATTTTATTGGAGACTTCCAATTTGTATTTTCATTGTCATCTTCTTTAGTTTCATTTTCAGGTTTCTTTTTCCTAATTTTTTTTGTGTGATGTCAAACAATGATTTTGGCTTCCAGCGTTTGAAAGGGATCTTTTAGATTGTCTTCTGTGCTGTGTACATTTTCGCTACTCTGTGAAGCCTTTTCTTGATTTTTCTATGAATTGTTTGGTTTGTGATTTTGGCCTAAACTGGCCTCAAACTAATGCACTCTTATGATTTCGTCTATGACCACCAATACCCTCCTGTTTTTCCGAACCAACATCTCTCTTCCTTTTCTTCTTCTTCTTCTTCTTCTTCTTTTTTTGTCCCCCTCTCAATGTAATTATTTACTATCCCCTGACTCCAGTAATTTGTTAGAGAATTTTGAGCTCTAACCAAAAAAAAAAGGGGGTTAATAGTATAATTGCTCTCTTATTCTCTCCGGTTCTAATGGGAGACATCCAGTTCGGTAAAATTACGTGATTAATGATGGTAAAAGAGCCTCATAACCAAATATTTTATATTAAATTCAAAACATATTAGAATATATCATATATTATATATGTTTGTACAATGTATTAAGGCCTTCATGTGTAGTAAGTTACAATTTGTAACCCTATGCATTATCTGGAGAAGCCGGATCCTCCTATATTTCTCCCTTTCACTTCCTTAGTTATTCGGAATTTGGGCTCTCGCCTTCAGCTAGTTACTGGGCTTTTATTTTGGATTTGGACTGGTTTTCCTGACGGGCCAAGGCCGCCCAATAAACCCAAGTCCCAACCCCAATCCACTTGCAAGTCCAAATACAGTTTCATTTTGAGTATACGGAAGACATGTTCGTCAATTGGAATAAAAGAAAGGGTAAATTTGAGCTTTGAGCATGTAAATTCGTAGGTTTTTTGTTGTTGTCGTCTTTTTTATGTTTAAACCATGATGACATAAATCCATTGTGAGAGCTAGGGCTTCTAGATTCGTTTCAGAGGAGGACGGAGGTGAAAGTAAAGCAGCTAGCCGCACCTTCACCGCCGTCACCATGGGTCGCATGCACAGTCGCGGGTATCTCTCTTTGTCTCTCCTCCATAGCTAAATTCTCTCTCTACTTCACTTTCTTGTCATATTATTCTGATCCTGTGTTTCTCTGTGCTTTCAGTAAGGGTATCTCCGCTTCGGCGCTGCCTTACAAGAGAACTCCTCCCAGTTGGCTCAAGATCTCCTCTCAAGATGTCAGTCCCAAAACCCTCATCTCTCTCTCTCTCTCTCTCTCTCTCTCTCTATATATATATATATATGTATATATATACGTATATGTAAGTATGGGAATACACATGAGCATTCTATGATTCTACATATCTCATGAATTTTAGACTGATTTTTCTTTTTTCTGTTTTTAGGTTGAAGAGAACATCTGCAAGTTTGCGAAGAAAGGTATGACTCCGTCACAGATCGGCGTTATTCTTCGTGACTCTCACGGTATTGCTCAGGTCAATAGCGTCACGGGAAGCAAGATCTTGCGTATCCTTAAAGCTCACGGTGAGATATTCAATCTCTGATTGGTTCCCGAGAAAATGTTGCGTTTGCATTTGGAATGATTCCTCTTTTTTTCTCTGGCTGAATGCTGTTATTCTCACTTTCGTTAGGACTTGCTCCCGAAATTCCCGAGGATCTGTACCACCTGATCAAGAAGGCTGTCGCAATTCGGAAGCATCTGGAGAGGAACAGGAAGGACAAAGATTCCAAGTTTAGGCTGATCCTTGTCGAGAGCAGGATTCATCGGCTCGCTCGCTACTACAAGAAAACAAAGAAGCTCCCTCCCGTTTGGAAATAGTAAGCTCTCCTCTCCACTTCTGTTGGTTTTAATTGTTGTTTTTTTTAATATTTTGAATTATGTTATAAGTACATAAAATCAATTGCTTGTCATTTCATGGGCGATGATTCGGAGTACAGTATTTGTTCGTCATGAATAAAAATAATTTCTTCCATGCTGCCTTTGACAGGATGGAAATGGAATCCGGGTTTTAGAATTGGGAATATTAGAGGAAACTTACTTTTCTGTAAATATGCTTGTTGAATTTCATTGACAAATTTTAATAAATTGGGTTTTATGATAATTTTAGGAAGTTTGTTTATTTACTTTTTGTTTCTTCACATTTATTAGAAAAACTTACCTCTTTGTTTAGATGCATTCCTCATTGAAAGTTTGTGGGCAATAGCAATGAAGTCATAGTTTGTTTTTTTGTTTTTTTGGCATGAATCCATGTTTCTTCTTTTTCATTCTTACTTTCAAATGCTGAATGCGCCTCCTGTCAAGTTGTAATTACCTTGCATGCAAAATGTTTTTGCTTCTTCAGCTTAGCATTTGTTTTTGGCACCATGAGTATTTGAAATTGGGGCTTGAGATTTTAACAATTTTGTTAAACTTTGATGAGATCATGTTGGATTGCAAAGAGGTGCTTACCAGAGACATAGCACTTCCCCTCAAGATATTTCTCCCATTTAGTGTTTAGTATTGTTTTCTTGTAAGTTGCATTTATATGCACTTCTTTGTTCCCCCTTCCTGTTCTCCAACTATATGGATGCTTCTGACCATCAAGTTATGAGTACTATGTAATTTATGAGATGATTCTGCCTTTGCTTTCCAGAAGATGATAGAACTGGGAATCCTCAAGCTCACCCCTCTATGCTGTATTTGAATGGGAAAAGGAAAAAGAAATGTAAAAGGAAAGGAAAAGAAGAAAATGAGAGATTGAAATGCCTTTCTCTTGTTTGGTTAGGTAGAGAAAATGAGAGGGAAATTAATAAGCATTTATCAGTAGTATTGTGATGGGACCAAATACATGTTGTCTTTATACAAGAAGAAAAAACATGAACATAAATAATATATCCCGTAGTTTGCTCACTCATTATAAAGGAAATGAGAGAACATGGTTTTCTTACTCATTTCTCTTTTATTTTCTTTACCCACAACTTTCCCTTACAACATCAGTAATTTCATTTCCCATCCTTTTCCTTTTCCCTCAATAAATCCAGGTTCTAAACACAGTTCAAGTGTTTTTAAATCTCTGTCTATTAAATCAAGTCACTACAACAAGTTGTTTGCATGTATGTGTATAAGCTTAACCAAAAAAATAAATCGTCACACTCCTTTGGTTATTTGTTTATTTGTGTCGTACAGTTATATTTAACCATTTCACTATTTTTTTTTTTTATAATTGCTTATTGAGTATATACTGAGTCAAAGCTCCTCATTTGCAGCGAGTCAACCACTGCCAGCACTCTCGTGGCTTAGGCTAGCTTGTACCAGCTCAGCAAAGCTTGGGAAAATCATGTGAGACATGGGTACCTTCATTTGCAGTCAGCAAGATATAAGTCTTCCCTTAGTTTTGAAAATTTTGTTCAGTCAAGAATTTGTGACTCATAATCATTAAAATAATTTTGTTATTTTGATTGGGAATGGATAACAGAATGCAGCAACCTTCTGGTGTTTGAAATTAAATTGTTATTTAATTTTGTGCTTTTCAACTTCCTTATGCTTTTTGAGAAGGATGTAACTTGTGCATCTGCAATGTCGATTGCATTAACTCTTTGCCTCATAGCCTATTTCAACATGGAAATACGATGTCGTCTTGATTAATGAGATGCATGCTAAAATTCTTTGAAGTTGCAAATTGGGGTTTCGCCTAACCTTCATTGCTTCTTTCGTTTTTGAGGAGGAAAACGGAGCACAAAAGCAGGACAACTACTGGATCAAACTAAGAAGCCTCGCTGTGGGTTGCCGAGGATCCACAAATGGAACGTTTGATTGCAAAAATTGACTAAACAAACTAGATATGAATGAATTGAAGTAAAAATTAATCACTGATTGAATGCCTTGGCAAAAATGCGGCTTGGAATTGATCTCTATCCTCGCTTGTAGAACCGTTAATCCTCCTCTGAAAGAATGATCTTGTGACATTAGTTAGGTTGAGCAAAGCACACCAAGTCCATTGTGATATGATTGCATATTGAATAACTATATGAAGTTAGTGACATCCAAATGTAAAGGTAGTTATACTCGTAACCAAGTTGAATTTTTTTTTTTGAGTTTGTAACTTTTGGGAAGTTTGTCACATTTAATTGAGAGAGAGAGAGAGAGAGAGAGAGAGAGTTTTCCTTTAGAATTGCAAAATAGATGTGGTAAAACAAAAATATATTGCTAAATCATTGATTATGCCCCGTCGTCACTCCACCTTAATCACATGCATCAAGTTAAAGGTTCAAAGTATTAGCCACTAATTTTACAATTTTGAAACACGAATGTCATTGGTTATATAGTGTTTAATTAAACTCCTACTTTTATAACCGGAAGGATTTAAGCATCATTTTTTGTCAATGAAAAAAACAAAAGATTTAAGCAGCCTTTTGAGTTAAGCAGTAGTTTAAATCATCAGACATTTTTAAAAAATATTTTTAGAAGTATTTTGACTGTCAAATATATAGTACAATCTCAAATTGCCAAATTATCAAATAGTATTTTTTTTAGGGGTAATTACACTTGACTCCCTTGTGGTTTAAGCCAAAATTATATGACTCCATATGGTTTGGGCTTATCTGCAAAATGGATAGAAACCATTAGATTTAACGAAAATTCTATCGTACGAATATTTTTGTTATTTTATCTCTCTAAATTAAAACATTAAAAAGACGATTTTGTAAAATAACAATAAAAACCTTAATATACAAGTCTTTATTTTGGCATAGAATGGCCAAATCAAATTTTTTATTTTTTAATTTGGAGAGATAAAATGACAAAAATACCCTTATAACATAATTTCTGTTAATTCTAACAATTTTTATTCATTTTGCAGATAAGTTCAAATCACAGAAGATCATATGTTCTCTTTTAAACTATAAGAGATTATTTAATTTTAGTTCAAATTATAAAAGGGTAAAGTGTAAAGTTTGGCTAGTACTATGAACAAACCGAATGGAGGCTAGTATTTTGTCCTTTAAACTTATTTTGAAAAACTTAAAAACATTTTGAAAGTGTTTAAATTTGCTTTTTTTTTTTTGTTTGTTTACGTTTGAGCCAATTTAAAACCAGTTTTAATTTGTGTGTGTGTGTGTGTGTTTTTTTTTTGGTTCTTTTGTCCCTGAACAAAAGCCACTAATAAAATTTGGCGCTCTCTTATGAACGCATCAGTACAGAAACTAAGCAAAAAGCTTTTTCCAAATAAGGGTTTAGCTGAAAGAAAGAAAAAAATGGCAGTAGGGTTGAGGCTCTTCACTGATAGAGTCGGCGACGGTGCCGGAGTACCGGTCCTCGACTCCGACAACGGCGAGGAACTAATCCACGTCCAGCCTGGCGTCTCCATCGTCCTCTCCAACCGAGCCCCTGAGTCCCCCGGCACGCTCCATATATCCACCAAGTATCTCTCTCTCTCTCTCTCTCTCTCTCTCTCTCTCTCTCTCTCTCTCTCTCTCTCTCTCTCTCTATATATATATATATATATATACATACACACACATACATAGAGACATATATAGATGCTCCTGTATTGACATGTTTGTGAATGTATTAATTGGGGTATTCTTGTGAGTTTTTGAAGGCAAGTGGTGTGGTTGAGCGACGTGGACAGGGCGAAAGGCTATGCGGTTGATTTCTTGTCAGTCTCGCTTCACGCAGTGTCCAGAGATCCGGAGGCTTACACATCTCCTTGTATATACACTCAGGTAATACAACTCATTATGTATATCATTGGTCCATATGTCTTTCAGTTGGTTTTTAGATTTAGGGTTTTGGCTATTCTGCAATTTGTCCTGATAACAATTAATGTTATCAAAAGCCAAAAATATAAGAAGAAAGTGGGGAAATTGTGTCATTAGTTGAGTGTTTTGGACTATGGTTAGGTTTTGGGTAGTATTTAGTTGGGAATGGCTGTTATTTTGGGACTGGTATAGGAAAAAAAGTGGGATTTTAAGATTTAATTGGGAGCTTTTTCTCATGCATTAGCTTGTTTTTAGTTGTGCTTTTGAATTATTTCAGAAGCTCAACTTTAATTTGGTTGAACTGTGAAAGTAGCTGACAAAAACTCTTCCCATGCGACATCTTAATCAATATGCAGAACCAGAGCAAGGGGATTATTTATCTACTTCATATGTACTGATGGTATAGGTCTATCTGATGTAATACTCCTTTTGGATTTACAAAGTGGAGCAAATTAACAATTTTGCTTCTAAATCTAAGGGTGGAGCGAAGAATTTTGCCTTAGGGGAAGTACAAATGGAAATTTCAGCACCCCTACTATTTCTGCACGTTAGAAAAGTTGATATTTGGAAGAAATACTAGCTTTTTTTTATTATTTTCAGCATTATGGCTATTTAAACTTTTTTATGATTTCAACCCAGCAACTGTTATTTTAAATGTTATCTATCTATGTATAAATTCAGTTTCTATATCAGCTCTATTTTCTTTAAATTTTAAATCATATGCTTTATATTGAAGAATTTCTTAGTTTTAATGTCTTTTCCTATTCCTTCACCATTTTTTGAGGATTGGAAAGTGGGGCTTTGGCTTCCCTTTATCTGCTTGGTTCTGCCCCTCGTTAAACCTCGGTTGCAGTAGTAATAGCCTCTCCTAGTTTTCATATGATTAGATTGGGTTGTAGCTACATGAACCAAATTGATCGAAAACACCACAATCTCCATTATACTATTTATGGACTGAAAGCTCATTTTAGCATCTACTGGTTATTTTTTATTTGAGAAATATGTTATATGTTGGTCAAAGATTTTCTGTTTTGCGTATGCTTTTCGTTTGAAGATTGACAATGAAGCTGAGGATGAGGATGAGTTGGAGGACTCAGATTCAGAACCTAATGAAACACTCAACTTATCAAAGATCACAGAGATGAGGCTCGTGCCATCAGATCCTAGTCAAGGTATCCTTCACTGTGATTCCTATGAATTTATATTCTTTTGATGCTTGTTCACTGGTAATAACTTTTTCTTTACTTAATGCTTTACAGTGGATACCCTCTTTCAGATATTTTGTAAATGCGCTGAACTGAATCCTGGACCTATTGAAGGTGAGTACCAGTCTCCTTGACTCAAGTGGAGTTCATTGTTAAATTATTTATTTGGCCTTTGCATCTCATAATTTCTGTGATGCAAACCAATTTTCTCATTGTACATTTGCTTTCTTCAGAGGAAGAGGAAGGGCACAATTGGGTTTTTAGTGCTGATCAGATGGAAGATGAAGGCACAGGTTCAGGCCTCTCAAACTTTTATGGGATCTCCTTTTAAGTTGATTTTTTTTTTTTCCTTTTCAATCACTGCATTGTGTTGAACTATCTTGCTTCTGACTTATTGGTGTCTGCAGATGGAGGAGATTCTAATTGGCCTTTCCTTCAAATTCCTACCAACTCAATTGGTCATTCAAATGGGGATCATGACCTAGCTCATTCAGTGCTGGAGGTATGTGTGTAGATGTCCATTCTACTTGGTCTTTTACAGCTTAAACTGCACATTAAATTGTTTTTCAGTCTTGACCTTTTTCACTGTTCTCTCAGCAGCTTCAAATTAACGATGAACGGTTTGAGGACGCTGAAGAGATGGAAAAGGATAGTGACAGCAGCCATCACTGAATCTGCTTATGGATGTGCAAATCATGAAATCCGACAATTCTACCAGTTTGACCAATGTTACATTTTAGGATTGTAACTTCGTTTAATGTTCACCCATAAACCATCTAGGTTTCTATTTGCAGTGGAAACTGGAAAATGTAAAACATGTAACTTCATTTTCTTATTATCTGCTAGCTTATCCTTGGATTACATGCTGCAGAGGAGAATGAAAAACCCCCCTTCCTCCATAGTCAGAATGCTCAAAGCAAGTTATTTCTACTCGAATGTTTTCTGAAAATATTATTTGTGTTTATAATTCAACCTCGTGCTGCATTTTTGTTGAACATAGCAACATATTTAAGGCAACCAAGTATTTCTCAAACGGCTAAACGGGAGCTTTATACTCCTTTTTCTGGAGTGGAGTGATGTTCATTTTCAAGAATCAGCTACATTGGCTTCTTAAGCAATCTCAGGATAATGAAGCCTTAGTGTCACGGTTCAACATTTTGTGAGTTTAGCAGTTACAAATGTGGCCGGTTCAACATTTTGTGAGCTTAGCAGTCACAAATGTGGCCCGTGCGGCGTTTGCCAAGTTCGTTTGACAAGTCAGCCAAACACGGATCATCTTATTTGGAAGCTAGAATTGAGCGTGAATGGTCAATCGTCAAGCAACCTCCATTGAAGAATGAGTGGAAGTAATAAACATATTTTTATTGATAAAAACATCATTACATAGCTCACATTATGTACAAGATATGTCTCTAGCCATACAAGAAGTTGTGGGGTGGAGAGTGGTAGGAGCATACCCCCCCCTTATATATGTTTTTTAAGTCATTTCAAAACTGATAGAACAAAACATGACCCCCCCACGAGAAGTCATAATGGCCTCTTATAAATTCTACAAAACTCAATAATTAGAACTCTTCAAAACCATGAAACTACATCCTAAGAGGGTCCTATAGAAAAAAACCTAGCTAAATTTGGACTTGGGAGCTCAATGTTATGCCACACCAAAGATCAAGCCAAAGTGAGGTTAAATGGGGCCTCGCGGCTGACCTTGGTGAGGTTATCTTGCTAGCATCTGACTTGCACTTTGGCACACACAAAGTGAGGTTATCTAGGGCCTCACTGGCATACCAAAATGAGGTTAGATGCTCTTGGTTGGGCGCTAGTGAGGTTATGCTGCCCCTCACTTGCGCCGTTGCTTGAAACTTCCGGCCGCCTTGGTCGCTATCACGTTGCTTCCTCGGCTACCTTCTTGGTTGTTTCCTTGGGCCATTCTTGGCACACCTCGAAGTTGTCTTAGCCATGATTTAGGCATTGTTTGGGCAATGCTTGGACTAGGTTTGGACAATCCTTGGGCACAAGTTTGGCACACTTTTGAGTAGTCATGGGATGCAAAGGAGCAGACCATGACACTCTCCCCCACTCGAACTTGTCACCGTCCTCGGTGACATTGGAATTCAGTTGTTGGAAGTTGAAATTTGATGTTGCCCCTCGGACTAACTCGGCACTTGATGAGCTGCTTCTCTGGCTCTTGCCTCTCGAAAATATCCGACTGAACTGGGGCGCACGACTTGGCCGCTCCCGGCACAAGCACCTACCCGAAACCCACTCCTCTTGATGAAGTGGTTGATATGGCCTCCTCAGCTGGGTTCCTTAGAAGTCCGTCTCCAAGTCGCCTGCTTGAATGCTAAATCATTTTTGGCCACCTTGGCCGGGTGCCTTAGAAGTCCGTCTCTAAGTCACCACCATGAATGCTTGATTATTTTGGTCACCTTGACCGGGCGTCATGGAAGTCCGTCTCCAAGTCGCCACCTTGAACTTTTGAATTGAATTGCTCACCTTGGCCGAGCGCCATAGAAGTCCGTCTCTAGGTCGCCACTTGAATGCTTGATTGATTTGGCCCACCTTGGTCGGGCGTCATGGAAGTCCGTCTCTAAGTCGCCTCCGTAAATACTGGGTCAATTTGGCCACACTTTTGGCCGAGCAGCTTAGAAGTCTCGTCTCTAAGTTGCCTCCTCGAATGCGTTCCTGCACTTGAATTTCATGCCCCTCATGAGCATTGCTTGCCCTCTTGGCTTGGTCTTGAAAATCCGTCTTCAAGACTTTTGAAAGGAGTTGGAACCACTGCCTCCTCCTTGCCGCTTCATGGGCTACCTTTTTGTTGCCATCTCGGCTTGGCCTTGAAAGTCCGTCTTCAAGACCCTTGAATGGATTTGGGAACCGCTCCCTTCTCTGAGCTTCACATTACTTGCTTGAAATCTCCACCTCTCCTAGGTGGGAATTGTTGAAAGGAACCTTGAGAATTCATTGTCCTGACCATCGTCTCGTAGGCTCTTCACACTTGGCCTCCAACTATCTAGTGGTTGAGAACAAAGCTTCCAACTTTGTTGGTGGACATGGCGCGAAAAAT
Organism: Euryodendron excelsum; assembly: GCA_033060915.1. Lineage (NCBI taxonomy): Eukaryota > Viridiplantae > Streptophyta > Magnoliopsida > Ericales > Pentaphylacaceae > Euryodendron > Euryodendron excelsum. The sequence continues at coordinate 33,701,843 of CM065396.1, read as the reverse complement.
GTGTAACTTGTGCAGTCCGTCACACAAGAAATGGAATGGCAACATGGCAATCACCAATCCAAAGCAGTTATGGCCTTTCTCTTGAAGTCCAACCCAAGGATAGCTGCAACTAGTCCATGGGCACCACCGAACATGCTCCCTCGTGAGCAATCTTTAATATTGGGATTGACTTGAACATGCCACCGATATCCCCACGTTGAACCGGCTAAAGCAATCTCTTCCAAGGCTTCTCGGTCCCGTCGATACGGCCTTGATTTTGGTGTTAACGCCTTTGTCACTCTTGACTTGGAGTTTAACACCGCTTCCCTGTGTCTAGGCTAGAACATCTCCCTTCTTGCCACTCTTGGCTTTGTGAGTTTGATGAATCTAACCCATCAACAACAAGCAAATATGCACCAGGAGATCTCAAAGCTGTTTTAGGCACCACTGCCCTAATGGTAGCAATGTGACATCAAAAAAGATGTGGCTTGCAAGCCAACCGTCCCCTTGACGGCCCTTCACTCCATCGCCATACTCCGATTGCTTTAAGATACTCCACCAATGACAATACACCCCGAACTCAACCGAGGTGAAACATTAAGTTCACATGAGCTTTGCACGGTCCTTCAGTAGCTTTGAAGCCAAATCCCTTTATTGGCACTTTTGCCTGAGTTGGAGTAAGGAAACACCCCACTAGGTGTGGCTCACCGGCCAACCGTTACTCTTTACGGCCCTTGACTCCGCTTCAATATTCAACACTTGCACACCATGCGGTCCGTTGCATGGGTCACAAGAAATGGGACCCCTATGCTTGCCCTCTCTCGATAGAAGTCCTTCCCGTGCCATTTTGGTCATTCTTGTTCCATCCGTCTTCCTTGAAAGATAACCCGACATTAGCTCCCCCACTCTTGGGTTTGTCGTATACTTGAGACTTGCCATTTCCCACACCCTTGCTGGTTTACACTTCCCATGCTGTTGTGGCTCAAAGACATAGCCTTTAAGGCATTCCATTGCATTTTTGGGCACCCACGCCCTAGTTATAGGCTCTTCCACGAAGTAGAACAACTGGTCCCTCATGGACATATCTCCCGTGTCAAGCATTGGGCAAAGAACTTACTTGACATTATCACCCAATTGGTACCGATGTGCACAAAGCTTCATTAGGCCCGCCGGCCTCTTTACTTGTTGTTCCGGGAAAGGACAGCCATTTGAGTTCCACTTGAACTCCTTCCATCTTGACATTGTTGCATAGGCCCAACCGTAGCTCCATGTGCATCGTCCTCCACCTCTGTGGCTCTCTTGGACATGCACGTTTTAGCTTTGGATGCCTTCTCATCCTCTTTGGCATCCCTTGTACCCCCGTCGACACGTTGGCACAAGAACTTGGCACTTGCATGCGGCGTGTCTCCCATCGATGCTTTGGTCTCACTTTGCTTCATTAGCGCACGTAGGCACGTGGCTTGGTCCTTGCACTTCTTCAACTTGTGCTTGGCCCACCGTTGCTCCATTGCCCCCTTTGCCACTAGCTATTTAGGGGTGTGTCAACACAATGACATTGCCGTTGGAGCCTCCCGAGTCTTGCTCGTCCTCTTGGGCTTGTCCACTACACTTCTTGATGGGCACCGTCTTGCCATTTAGCCATTGCGGCATTACATCCACCGAGCCCACCAGCATGCACTCTCCGTGCTTGAGTCACCATCCTTTGCTCTTTCATTACTTCCTTTCATTTTTGTAGCTGGACGGCACCAACTACATTCCCACGGTCCGTTGTGGGGATAGGGTCAACCACTATCTCATTGTAGCTTTCCCACCAACCATCGCTCTGATACCAACTGTCACGGTCCAACATTTTGTGAGCTTAGCAGTCACAAATGTGGCCCGTGCGGCGCTTGCCAAGTCCGTCTGACAAGCCAGCCAAACCCAGATCATCTTATTTGGAAGTTAGAATTGAGCGTTAATGGCCAACCGTCAAGCAACCTTCACTGGAGAATGGGTGGAAGTAATAAACATATTTTCATTGATAAAAACATCATTACATAACTCACATTATGTACAAGACATGCCTCTAGCCATACAAGAAGTTGTGGGGTGGAGGGTGGTAGGAGCATACCCCCCCCCTCTTATATATGCTTTTTAAGCCATTTCAAAACTGATAGAACAAAACATGACACCCCCACGAGGAGTCATAATGGCCTCTTATAAATTCTACAAAACTCAATAATTAGAACTCTTCAAAACCATGAAACTACATCCTAAGAGGGTCCTATAGAAAAAAACCTAGCTAAATTTGGACTTGGGAGCTCAATGTTATGCCACACCAAAAATCAAGCCAAAGTGAGGTTAAATGGGGCCTCGCGGCTGACCTTGGTAAGGTTATCTTGCTAGCATCTGACTTGCACTTTGGCACACACAAAGTGAGGTTATCCAGGGCCTCATTGGCATACCAAAATGAGGTTAGATGCTCTTGGTTGGGCGCTAGTGAGGTTAGGCTGCCCCTCACTTGCGCCGTTGCTTGAAACTTCTGGCCGCCTTGGTCGCTGTCACATTGCTTCCTTGGCTGCCTTCTTGGTTGTTTCCTTGGGCCATTCTTGGCACACCTCGAAGTTGTCTTAGCCATGGTTTAGGCATTGTTTGGGCAATGCTTGAACAAGGTTTAGACAATCCTCGGACACAAGTTTGACACCCTTTTGAGTAGTCATGGGGTGCAAAGGAGCAGACCATGACACTTAGCAACCAAAATAATTGAGGACGCAAACTTACGCTATACCGTGTCTAATCCTTTGTTGATCTTATAGTATTTGTATCAAGGGGGCTACATTCAAATGCCGATTCGGGTAGTTTTCGATATAAATAAGGATTTCTATAGGTTACAGGAGTTCCAACGGTCCAATTAAGTGTCCAAAATTTTAATCTAACCTGCATTGTTAGTTCTTCAATTACTCTGTATCTATTTGTCTTAACTGCAAACTGTATTTTTTTTATTTTTATTGTCCATCTATTTTAAATTTTTAATGACTCTTATGTTTTAAAATAAGTTTTTTTATTTTAAATTTTTCGATATGAATGAGGATTTCTATAAGTTACACGATTACTATATGTTTTCTAAAAATATTATTTGTGTTTAGAATTCAATCTCTTGCAGCATTTTTGTTGAACGTAGCAGCATATTTAGTAAGCCAACCAAACACTTCTCGAATGGCTAAATAACAAAAGAAAAAAGGGGAGCTTTTTTATCTCTTTTGAAAATATTATGGAAGCAACAAAGCTATAAAAAATTCAGCTGGATCAAATTACATAATTTTTCTGGCATAGAAGATAAAGGGAGACTAAGGGAGCTTGCCAAGGCTTGAGAGGCTAACCAATGAGCGCATCCATTAGATTGGTGTTGGCACCGCACAAACAACCATAAAGTTTGATCAACCATATGAAGGATATTATTTATTATTGGCTGAATCTCTCATCGTTTCTCAGCAGTATTGGTCTTTAACAGGTTAATCAAAATGATTGAGTCTGACTTTGTACAAACTTGTTGCCAGCAATAATTCTGTGCCACGACACAAGTGATACAAGCAACTCATGCTTCTGTTACTAGAGCTGATGAGACTCGAATTCGACCAAAATGAACATCAAGCACCTTCTCTTTAGAGTCTCTAGCCACAACCACAACCGCAAATGCACCCAAGTTGTCTGACTTATGAAAAGGCCCGTCGCAATTTATCATAATTGAAGGAGCTGGGGTGGGAGACCACTTGTATTGAGACTCCCTATCCCTTCTAACTTCCTTGTCCGGAGGACTATAAGCAGCTGGGGTGGGAGACCACTTGCATTGAAACTCCCTAGCCCTTCTATCTTCCTTGTCCGAAGGACTATAAGCAGCATTGAGAACGTCATGAGTTATCCCTTTGGCTCTAAGAATAATAGCCATAAGATCAACTAGAACACCGTTGAAACATAAATCATTCCGAGCAATCCAAATGGACCAACAAATCTGAGCAATAAGAGCTGGAGAGTTCATGTCAAAGGAGGAATTTGAGAGAATAGATTGAAACCATTCGACCATCGATCCAACAGAACCTTTGTCATTCTTATAAGTTAGGCCACTTCCGAACCATGTCCACCTGCATCTAAAAAAGGGTAGCTTTCTACTCCCTTTTTCTGAAGTGAAGTGATGTTCATTTTCAAGTATCAGCTACATTGGCTTCTTAACCAATCTCAGGGTAATGAAGCCTTAGCCACCAAAATAATTCAGGAAGCAAACTTACTCTATACCGTGTCTAATCCTTTGTTGATCTTATAGCATTTGTATCAATGGCGCTAGATTCAAGTGATGATTCGGGTAGTTTTCGATATGAATAAGGATTTCTATAGGTTACAGGAGTTCCTACTATCCAATTAAGTGTCAAAAATTTTGAAACTCACATGCATTGTTAGTTCTCTATCTATTTGTCTTAACTGCAAAATGTATTTTTTTTTATTCTCCTTTTGTTTTAAAATTTTAATGACTCTTTACACGGATATTGTCATGTACCTGAATAATCTGATCTGTAAGAAATATTTATCCTTTTCATATTGTACGTGAAAGAACTAGAAAGATGTTCCAAGAAAGGCTGAATCTAGTACGAGACATATCTCTGCTATTATGATGGATCTAGAATTGCTTTACCTTAAACATGCATTCCATGCTGAAATTGATATGGTTGTATGAATAAAATATAAAGGCACTCCAATAAAAAATAAAATGGTTTCATTTACTCGAGGCCTCAAGGCTCAAACCGATCAATGTAATGGGCCGGGCTAGAAGCCCAGACAAACTATTTGCTAGCCTTTCCCAACTCCGACCCATCATGATGTCACAAAAACCCTAACCCTAATTGCACATACATAAACTCCACCACAGCTGTTTCAGCTCCTATTGCTTCTGAAGAGGTTGAAGCGGCCCTCACTCCCCCGGACCTCTGCTCCTCGCACTTCGCGTCTAGAAAATCAGGTCTCTCTCTCTACGAGTTGGAGATCTTGTATGTTTGTGTGTATATTATCGTTTAGTTTTCTGCTGTAGATGTGAGAAGAGGAGTCTATTGAATCGTTGAACACTTTGTAATGTAACAATTGCTGTTGTTTGATCGTTGTGCGATGCAGAAGACGAAGGAACTATGGCGTACGCAGCAATGAAGCCGACTAAGCCAGGGTTAGAGGAACCCCAGGAGCAGATTCACAAGATCAGGATCACCCTTTCCTCGAAGAACGTCAAGAACCTCGAGAAAGGTCTCCTTTTGCTTGCCTCACTCTACTTTTAAGAATTCAATCAAAACCCATATCGTTTATCGTGACATTTCTTTATTAGGCATTTTTTTTTATTAGTGATTAGCTTTTTTAATGATTGATTATCCGGAAATGTTTCGTGTTCTGTTTTTGCTTCAGTTATTTAATTAGTTAGAGCCGGCTAATATAATTTGGTCTGCTGCTTTCATGTGGATTCTATTTACTTATTAGACTAGACTATACACAATCCTGATCAGTGATATGGCTGTATGGTGCTATCTTCCAATTTTCATTCTCTACCAAAATATTGTAGTTGAAATAAGTTCAACTTCTGTGTATGCTTATATGTGCGCCATTTATGTGTATATATTTGTGTTGTAGATGCTGCAATTAACCTGAAATTCATAAATTATATGGAAAATGTCCATGGAAGCGTTAGAAACTGTTGTTTGGGAATTTTTTGTATTACCCCTTTGAAAGGCTTAAATTTCAGAGGAAGGCTTCTTCCTACTTGATACTTTGGATTCTGTGTTTGTCGTTTAGCACGTAATTTCAGCTTATGGCCTTTTGATATTTAGCATCTCTTAGTTGTTGATATCTTGTTCTTTGGATTTGTTATTGACTAGTGTGTGCGGATTTGGTTCGCGGTGCCAAGGACAAGAGGCTGAGGGTGAAGGGACCTGTGAGAATGCCCACCAAGGTTCTTCACATCACTACTAGGAAGTCCCCTTGTGGTGAAGGTACTTATTTTTTAAACTGACTAACAAGATAATTATTCTATATTGATCTATATTATGCTTGAGGTTATTACAGTGCTTGGTTGTTTTGTTTGCAGAACACAAAATTGCTGTTGTAACATTTTCCATCGAGTTGTAAATTTGTTTCTACGTTAACCATTTACTGAGGTTTTCATAGTTTGTTATTTTATTCCTTGTAGTTTTATTTGTTTCTTTGTTTGAGTAGCGTTCAAATGTGTCTTGGTCAACACATAACAAATATAGTAAAGGTTGAAAAATATGTTTTGTTCATGTGGTGGACATTATGTTGCTCACTTGCACTGCATGTTACCATCTTTGCAGTCTAACCAGGTGCTCTGAAATAGCAACACCTAAGTCTTGCTATTAGGTCTTTTTGACAGTACATCACCTCTTTGACCTTTGTGTTGTCCCTGTGGCCCAATCAGGTTACAGATGAGCAAAATGCTCCCTGGAGTGTCAATGCCCTAGTGTTTATCTTGTCCACATGAAAAGAGGTTTTTAATGTTGGTTAATTGAAGTGAATCCTTCAAGTGGGATTATAGAACTTTACCCCTTTAGTATGTTCTTCATATTTACATTGCATATTTTCCAAGTGGGGTTTCTATCTGCTAGCTGTCTCTTATGCTAACTCACTAAATGGCTTCTACAAGTAATCCTTTAAACTTTTACCATCAGGCTATTGCCTGATTTATTTGTGCCCAGGATCTCTTAATATAGATTCTATGCTCTTTAATTCTACCGCTCAATAAATGTACATGTACATTGTGAATAAGGTATTTACCCATTTATTCTATTTTTTGTTCATGTTTTCAGCATCCAATCAGAGTCCAGTAGGATTTTGTAGAAGCTGAATGTTGTGCAATCGATTGTTTTGATTGGATTTACACTGTTGATTGCAACATGTACCCTATTGATGTCTTGACTTGAATGTTCTCCGAATTTACTATTCGAGGCTCCAGCTCTAGGACCTAAAGCCTTATTTTAAAACATGAAAAATCTATATATCTGGTAGTGACTAGTTATACTTTCTAGTGTAGTACTATTCTTCTTTTTTTTTTTTTACTGCAGCTGAGCATGCTCAAACCTGCATTCACATGACGTTGAAATTTGCAACTTGGCATAATTGACAGGAATTAGTCTCTGATCTTGATATTTTTTTCTTGCACAGGAACCAACACCTGGGACAGATTCGAGCTCCGTGTCCATAAGCGAGTGATTGACCTCTTCAGCTCCCCAGATGTTGTTAAGCAAATCACCTCCATCACTATTGAACCTGGTGTTGAGGTTGAGGTTACAATTGCAGATTCTTAAATAAGCATGTTTCTGTCCTGGTTATAGTTAGTCTTTGAACCTTTTTCTCTGACATCCAACATGGGATCAAGATTTGTAGTGGAATTTACGTAGTAAGAGTTTTGCAATTACAATTTTCAAGTTAAAAAAGTCAAGTTTGATGTAAGGAGACATTCATCTTGTGCTGTTAAGTATTATTTTTTAAGAAAAGATTGAGCGCGTGCTATTGTTTGAACTTGCTGATGCTTGGAGATCTCTCTAGCTGATTGATAATATGGAGATTTGTTTATGTCCGAGGATTGTGCTGTTGGGAAAACTGGTATGGATTTATTTCTAGTTGTCAATGTTGCTGCATGTGTTGGGTTGGGAATGCAGAATAGATACTGTGATTGGTGCTTCCACCGTGCAATTTCCCAGTTGCTGCAGAAGCAAACTCAAATATCAGTTTAATGACAATATGCTTTTATGAACTTGTCCCTAGTCCATTGCAGAACTCTAGTAGAAGCCATGGCTGATATGCATGTTTTTTGGATTCTGCTAGACAACTGGGGTTGCCAGCTTATGACTTTCGATTGCTTTTATTGGTTCATGTTTATTTCTTCATTTTCTCTATCCCCGCATAATGCACGAATGGGCTTAGATGATTAAATCTTCAATAAACTCTCAACTGAAGTGAAAGCAAGATTAGATTTCAGATTTGTGCCTCATGCAAGAGCTTATTTCAGTGGTGTTCTTCTGCTCCATTCAACATGATGTCATGAGGATGGTGAGCTGACCGGATGTGCTGGAATGGAACCCTAACGGGGAATGTAGGAGTGGGTGTTTCTGGATTGGGGCCGAAATGTTGAATAGCCATTTGCATGAAGGAAACTGATTATGTTAGTAGAACCACTTTTGCCATGAATTGGATTTTCAGAAGTGAAAAAAGAAAGATGATTAGGGTCTACAAACAGAAATGCTCCGCTGGGCGTTCGGTGCTTATCTTGGGTTTTTGCCATTATTTTTCTTTTACAGCTTTTGTAGAATCTTTTAATTAGATGTACATATAGAGAGAGAGAGGGAGAGAGAGAGAGCAATGTGATGAGAAAATCTAAGAGCAACCTGTGAGAGATTAGGGATAGGCTTGTAAAAGGGCTTAAGAATTCTGGAGAAGAGAGATTTACATTATGTTTAGATAAAAAATTTAGTAATGAAAAAGAAAAAATAAAATAAAATAGAAGGTGACCAAAAATAAAATAAAATTTTATTTTGTTTTTTTTTTTTTTAAATTGCGGTTTCAAATACAACCTTAAGGAAGAGAGAAATGCGTTCAAAAAAAAAAAAAAATTGCAGCGGTGTCAAAAATACTGTACACAAAAAGTAAGGCATTATGAATTAGAATAAAGGGGTCTAATAATTTTCTATATTATAATTCTTTTTTTTTTTTGTTGTTACATAAAATAGATATGAAGATAAGTTACTTTACACATCAGAGAGAAACATTGTCCCTCTACAGGAGCCATCACAGCATCTACGTTTAGACTCATACAACAATCTACAGGAGACATCACGACACCTATGTTTAGACTCCAAACGGTTGTGGAGAGTTAAATCTAAGTATTGAGTGAAAAAAATTCAAATTCTTGCACACTTAACCAATCACGATTTTCTGTCTTATAATTCAAAGACCGAAAAATTATTGGGTGCTCTTGGAGAGCCAAGCAACTCCTCCTCCTCATGGTTGGATCACGTGGTACTCAATAGTTTCTCATCAAAGACGCGCTTGCTCCAAAAGCATCCATTGGCGACCTACTTTCCAAATAAGAACCATCCCTCACAGGGATGAAGCTTATTGAAATAGAAAGCAGAACAAAAGCAGAATGCAAGAAGGCATAGCAAAAATTTCTTTTGAATAATCCTTTCTAAACATACAAAATCCAAACTACACCGGACGGAAGCTTTTAAGTCATGAAAAATTTTCATCCCAGCAGAAAGAAACCCAGATCTCCCAATTTTGCTAATTGGGTTTTCATTCTTATTACAGTCCAAGAGGCCTTTTAAACACTCAAATCTGTCTTTCCTGACTTTACCTGTGCTGAAAGTCTCCGACTTTGAGAAAGCAAAGTCACATCCATATTTCAATCTATTGAAGATGCACGAAATCACCACTGAACACGCCTAACATACTGCTTTGGCCGCTTCAATTACAGCCTCCACAGTAATTCCGAACTCCTTGTATATCCTTCCTGCTGGGGCGCTAGCTCCAAAACGGTCAATTCCAATTGCCTTGCCCTTGCTTCCGACAATCTTCTCCCAGCCAAATGTTGATCCTGCCTCAATACTGACCCTAGCTGAAACAGCAACGGGGAGAACACTTTCCTTATATGCATCAGATTGTTCGTTAAATAACTCCCAAGAAACAAAGGACACAACACGAACGGTCTTTCCACCCTTCCTGAGCTCATCTCCAGCCTTGGCAGCAATTTCTAATTCTGAACCGGTTCCAATCAAAATGACATCTGGCTTATTACCTACAGAATTGTCTGAAATGATGTACCCTCCTCTCTGTACTCCTCCAATTGATGTTCCCGGAAGATTAGGAAGCTTTTGACGGGAGAGAGCAAGAATGGAGGGTCTCTTTCTGTTAAGAACTGCAACCTTGTATGCTCCGGCAGTCTCATTGCCATCAGCTGGGCGGAGCATTAAAATATTTGGCATGGCCCGGAAGCTCGACAAGTGCTCTATAGGTTGATGAGTCGGTCCATCCTCTCCAAGCCCAATTGAGTCGTGGGTCATCACATAAATAACTCCAGCTTCACCCAAAGCAGAGATCCTCATGGCTGCTCTCATGTAGTCAGTGAAGACAAAGAAAGTTGCACAGTAGGGGATCAGTCCAGAGTGGAGAGCAATGCCATTAGAAATGGCACCCATGCCATGCTCCCTAACACCAAATCGGACGTTGCGTTCCTCTGGGGTGTCCTTTTGGAAGTTGCCAAACATTTTCAGCAATGTCATGTTGGAAGAAGCAAGATCCGCACTGCCACCAAGAAGCCCAGGAAGAACTTTTGCAAGGGCATTAAGGCATTGCTGAGACAGATTCCGGGTGGCATCAGCAGGAATATCTGGAGTATAAGTCTGGTAAGAAGAGACAAATTGATCTTGAGAATGCTCATAGCCATTGTTTTTATTTTTTGGGTACATTGGAGGGCTATAGCCTTGGGGAAGGGGGATGATGAGTCAAACCCATGACCACAATCATGGGTGGGGGTGCCACTACCACTTGGGCTAACCCCTCTTCTCATTTAATGAATGAATGCTCATATTCATTCATTAGCAATTATCTCATTTAATATCACCACAATCATAAATGTCACATAAAGCGATAAATGAGGAAAATAGGCAAATGGACACCACCCACCGGAAGTGCGTTCTCCCAACCAGAAGGCAATTCACCATTAATAAGAGATTTAAACTCCGTTGCTGCTTCTTTGTATTTCTTCTCATACTCTGCAAACTTGGCATTCCACTCAGCTTCAAGAGCGGCTCCATCAGGGACATGGCGGCTCCAATGCCTGTCAATTGCAAGAAGCTCATGTAAGATCTAAGTTCTAATCCTAGAGGCACACGGAAATGCAATCTTATTAATGATATTACTTCTTAACATCCGCTGGCACATGGAATGGCTCATGTGGCCACCCAAGGTTCTTCCTTGTGGCATCCACTTCTTTAGAACCCAAAGCACTTCCGTGCACACTGTATGAGTTTGCCTTGTTTGGGGACCCATAGCCAATGGTAGTTGTCACCTGTACAAAACAAAAAATTAAAAATATTCCAACAAAATTTTGGGGAAAAAACAGCACAGAAAAACTTTTTAAGGTTTATATTATCAGGCAGGAGAGACCTTTATCAAAGTTGGTTTGTCTTTGACAGCCTTAGCTTCTTTGATGGCAGCACGAATGTCATCATATCCATTGTTACCATTCTTCACCCATATAACATGCCACCCAAGTCCCTCGAAGCGCTTCTCAACACACTCGGTAAATGCAATTTCTGTGTCACCATCAATGGAAATGTGATTATCATCATAGAATGCAATCAGCTTGCCAAGTCCCCAGTGTGCAGCAAGGGAACAAGCTTCATTTGCAATTCCTTCCATTTGACAACCATCGCCGAGTATTATGTACCTAAGAGAAACACCATTATCATTATGTAGAGAAAGAAACATAGGAGTAGCATGAAGAAGGAATAAACTTCTAAGAATAAGTCAAACGAAAAAAAAATCATACTAATCTATATTTAAGCAGATAGCAAGACATAAAGAATAGCATGCAAGAGGTCTTACGTGTAGTGATCAACAATCTCATTGTCAGGTTTATTGTATCGAGCAGCTAAATGCTTCTCCGCCAAAGCCAGACCTACAGCATTAGCAACACCCTGGCCAAGCGGTCCTACACAGAACAAGAAAATGCAAACTATGATGTCAGCATGTAAGAATTTTTTAACATAATCGAACAGTGAATTAAGCTAGTTTAAGGAATACGAGCTAACCCGTTGTGACTTCAACACCTGGTGTCTCAAAATTCTCAGGGTGACCAGGTGTTTTGCTTCCCCATTGACGGAAAGATTTCAAATCTTCTTCCTGGGTTTTTTTAATTGAACAAGAAACACAATAAGCGTCCAAATAAAACTTCAAAGTTTAAACAATATGGTTCCAGAAAAACAAATAGTTGCAAGCTATGTTACCTGGACTCGGGTATGGGTAACGGGGGCAGGTAAGTATCTAAGCGTCGAATCCATCTAATTCTCATGTCCAGGTATACTTGGACACGACTAGATTTCATATTTTTTAAATACTTTATCTATTTATTTAATGTAAAATGGAGTTTACAAAGTAAGATGCAGCATTTTATGCTTAAAATGAAAGTTTTATGCTAGTTCTATAATAAATTTAATTATTTATACATATTTATTGAATACATATTCAACTATTCTTATCGGTCACATATTCCATACCCTTGTCCAAATGTCAGGTATCCGATAGGGGTATTTCTCAAATCTAGAAGAGTCCATGTAACATAGGTTACAAGACGAAATACATAACAATTTGAATGAATATGTCTATATATTCCATAAGTATCCTAAGAGTTTTCATTTTTCTGTTCACGGGTGTCAATTCACCAATTGTTAGGTCCATTCCATTTGCTCCATCCCAACCCAACGCAACTTCATTCAAACTGCCAAATAAATGTGCATCTTTTGATGGCCACAGTTCTTGCTTTATTTACCTTACTTGGCTATAATTCACTGAAGTCTAGAAACCTTTTGCACAATTTTATTCAACTTTCAGTAATCACTCACCCAATCATACAACCATAGTTCCTGCTTAGAGTTGTCCAATCTACTTTATCTGCCCCAATTATCTAACAAATTAATGAAACTATCACGCATGCAATCACTATAACCACCACTTTGACAAATCATATAGGGCATTATTTACGCATTATATAAGAACAACCCCCTCTAAGCTATGTGCAGATAACATGTTCCCAATATTCAGAACTTGGAAAAACAATAATCAACAATACTAATGATCAAAACAAACCCAATTCACAATAACCAGAATGAAAACAAACCCAAATTTGTTGTGCCAGAAATCAAATACACAGTCACAAACAATGAATTGGAGAAAGAAACTTCACTATATAGAGAGAAAAATTACAGAGGAGGAGGCTCGGCTCTCTCTCGCTAAAAAATTTCAGCGAGTTATTCACGGAAAGTGTGGGTGTATTTTCTGAAAACCAAGGATCAGGTACTCGAATACTGCAAGATCTTTCAAGCCATGGTGGAAAGGGAGACTGGTAAGAAGTTAAAGTGCCTCTGGACAGACAATGGAGGCAAGTACACATCCAAAGAATTCAAGGCATACTGCTCAGAACGTTGTATCCACCACGAGAAGACGGTCCCACGTACCCCACAGCACAATGGAGTAGCCGAAAGGATGAATCGAACTATTGTGAAAAGAACCTGGTGTATGCTCAGTATGGCTAATCTACCAAAGTCATTATGGGGTGAAGTTGTTCGTGCTATCTGCTATCTGATCAACAGATCACCATCAGTGCCATTGAAGTTCGAAATTCTGGAGATGGTGTGGACTAGCAAGAGGGATGTCTCCTACTCTCACTTGAGAGTGTTTGGGTGCAAAGTTTTTGCGCACGTATCTAAGTAGCAGAGACAAAAGCTAGACTAACGTCCATTCCATGTATTTTCGTTGGCTATGGAGATGAAGGGTATGGACACAGACTATGAGATCTAGTAACAGAAAATGTCATCAAAGTAGGGACGTTGTGTTCTAAGAGAACCAGTTTTATGAGGAACCAACTAAATCTAGTGATTCCAGTTCCTGTACTCCTGACATGACTCCAAATCCAACACCAGTCCAGCTCACCACAAATATTGAAATGCAGGAGGCAATTCTAGAAGATGAAGAACAATAGGGTGTTGAGCAGGGGAGCAACAACCCCCTCCACCAGAAGTAAAAGAACTTTCACAGCCAATTGGTGAGGAACCTACCCAAATTGACGAGTCTCAGCCAAGGAGATCTGTAAGAGATCGTGTCCTAATTCCGTCGACTAAATATTCAGAATCAGACTACATCATACTCACTGATGAGGGGGAGCCAGACGACTTCAAGGAAGCACAGACCCATCCAAACAAAGACAAGTGGATGCAAGCTATGCAAGAAGAGATGAGTTTCTTGTACAAGAATCAAACCTATGATCTGGTACAGCTTCCCAAAGGAAGAAAAGCCTTGAGAAACAAGTGAGTTTTCAAGCTGAAAAAAGATAATAGTGGAAAGCTAGTCAGGCACAAGGCTCAATTGGTCATCAAAGGATTCTAACAGAAGAAAGGAGTTGAATTTGACGAGATTTTCTCACCGGTAGTGAAGATGACCTCAATTCGAGTTATGCTCGAATTGATAGCCAGCCTGAACTTGGAACTTAAACAGATGGATGTCAAGACAGCTTTTCTCCACAGAGATCTGAAGGAAGAGATCTACATGGAGTAGCCAAAAGGGTTTGAAACTCCCGAAAAGAACACTTAGTCTACAAATTGAAGAAGAGTCTCTACGGTCTAAAGCAAGCGCCAAGACAATGGTATAAGAAGTTTGACTCATTTATGGTGGGTTATGAGTACAAGAGGACTGTTGCAGACCAGTGCGTGTACATTTAGAGATTCTCGGATGGTAGTTTTGTGACACTCCTTCTCTATGTTGATGACATACTGATCATTGAACAGCATGCTGCCAACATTAGTAAGCTGAAGAAGGAGTTATCTTAATCCTTTAATATGAAGGACTTAGGCCCTGATTAGTAGATTTTGGGCATACAGATTGTTCGTGATAGTAAAGCCAAGAATTTATGACTATCACAAGAAAAGTACGTTGAACGGGTGATCAGTAGGTTCAACATGGGAAATGTCAAGCCAATCAATACTCCACTGGCTAATCATTTCAAGCTGAGTAAGAGTTCGTGTCCCTCGTTGAAGACTGAGATAGAAGAAATGACAACGGTACCCTACTCTTTAACAGTAGGCAACCTGATGTATGTAATGGTGTGTACAAGGTCAGATATTGCTTACCCTGTAGAAGTTGTGAGCATATTTCTCTCTAACTTGGGAAAAGCATTGGAAAGTTGTCAAATGGATTCTCAAATACCTAAAAGGTACAACAAAGCTATGTTTGTATTTTGGGAGAGATAAACTAGTCTTGGAAGGCTATACAAATTCATATATGGCCGGTGATCTTGATGGTAGGAAATCTACATTAGGATTCCTCTACACCTTCGCAGGAGGAGCTGTATCATGGCAGTCCAAACTGCATAAGTGCATGGCTTTATCTACAACGGAGGCAGAATATATTGCCGCAGCGGAAGCTGGGAAGAAAATGTTGTCGGTAAAGCGGGTTCTCCAAGAATTGGGAATCAGGCAAAAAGAATTCAAGGTGTATTGTGACAATCAAAGTGCTCTGGATTTGAGCAAAAATTCAATGTACTATTCTCGCACCAAACACATTGATATTCGCTATCATTGGATACGCGAAGTGATGAATCAACAACTATTGAAACTTGAGATAATTTACAAAAAAGAGAATCCAGCAGACATGTTAACAAAGGTGGTTACTCGTGAGAAGCTCGAGCTATGTAGAGACATAGCCGGAATGGACGCTAACTGAAGGACGTTAGATTGCATTCTCCTCTAATAGGTATAAAGGGGGAGAACTGATGGGTTAATACCTAGTTGACGAAGGACGAAGCCGGCCACTTACCAAAGTAAACGAAAGACGCCAGCCGCCGAACCTTCGAGAAGCCGCTCACGCATAGTCAAGTCTGTCGGCTACCAAAATCATCCGCAGACCACCGTTTGTCAAGGTTGGTGGCTGCCAAACCTTGACATTTAGATCTCTCCTCCCCTATAAATAGAGGGTTGAGGTAAGAGAGAAATAATCAATTAAACAAAGAGAGTTTTCTTGTTGAAGTGGTGAGTTAAGTAGAGAAAGAGAGAGAGAGCCGAGCCTCCTCTATAATTTCTCTCTATATAGTGAAGTTTCTTTCTTCAATTCATTGTTTGTGAGTGTGTATTTAATTTCTGGCATAACAATACCTGTAACCACCCAATGACTCCTCTTCAATAGGACCACAAATGTCAAAGTGTACTAGACTCAATAACTTTGATCTTCTTCATGTGGAGGAACTGAACGAGACTCGATGTTGTTTTCCAAATAGGCAACGCTGCCAGGGGTTCAATGCAATCTCCTTATTTGCTAAAATGAGAGTCTTCTTCACCAGCGTGAATCACCATTTCTCTCCCATGTGACCGAGTCTCTTGCGCCACATATTTGGTGACGCCTCATCTTCAACTGCATTGAGGCTGTCTGAACAAACCTTCACATGGGTTCTGTACAGCGTGCCGCAAATATGCCCTCGAGCAACAACCAGAGTACCTTTTGACAGCTTCCAAGTGTCATTACTTAAGTGGTTGTCATACCCACTTGACGAAGGATGAAGCCGGCCACCTACCAAAGTTGATGAAAGACTCCAGCAGCCGGACCTTCGAGAAGCCGTCCACACATCGTCAAGTCTGTCGGCCACCAAAGTCATCCGCCGACCACCATTTATCAAGGTTGGTGGCTGCCAAACCTTGATATTTGGATCTTCCCTCCCCTATAAATAAAGGGTTGAGGTGAGGGAGAAATAATCAATCAAGCAACAAGAGTTTTTTTTGGTTGAAGTGGTGAATTGAGTAGAGAGAGAGTTGAGCCTCCTCCTTCTTCTCTGTAAATTTTCTCTCTATATAGTGAAGTTTCTTTCTCCAATTCATTATTTGTGAGTGTGTATTTTATTTTTGGCATAACAAGTGATATTAGAGAAAGGTTTGAGTCACCAGAGCAATGTTTTACTCACTGCCCAGAAATCAAGTTTACCGAAATCATGTTTCGACCATACCAGTGTGTTCGTCTCATTAATACGAGTTTAACAGCGCAAATCGCGTTAAAAACAGAGCTAAAACGAGCCTGTACAAGCCGATCAAAGTTTTGTTCCAATGAGTCAACACCGGCGACATTACCAGCTCCGGAGAAGAAGAGCTGACATCATCGCTGGCATCAACGCCCAATCAATTGCCATGTCATCGCCTAGTCGGCAGCAGCTACCACATCATCAAAACTTTTAAAAATTATAATTTGGCCCTAGACATTTCTAAAAATTACAGATATGCCCCAAAAGTTTTTAGAAATTATAGTTCGGCCCCAAAACTTTTTGAAAATTATAGCTTGACTCCTAAAAAAAACTAAAATTTTATGTTAAGTCCTTCTTGAGATTTTTTATTGTTTCAGACCCAACCATGCACTCTGTTTTGGCAAATTCTACTTCTATAGTACTGTACAAGCCAATTAGGGAGTAAATTCATGGAAGAGCCATCAACATCAACCTCAGGAGCTATGATCATGCTCACCTCTTCGAACTATGCCATTTGGCAGTCTCGAATAGAAGACTACTTGAACTGTCGGGATTCATTTGATCCCTTGGATGAAGTGGGGGTAAAACCGAAAGAAAAAATGGAAGCAGAGTGAAGAAGAAGAACAAGAAAAACTATCAGTCTGATTAGACAATGAATCGACTATAGTGTATTCCACCATATTGCTTAGGAGACAGATGCATATATTCTCTTGATGAAGCGATTTGTCAACTTCAAGTTGAAGAGTGGTACATCAATTGCCGAGCACATTAGTCAGTGTCAAAATTACAAGAACCAACTTGCAGCCATGGAACTGCCGCGAGAAGATGAAGAGCAAGCCCTCTTCCTTTTCAATTCTCTACAAGATAGTTGGGAGACGTTGGTGGTGTCCCTCAACAACTTAGCTCTAAATGACAAACTTACTATGGCAATGGTCAAGGATGTCCTGTTCAATGAAGAAGCCAGATGAAAGGAAGCTGGGATAGAAGAATCATATACTCTCGCTACAGAAAGCAGAGGAAGGCCACAATAAAATAACAGAGGCCAAGGTAAAGGTAGAGATAGAGGAAAAGGCGGAAGCGGAAGCGGAAGCAGAAGCAGAAGCAGAAGCAAAAGCAGAAAAAAGTCACAGGATCTTAGCAGATCTAGTGATAGACATGGCAAGTTTATGTGCTATCATTATGGCATTGAAGGTCATATGAAGAAGGACTGTTGAAAAAACTCCCTGTGGGGAGTGGCGTGATAGGAGATTGCTGTGTCTACCACCCATTCAGAATCCTGGATGGCAAAATAGAGGCACGTTTCTTCTTCCACGGAGAGTACTGTGACATTCCCTTAATGGTGACTAGGGTGTCACCATCTTCCTTGTTGTGCTGGTGATTGCCTTAACCTTGCTCTCTTTTCAATTTTTGACAATCCTTCTTCATGTGACCTTCAATGCCACAATATGGTGGAATACACTATAATCGATCCATTGTCTAATCAGACTGATAGTTTTCTTATTCTTCCTTCTCCACTCTGCTTTCGTTGTTTCTATTAGTTTCACCCCCACTTCATCCAAGGAATCAAATGAATCCTGACAGTTCAAGTAATCCTCCATTCAAGGCCGCTAAATGACGTAATTTGAAAAGGTGAGCATGATCATAACTTCTGAGGTTGATGTTGATGGTTCTTCCATGAATTTACTCTCTAATTGGCTTGTACAGTACTATAGAAGTAGAGTTTACTAAAACAGAGTACACGGTTGCGTCCGGAACAACAAACAACCTCAATAAGGGCTTAACTAAAATTTTTAATTTTTTTCAAGGGTTAAACTATAATTTTCAAAAAGTTTTGAGGCTGAACTGTAATTTTTAAAAACTTTTGAGACAAAACTGTAATTTTTAGAAACTTATGGGGCCAAACTATAATTTTTAAAAGTTTTGATGACGTGACAACTACTGCCAATTGGGCGATGATGTGGTAGCTGACTGGGCGCTAACGTCAACGATGACGTCAGCTCTTCTTCTCCTACGCCAGTGACGTCGCCACCATTGACTCGCTGGAACAAAACTTTGACCGGTTCATACGGACTCCTTTTAGCTCCGTTTTTAACACGGTTTGCGTCATTAAACTCGTATCAACAAGACAAACACACTGGTGTGGCTGAAACATGATTTCAGCAAACTTAATTTCTGGGCAGTGAGTAAAAAATTGCTCCGGCGACTCAAACCTTACTCTGATACCACTTGTTGTGCCAAAAATCAAATACACACTCACAAACCATAAATTAAAGAAAGAAACTTCACTATATAGAGAGAAAATTTACAGAGGAGGAGGAGGAGGAGGCTCGGCTCTCTCTCTCCTCAACTCACCACTTCAACAAAAAAAACTCTCGTTGCTTGATTGATTATTTTTCCCTCACCTCAACCATTTATTTATAGGAGAGGAGAGATCCAAATGTCAAGGTTTGACAGCCACCAACCTTGACAAACGGCGGTCGGCGAATGACTTTGGTAGCCAGCAGACTTGATGATGCATGGGCGGCTTCTCGAAGGTTCGGCGATTGGCGTCTTTCATCAATTTTGATAGGTGGCCGGCTTCGTCCTTCGTCAACTGGGTATGCCAACCACTTTAGCAATGGCACTTGAAAGCTGTCAAAAGGTACCCTGATTGTTGCACAAAAGCATATTTACGGCACGCTGTACAGAACCCATGTGAAGGTTTGTTCAGACAGCCTCAATGCAGTTAAAGATGAGGCGTCACCAAATCTGTGGCACAAGAAACTCGGTCATATGGGAGAGAAAGGGTTATTCACGCTGGTGAAAAAGGCTCTTATTCTAACAAACAAAGAGATTGCACTGAACCCCTACGAGTATTGCCCATTTGGAAAGTAACATCGAGTCTCGTTTTGTTTCTCCACATGAAAAAAATCAGAGTTATTGAGTCTAGTACACTGACATTTGTGGTCCCATTGAAGATGAGTCATTGGGCGGTAACAAGTATTTGTTATGCTAGAAATCAAATACACACTCACAAACAATGAATTGGAGAAAGAAACTTCATTATATAGAGAAAAAAATTACAGAAGAGGCTCGGCTCTCTCTCTCTACTCAACTCACCACTTCAACAAAAAAAACTCTCTTTGCTTGATTGATTATTTCTCCCTCACCTCAACCCTCTATTTATAGAGGAGGGGAGATTCAAATGTCAAGGTTTGGTAGCCACCAACCTTGACAAATGGTGGTCAACGGATGACTTTGGTGGCCGGCAAACTTGACGATGCGTGGTCGACTTCTCGAAGGTCCGGCGACTGGCGTCTTTCATCAACTTTGGTAGGTGGCCAGTTTCGTCCTTCGTCAACTGGGTATGAACCTATCAATTCTCCCCATTCATACCCATTGGAGGATAATGCAATCTAACGTCCTTCAGTTAGCTTTCATTCTGGCTATATCTCTACATAGCTCGAGCTTCTCACAAGTAACCACCCTTGTTAACATGTCTGCTGAATTCTCTTTTGTGTGAATCTTCTCAAGCTTCAATAATTGTTGATCCATCACCTCGCGTATCTACTGATGGCGAATATTAATGTACTTGGTGCGAGAATGGTACATTGAATTTTTGCTCAAATTCAATGCACTCTGACTGTCACAATGCACCTTGTATTCCTTCTGCCTGATTCCCAGTTCTTGGAGAAACCGCTTTACCCACAACATTTTATTCCTAGCTTCTGCTGTGGCAATATATTCTGCCTCCGTTGTAGATAAAGCCATACATTTCTGCAGTTTGAACTGCCATGATACAGCTCCCCCTACGAAGGTGTAGAGGAATCCTGTTGTAGATTTTCTACCATCAAAATTATCGGCCATATCTAAATCTGTATAGCCTTCCAAGATTGGTTTAACTCTCCCAAAACACAAGCATAACTTTGTTGTACCTTTTAAGTATCTGAGAATCCATTTGACAACTTCCCGATGCCCTTTTTCTGGGTTGGAGAGAAATATGCTCACAACGCCTATAGCGTGAGCAATATCTGGCTTTGTATACACCATTGCATACATCAAGCTGCCTACTGCTGAAGAATAGAGTACTGCTGCCATTTCTTCCATTTCAGTCTTCGAGGAGGGACACGAACTCTTGCTCAGCTTGAAGTGATTAGCCAGTGGAGTATTGACTAGCTTGGCATTTCTCATGTTGAACCTTCTTATCACCCGTTCAACGTACTTTTCTTGTGATAGCTACAAATTCTTAGCTTTGCTATCACGAACAATCTGCAGGGCCAAAATCTGCTGAGCAGGGCCTATATTCTTCATATCAAAAGATTGAGATAACTGCTTCTTCAGCTTGCTAATCTTGACAACATTTTGTCCAATAATCAGCATGTCATCAACATAAAAAATGAGGGGGTTGTTGCTCCCCCTACTCAACACTCTCTTCTTCTTCATCTTTTGAAATTGCTTCCTGCATTCCAATATTTGTGGTAAGCTGGACTGGTACTGAATCTGGAGTTATGTCAGGAGCACGAGAACTAAAACCACTAGACTTAATTGGTTCCTCATAAAACTGGTTCTCTTGGAACACAGCGTCCCTACTTCTGATAACATTCTTTGTTACTGAATTCTACAGTCCGTATTCATAATTTTCATCTCTATAATCAATGAAAATGCATGGAATAGACCTCACGTCCAGTTTCTGTTTTTACTCCTTGGATACTTGTGCAAAACTCTTGTACCCAAATACTCTCAAGTGAGAGTAGAAGACATTCCTCTTGCCGATCCACACCATCTCCAAAATTTCAAATTTCAATGGCATTGATAGTGATATGTTGATCAGGTAACAGACAGCATGAATAGGTTCACCCCAGAATGACTTTGGCCATCACAATTCACAATAGCCAGAATGAAGACAAACCCAATTTACACTATCCAAAATAAAAAATAAATTCCAATAAGAAATGACTTGAAAGGTAACAAATTAACCTTGACACTGTCGTAGCCAGCGAGGTGTAGAAGAGCATACTGCAACATGCACCCGTGTCCGGCTGAGAGCACGAACCGATCGCGGTTGAACCAATAGGGGTTCTTCGGGTTGTACCTCATCACCTCATCGTACAAAATGTGACCCATCGGAGCACAGCCCATGGGCAGGCCCGGGTGGCCCGAGTTCGCCTTCTCGACAGCATCGATCGCGAGGAATCGGATCGCGTTGACCGATTTATCAACCAATGCGGTGTCAGCCTTCTCTAGCGTCTCAACCGCCGCCCTGATAGTGGCGGCGCATGATCCCAAACGCTTCCTTTGTGTGACGGCGCTGGAGAGGGACGGCACGGTCTTGGTGCCGGAGATGGAGCTGAGCTTGAATCCAGGGAGGGCGACACGAACAGATTGTTCTTGGTTTGAACTAAGGTTGGATACAGAGCCAGAGAAGAGGGCTTGAGAGAGGGAGAGAGAGGAGGAGACAGCCATAACTAGAGAGAGATGGGAGCTGGGACCGACTATCTTTCGCTCTCTATTTATGATCCGACTATATATGTCTGGTTGGTTAGAGAGAGAGAGAGAGAGAGAGAGAGAGAGAGAACTCAGAAGCAGACGGCAGACACCAACAAAATTTGGAGGGGTTGATTTTTCCGGTACGCACGAGGTCAAATATGCAAAATCTGACGGTTAGATGGTTTGGGGAGAGAGGATGGGGACGGTTGATCTTTCGGTAGGAAATGATCGCCCTTTCGTTTCATGTGATTTTTTTTTGTTTGTTTGTTTGTTAATCAATCTCTTTTTGGGCTTTCCCCCTTCAGTTTCTCCGCCTTTCTTTGTAAACTTTCCTTCATTTTGATCTTTATTTTTGTTTTTTGAAATCGTTACACTGGTGTGGAGGATGGCTCTACACAAGATCGAGTAGTTGATTAAAGGTTCGGATATTCTATAGTAGAAAAAAAATTAGTCCGTTATGTTATTGAATGTTCTTGGAATAGAGTTTCATGATGCATCACCAAACATAACACTTGTGTGTTCTGTCATTTTGTGTTGATACCCGATTCCACTAACAGAAAAATATTATAGATTCGTTTTGACTTAATATTTTTTTAATTTGTAAGTAAAAAGGTTTTTTTTTATTTTTTTGACTTTTTAATTTTTTTTGTTTATCTTTAATTTATAAAAAAAATTAGCTTATAAATCAAAAAACTAAATGAAAAAAAACTTAAAATAAGCTTTACTAAAGAGATCCTATGTCTAGACTGAAGCTTCCCCACAACTTTTTAACTTTCTACAAAATAACGTGCAATATAAATAAGAGCATTGAGCATGATGATTCATGGTTAAATATTGGGTTAACCAACTTAAACTAGCCTAGTTGGCTAGAATCTTGACTTCTCTTAAGGAGATTAAGGGTTCGATTTTTCTTCTTACTTTTTAGGCCCTTCCCTTTGTAATCCCTTTTGATATACAAAAAAAAAAATATTGGGTTAATTATAGTTTGCACTGTTATACTTTACATCTAGTTCTACTTCAAGACCTTTATTTTTATTTGTTATAATGTTAATATTCTATTAACTAATATTAGACAAATAGATAAAAAAAATTCTCATATGATAAGCACATGATAGTTTTTAAGGAATGAAGACATAAAATTTAGTCATTTTTTGGCTCAAAGGCTTACACATTGTATGTGAGCTGAATTAGAGCCTTTTATATAAAAGCCTAATTGTATTATATACATTACAAAGTTTTAATACTCATGATTTTGAAATAATTTGAGGTGAATTTGTAATGAATTATCAATGAAGGCATAGGATTTTATATATTTGTCCCTTAAAAAAAACTATAGGATTGTTATATGTGAATATTTTGTCTCTAACATAAGTTAGTAAAAGGTTATAAAAACGTGAAGGATGAAAAAAATCCATAAAAGTTAGATCTTTTTGTGAGCTGTTCCTAAGTTGCTATAAATAAAAAAAGAATCGAAAAAATTGGCATTATTATATAAAGAATTTGAATTGTCAAAATTATCCTTAATTGCTTCAACTGATAGTCTAAAATAAATCTGTAAACTTCTAAAGGGCATTTTTGGCAAATAAAAAAGATACGCAACTTCCAAAATAGTTCATTTATATACTAAAATATATACAAAAAAAAAAAAATGAAGGTCCTCAAATGAAAATTGTTATAAAGTGTTGAAAGTATTATTCTTTTAAATTTTCTTGTCATTCAACTTCAGTTACCAATAAAACCAAATATTGTAGACTTCAAAAGATAATCATGTTAGGGGGGGGGGGAAGAAGCCGCGAAATACAAATACAGTCATGTATCTAGACACCTTCCTCTACAGCATAAAAGGGATAACGAGCAAAGGCTCATCAGCCAATACAAGAACTGATCAATTGTCCCTGATAATTTGTACAACAGAAGCCCACTCTTACAACCGAGAAACATGGTTTACATTCACAAAGATCATTTTTGGCTTTTAAGTTTCTCATTTTCCAGGTACTTGAGCACTCCGTAAGCAACTGATCCCGCTACAAACAAGACGACTGTTGGGGTGAATGCTGGGTACAGATACTTGACGAAGAGTTTATCCCACTCTTCTGGTAGAAAGCCTGTGAATTTAAGAAAGCTAAAGAGTTACTATCTGAAAGTGAAAAAAAGATCAGACACAAAACAGAAATCATGGGTATACTTTATTTTCTAATCTATAATTTTTTCATTGTTCAAAGGAACAATATGCCGCACATGACTACAGTTATCTAATATATAAAGATACTTAGGTTAGCACCAATTAAATAGATGTTTCTCAATAACATTGCCAACTGTTAAGCATAAAGAGAAATTGCAAAAACATAAAGCCAGAATAAGCAGTATTATCACACAATTTACAAAAAGAAGAGTAATAAAAAAGGTGCTCTTCTGTTATGTTGCTACATGACTATCATTATTAAGTAAAAGTGGTAGCATTTGTTTTGGCAAGAGTAATCTCAAGCACATTTGCATGGCTTTTAATGGTTCGAGTCTTTGTCATCTAATTATTACCTTAGCAAAGAGATTTTGCAAAACCAACCCCAAATTTTAGAAGTCGAAACATATTGGACAAATTAATTACCAGTTATGCTACTAACAAGATTAAATTGTTTTACCTTTCCAAGCGATGAAGTATTCAAAGGTTCCTTAACCCATTTGAATACTGGTGGCAATAATTCATCCAACCCGTTACATTGTTCGATATGGAAAATCCTGGTTCAACACTTTATCATGGTCATACATAACCAGCAGCTGCAACCCAGCATTTTCTCTAAAACCCAAGTTTGAAAGGTCGTACACATTATCCAGTGCATGAGGCTCTTGCTTTATAGCAGGTTCTGAGAGAGTGAGAAGGGTAGTAGGTAAGCAGCCTTACCCCACTTTTTCGCAAAGAGGTTAATTCTTGTGGCTTGAAACCCTGCCACAATGCTGGAGCGGATGAGCAGCCTTAATTTGCTAAATACTTGTCCAACATGGCCCCACACCTGCATCAGGTGGATTTAGGGTGCCAAAGATTTGACTCCATATGATGGCCAGCTATCGCATGCACATGTATGGGCATCCCTTATCTAGCCATCCATTCACAAGGATATCATTTGCCCTCTCTTGTCAATAATAAGTAATAATGTGATGGATGAGCAAATATCAACAGTTCACCCAAAATTAAAATGTGTTTGTTCCTAGTATCTGGACTTAGGTCAAGGCTTCCCTGCATGAAAGTGCACCTCCCTGATAGTCCGACTATGCTATCATCCGATGAAGTTACATCACCTGTCCTAAGAACAATGGTACTCCCTCATAACCCACGACAAATTAACAGCCTACAAATCTCCGTTGTCCCTCCAATTTAGGCATCAAATACACACTAAACAATAGATGTATTTCTGAAAAGCCCAGCATAGTAAGATTGGGAGAGGATTAGTTTCACTAATGTCACTCCCCCAAAACATACCCACCCTCCTTCCTTTTTCTTCCCATGGGTGACCAGAAAATAATTGAGAAGTGAGACTTGGAGGACGAGAAACCGTCTATACACACATAACTCGGTTTTAAAGCAAGTGAAAGCGATCATCATGAAAAACCAAAAAAAAAAAGAAAGTGAAAATGGTTTTCTCAGGTAATTTCGAGCAGAAATAAGCTAAAACTGAAACGAACAACAGCAGCGAAAAATGATGATCCAGGCATGTGCATGAATTGATACTAGGAGACCATTATGTAATAATTTCCCAATCATAAGCAACTTACAAGCACAAAAACGACATAAATTTCTGAAGTCTGAACTACCCCCAACGGTAACAGAGAGTTCAAATTCAAGACTTAATCATAACAATTGAACAAGCAATTACAATCACAATTAAGTTTCATGTACTTCGCACAAATCTATACACAAATTGAACTTTAAAAAGTCAAGAGCTGGTGAGTATACCTGAAGCCGCCAGAGCAATACCCTCGATGAGAATAACCGTGCCGAGCCCCAACCAAGCAAGAAGGAAAGCACTCTCATTCTTACGCTGCTCCTCGGACTGAGCCTCGTCTTGCTGCGAAACAAACTCGGGTTTCTCGACCGGTGTTCGTCGAATTATCGAGGCCCTCTCTCTCTTTCCTCTCTGTTTCTTCTTGGTACTACCTGGGTTCCCTTTTGATTTGGCAGGAGATGAAGATGCAGAGCCAAACCCTAGGGCGTTCGAGGTGGGTTTCTTGGGTGGTGGGTCCAGAGCGGATGAGGATCCATCGATTGATTGGGTAGTGCTGGTGGGTTTTGGAGGTTCTGCAGATGACGAAGAGCCGTCTTGGGATTTGACGATGAATGGTAGTGTGGATTTGGTACGGGAGTGAAGCAGAGGACTGTGAAGAAGACGAATATGGTTTTTCTTGCTACGAAGACATGATGAGGATTGGACTATTAGCGCCATTTCCAGTTTAGTTGGTTAACGATGCCCTCCCCTCTTAAAATTGTGTTGATAAGATATTTAATACATTATTTATTTATTTATATATTGGAGGTGGGGCATAGGAGAAGGTAAAAAAAAAAAATGTAAATATCATGAAAAATTTGAAGATTCAATGATTTTATGTCAAAATTTAAATAAAAAAGAATTAGCAAATAAATAATGGACACGGGTTAAGAATAACGATACTATTCACATTAAAGGCAATTCACATTAAAGGCATTTTAGGAATAAGATCAAAGTTAACTTGGGTTGAGATAATAAAGAACGGCATCTTATATTACGGTTTAATTTATGATTATAACTATTTATGAAGCAAAATCCATATAACCGACCTTAAGTAGCTAGAAGATTGTTTAATTGAGTTGAATTTTGTACTATTTATTGAATATATATAAAGTACTGTAAGTGAAATTTTTAAGAAGGCTTGATAGAACTTTCAAACTAACTTGACGAGCATAAATAATTTGTAAGAGAGGAACACAATGAGAATGACTCAACCTCCTATGGGGTCATAGGCACTCTAATAATTAAATTAGCAAGCTTAATTATAATTAATCGAATAAAGTATCTAGTGCACGAGAGTATTTAAAGGTTTCAGAATGTCGCGTTACTTTTGAGAATTGGAATTGCTTTTCTCGTAGGAATCTTCTTGCTTGAGTCGGTTTAATGTATTGGACTTATTATTTATTTGTCCTAATTCACTTAGTAATATGATCTATATTCTAGACTTATTTAGCCCTTATATCTTTTCGATTATGGTCCCTAGATTAGCGCTTTTGGGTCCTAGCCTCTGATCGGCATAGACTCGACCTGCTAAGTCGATATCCTTTGGTCGACCTGGGCTGGACTATCTTGAGCTTAGCACTTATTGAGTCCATAGGTACTATTAAATAATTAGAATTTTTATTTTAATAATTGACATTTTAAAGATATTTTTTGCTAAAAAAATAAATGTAATTTGTCAAATATACATGATTATTACAGTTCTTATTTTGTTGACGTGGTCCTATCTATAGATAGACCAATTATTTATTGGCAGTTCACGTCTAACGCAACAAATTGATGTAGGAGTTTTTCATTTTCAATGAATTAGTATCGTTATCAACAAGATAATATTTTACCGAAAACTTCTCATTTATTATACAATTCTTAAATAGGTAAACCATGTAGAAAAGGCGGGAATTTTTAAGCACAGATACAAAATACTAAGGAATCACTAGTAAGTCTAAGACAGTTGAATAATTCTTATAATTATTCTAAGAATAACTAACTACGGGTTTTCCCTTGTTTTATACTAAATTAATAAACAAATGAACATCATAGTTGAGCTTAAAAAAAAAAAAATTGTAGAGGATGACACCAAGTATAGAGTTTGCAAAATATCATTGGAAAGTGCCGAGAAAAAATGAACCATATCCTAAAAAATGAAGTTCATTACTTATTTTTTTAAATGACCACACCTATGCTAAACTCATATGGTTTATCAACTAAAATAAAGTAATGAAAGTAGGGCTTTAAGAAATTATATCATTTCAATAAATAAGTTGAAAATCATTCAAAGTTAAAAAATAATTGTCCAAACTAATTAATTTTAGTAGACAAAAAAAAATTCCTCACAAATGCACTCACATCGAGGGAAAAAAATATTCCAATTAGAATTGTGTTTGTAAGTATTAATTCCCTTTAACTTTTATTCAGAAACTGTACTTTTAATTATTAATTTTCGTTTACCTTTTATGTATTTATCCATATATTTGATTATATATAAAACTTGATTATATAATTGATTATAAAACTTAATAAATCTTTAACAATGAATATTTATCCGGGAAACAAAAATCTGACCATCCGAACATTTCCGCAGGTTTTTCGTTTGTGTGCGTCCACGGAAGCACGTTTTAAAACCGAATCCCTCATTTGAAGCCACTTTCGTGTAACGCTCCGTTTCCCGCGAAAACCCCTCTCTAAACTCTCTCTCTCTCTCTCTTCAAACTTTAATTCAATCTCAATCTCAATTTCTTCCCCTTTTATCAATTTCTTTGTATCTATGTATATGAATTTATATTGTTTGGATCGTTTATCTGAAAGCTTCAGTTATCTTGATCATTCTATGTCTGTAATTATCCATTCTGTCAATAGACTTCGAACTTTCTCTCTCCTGAATCTTTCAATTTGTCAAACTTTCTCTCTCTTCATCCGAACCTACAATCAATTTCCCCAAACTTTGAATCTTCTCTTTCTCACACTTAAAATTTAGTATCGACTCAGGATGCGATGAAGGACCAGATCTCCATATCTTTATCCCCCATCAATGTCGACTACGCCAAATTTTGCAGAGAATTCGGAACCAGACCAATCGGGGAATCGAAACCCCGGCATGGCGGTGACATCTGACCATAATAACGATGCACCGGGGACGCCGTCGAGGGTGAAGCTGAGGAAGATCCCTCCGATCCCGGTTCGTCGAAGCCCTAGCAAGAGCGAAGTTGCAGATAGCAGCGACGTTGATGGCGGTGACGGTGAATCTGAATGCGAAGAAGCGTCTATAATTCTTGCGTCATCTATCGGTCTCAATCACATCCGGACCCGCTCGGGTCCGTTGCCTTCGCCTCTTCGATTCTCGTCCTCGGTTAGGACTCCAAATCTCGAGGCGAAAGAATATGCAAACGAGTGGAAAGATGGAGTCCATCCTCACCCCGAAGCGTCTATTCCTCATAAAAATGCGACAAACACCGAACAAGGTCATTTTTCTGTCGGCAGCTTCTCTCTTTTATCCTCTAATTATACCACTGTTTTTCCTTTTCCCCATGTAAAGCATGCGTGTAGGTAGGAATTGGGCAAGAGAAAATATTTTTTGTATTGAAATGTGAGTTTAGGAGGTTGTGTATGAATTTTTGTTTTTGTTTTTGTTTTTGTTAGGAGGGTTTTTTGGGAGGAAAGAAATATCAAAATTCTATCGCAATTCAATGTTATTTGTTTAGGCTATTTGGGAAGAAGAAAAACCACGATTCTATTGTGCACTATAAGGTCATTTTCTTTATGTGGCAATTGCTTCATTTTTTCCTTCCTTTCTTTATTTTTTTTATCTTTTCAGAACCAAAACGTCTTAAAACATGATATTCCAACTTCCATTTTCTCAGCACGTACACTGTACTGATTATGTGAAGTTTGAATTCTGTGGCTGACCTATTTATCTTGATGATACCAAGAACTTTTTTTGAACCTTTCTACCCGTTTATTTTTCAAAGGTATATGTCTACATTTTCTTCACTGGGTTTAGATATATTTTCTGTAAATATGTGGAAAACCAATCATGTTCAGTGGTGTAAAAGCTTTTGATTCAAATGGTGTATAATAATTTGTAGGCAAAAAAGTCCAATGGAGTCAATCCAAATCCCTTAAAACCCCATCACCGTTCAATCTGGGGTCAGAGGTAATTCAATTGTCACTAAATTGTGCTTTTTGTCTTTTTTTTTATTATTTTTTTTAAAGTTAGTTGGGAAACTAGGTAGCTCATCTTAATGGTGTTGTGCTTCTTGTAGGGCCATCACGCAGCCTTTTCCAAGGAAATCCAATCTCCACGATTCCAGGCTATACTGCGCGTGACAAGCGGACGGAAAAAGAGAGCCCCAGATATCAAGAGCTTTTCTCATGAACTCAATTCCAAAGGAGTGCGACCTTTTCCATTCTGGAAGTATCGTGCATTTGGGCATATGGAGGTGTTCACTCTTCTCTGTAGTGCTCATTGTTATAATCCAATACATTTCTTGCCCTTCCACTTTATGTATAATTTTTTATTGACAAATTGTTTGCTGATATATCAGTAGTTCCACTCATTTCTGACATATGTATATATACTTTTTCCAGGAGATTATGCTAATGATCAGGTCAAAATTCGACCGATTAAAAGAAGAGGTTAACTCTGACTTAGGTATCTTTGCAGGAGATTTGGTGGGTATACTTGAAAAAACTTCACACTCGAACCCTGAATGGAAAGAGAGTTTGGAGGATTTGTTAGTTACAGCCAGGCTTTGTGCAAAAATGTCAGCAAATGAATTTTGGACGAAATGTGAAGGCATTGTACAGAAACTAGATGACAGGCGTCAAGAGCTGCCAATGGGCACACTCAAACAAGTTTATACCCGCCTTTTATTTATTCTCACTCGGTGTACTCGGCTTGTGCAATTCAAAAAAGAGAGTGGTTATGAAGAAGACCACAATCGGGGTCTGCACCAACTTAGTGACCTTGGAGTATATCCGGAACAAATCTTGGGGCTTCCGCATCAGGACTCCAATAACTCAATTGAGGGGAGGGAAGCGAGTGAAAGGCAGGTCAAGAAAGCCCATGGCCAGGACCAGAGTAATCTGGCTATTAAAAAAGATCATGTAAATCAAAATTTTGGTATTGGAGGTGACATTGGGGAGGTTGGCACGGCCAAAAGTGTTGCTTCATCTACTGGTAGCTATAAGATGTCGTCTTGGAAGAAACTTCCATCTGCAGCTGAAAAGAATCGGAAAGGCCCAGGTTCTGTTGATACTCCATCTAAAAATATTTTGGACCACTTGCATGTTAAAGATGAAACAGCTGGTCTTGATGATAATATTGAAAATCTGGATACTCCCTTGTGCACTCATGAAAATTCAGAGGCATTATTGAAAGAACGAAGAGTTATGTGGGGATTTTGGGGGGATCAACACAATGTAACCTATGATAATTCATTGATCTGTCGAATATGCGAGGTTGAAATACCAACCGTCCATGTAGAGGAGCACTCTAGAATTTGTACAATTGCTGATAGATGTGACTTAAAAGGTTTAACTGTGAATGAACGACTTGAAAGAGTTGCAGAAACTCTTGAAAGGATACTGGAATCATGGACTCCAAAGAGCTCAGATGGTGCAGAAGGAAGTCCTGAGGTTGTAGGAGGGTCCACCTCAAGTGTGCATGAAGAGTTGGCCAATTTTTCACCCAATCTAAATAGCTTTTCTCGTCGTTGCTCTGAAGAAATGCTTGATTGTGTTCCTGAAGCTGATAATGCATCTGTTGTGGATGATCAGAATATTTTGCCTGACATGTCATGTAGAACACGTGACATTTTGTCATGTGATCCAGGTAAGAAAGCTTCATCAGCAGGAAGCTTAACACCACGATCACCACTATTGAGCCCACGAACAAGCCAGATTGAATTGCTATTGAGTGGACGGAGAACGATATCAGAGCATGAAAATTATCATCAGGTACATATTGTGTTACATTATTCACCTTGCATCTTTTTACGAGATGCAGGTATGATTTTTCCAAAGGCACGTCTGTTGGTACTGATATTACTTTTGATCTCTGCTATATTCTATTCTAATTGTTACATTCTTGATTGAACATCCAACTTTGATTTTTGTCATGTTAATACAGGTTTTTTTTTTTTTTCATATTGCTACCTTACGTGAAAAATGGCAGATAGCTAATTTTTTAATAAACAACATCAGGCATTATCTCTGTGGAATCTTCTTCACTGTTTTGCATTATCTAAACCTTCTAATTTTGTAAAAGATAGTATTTAATCCTGAAAAAGCTTCCACCAAAAATAAATAAAAGAAGTAAAACCTATCAAAATGAAATTTCCATTTGATAAAATTTTCCTTCCATGCTACAAAAATTACAACCAATATGCTAAATAGAAAGCCTGGATTTTGTTACAAAATCCAAATGATAAATTTTGGAAGGGGTCGGCTATGAGTTACAGTCCTTCAGTGTATAGTTTGGATCAATAACCGCATGTATGGAATCATTTCCATCGAATGATATGATTATAAGTAATGTCTTGCATGTATATGTATAAGTAATCACTATGCATTGTATATGTATTGTCTTGCACGTGTTTCCTTCTTTGAAGAGAAGAATGGAGGTTTATTAGATGTGTAAATGTTATGATTATAAGTAAAGCTTCTTCGTATAATCTTATTTGCTGCTTGAAACTTTTACCTGATGGATGTGTTCTTAGTATTATTGACTGCTTATTGAAATTGAATCTGCAATTGTGAAATGGCTGAATGCATACATATTTACCAGAACAGAGTTAAATGTTTGCCTATCGTATGGCTTCAAATAAATTGGATGCTTGATGTATTTTTTCATAGTAGCCCTCATCTCTAGTGTCCTGAACACATCAATTAAACTTCTCTCTTACTCACTCTTTACATTTCGACCCTCTTGTAAGTTTCTTGTATTGGAACTGAAATTTATTTCTGCCAGTTCCCAAGGATATGCAGTGACGATGCTTTTATTTTGAATAGTATTCGAAATTCAGAAGAACTATTTGTTTGATAATTTGGTTTGCTCATTTGTTGAAATTTTTTCTTGTTTGTAAATAAGTTGCTAAAAGTGCCATGGAATGGCAGATAAACAAGCTAGTGGATATTGCTCGATCTGTAGCCAATGTTAACACTAATGACTACAGTGCTTTGGTGTATTTGCTTGACCGTCTAGAAGACCTAAAATATGCCATCCAAGACAGGAAAGTGGACGCCCTTGTTGTCGAAACCTTTGGAAGACATATAGAGAAACTATTGCAGTGAGTTCACAAAACTAAAATGTTTCTTGTGGTTTTTGCACAGAATATGGAAATTATTGCCAATTACTGACTGATATAATTTTATTTTCATTGCACTAAGTTTTATGCATGATTTTTTTTTCCAGGGTTGGTTTATTACTTGACATCCAATTACTTATTTCTGAATTTCATTTAAATGTTCCAAACTTTACAGGGAAAAATATGTACATCTTTGTGGGCAGATAGAAGATGAAAAAATAGAATCATCAAATACGATAGCCGATGAAGACAGCTACGTGGAAGATGATACAGTTTGTAGTTTGCGTACAAGTCCTATCAATCCATCTAAGGATCGTACATCTATAGAAGATTTTGAAATAATAAAACCAATCAGCAGAGGCACATTTGGACGAGTTTTCCTGGCCAGGAAAAGGGCAACTGGGGATTTATTTGCTATAAAGGTAAAAATCCATACTCACATGGAACAGATGGATTAATAGGAATATTAGATCACTCATCGTTGTTATGGGTTTGTATTTATACCACTAAAAAAGAAAGTGGTTTTGGTGGCTTTCTTGTACCCTTTTTTGAGTTTTCAGAGAAATCTCTTTGTTTTAGCCCTCAATCACTTCTTACCCTTGGAGGATTGACCAGAGTATTGAAAATGGTCAGTTTGTGTTACCTCCTCCTTGTTTTTCCTATTATCAACCTCCACTATTACACGCAATGTGTGTCTGTGTATGTATGACATAAAAGTGTTTGTTGGTTTTTTGACTGCTTTATTTGATCTATTTGGCTGGAAATAACTCATTCATTATTGAAATTTCTACAGGTTTTAAAAAAGGCCGATATGATTTGTAAAAATGCTGTTGAAAGCATTTTAGCTGAGCGTAACATCTTGATATCAGTTCGCAATCCTTTTGTGGTGAGCAGGCCCCACAATTTTTAGCCCAATGAATGAAACTCTGCATGTTGCAATAATTTTCTGATGTTCGTACTCTGATGATGAACAGGTCCGATTTTTCTACTCTTTCACTTGTCGGGAAAATCTTTATCTGGTAATGGAGTACTTAAATGGAGGGGATCTTTACTCTTTGCTGAGAAATCTAGGATGCTTAGATGAAGATATGGCACGTGTATATATTGCAGAACTTGTAAGGAATTTTGTTGTGACCTTACTTTATCTTAGATATGCCTACTTTCTTTCTTTTTCTGTTTACCTTTTTTGTCACTCTACAAGAATCCTTATTAACTGTATATATACTTTGATCTCTTATTTGCAGGTTCTTGCATTGGAATATTTGCATTCCTTAAACGTCATTCATAGAGACTTGAAGCCTGACAACTTGTTGATTGGTCCAGATGGTCACATCAAGGTCAATATCTATTGTTCTACTTTTTAATTTTTACACAACCCAGTCATTTCTGTGTATATGGGAGATAATATTGGCAATATATCGTTTGTTGTCATGCACCTGCAAGTATCACTAATCAGTAACTTAAAACTGTATGATAGATCTGTGCATGGGAGAAGAGAAGAGAAATATAATAAATATGTGTATTTTCCACGAGTTGGTTCAGTTACAGAGGAGAGAAAAGTAGAAAAATGGAGTACTTCGGAGAAAAAAATTTCATGGGCCCAAAGACTATGAACTTATGAAGCTTTTATTATCCTCTCTTTTTTTCTTTTTTCTTCTCTTCATTTTCTCTTCTCTTCTCATCTTAAACAAGGAATTAAATTGTGTGTTAAGTGTCAGTTACTCAGTCTGATGTTTCAAATTCAACTTACTAGATAATCCTTCTTAAGAAGCAGTCATGTTTTTTTTTGAAGAATTTTATGTTTATTTGTACACTCTGCTTGGTGACATGATTTCATGTATAAATTTCAACCTAGAGTATGTGATGTCTCTTTCTTTCTTTTTTATTAGTTGGATTACAAAAAAATAATGCTCTACTTGACATATTTGACAATATGAGCAACCCCTGATGGAATTTGCATTGTGTTTCTCAAAATATTGACAAGTGGGAGGCCGTCTATTTCAGTTCGAGCTTTCTTAGTTATCTATTGTCCCCCCTTGTTGACATGATTTCATGTATTAACTTTTAACTCTGACGACGTGACATGTGAGAGAGTGAGAGAGTCAGAGACTATCTTCTTCAATTTGAGCTTTTTGTTTGTGCTTGTTGATTGTTTCATTTCATTTTCTTTTTGTTGTGTTCACAGGTGAGTTTTAATGTCTTATGTACTTAGTATGTTATGATATTGGTTGCTAGGGAGAAGTCCTAGAGAACTTGCTGTAAATATGGGCCACGTATCTGGAGCCTACTCTTTCTTTTTGAATATTGTGTTTTCTGATGAACTCTGGCATGGATAGCTTGATGAATCTTTGCATGCTATCAAGTGAATTTGGAAGGAAGAGTTCATAACTTTTAGAATTTATTATGCCTTAAATGCCCTTGAACTTTTGTCAGTTCACACTTTGGAGGTGTAGTAAATGCTGAAATGAACAAAACATAATTTGGTGGTCTCGTGCACCTCAACTGGAAGTTTTACCCTTCCTTTGTGATTATAGTGCAATATCAAGCAAGTTCTGAAATGGCTTTGAAATGGTTCTTGATTTTCAATATTCATCAACTAGAGTTCATTAGGAGGGTTCAGTGTGGGTGATCAATCAACTCTTAATAGACCTTGTACTTGCTTGAGCTGAAGTGTAAGGATGGCGAGCCTGATTTATCACAAAAGGCAGACCTTCTGATGTCCACTCTGTAAATCATGGTGCACATCAGTTTTAAGTTCTGTGCTATTAACATTGTAGGCTAAATCTACTGTGCTTCCTCTTACTGCCCATTTATTGGGCTTTGCTGTTCTGCTCTACTGTACTTTTTTGTGCTGCCATGCTAACCGATATATTACTTGTCACTTCTCACAATTCTAATCCCTTCTGTTACAGTTGACAGATTTTGGGCTCTCCAGTGTAGGTCTCATCAACAGCACAGATGACTTTTCTGGTCCACCAGTTGGCAGTACGGCTCTTCTTGGGGATGACAAACCCAAAACTGCAGCACAATCATCAATAAAAAGAGAACAGCGCCAAAAGCAATCGGTTGTTGGCACCCCTGACTACTTGGCACCTGAGATGCTTCTTGGCATGGGACATGGTTCGATATTTATTTACTGACTGAACATTACTTATGCTGTGAACTAGCAACCTTTTTATTTCTCCTCTTTTTTCCCTAGCTCTGAATTGTATTAACTAACCAACCCTATCTTTTTGCAGGGGCAACAGCAGATTGGTGGTCTGTGGGGATTATTCTATTTGAGCTCCTTGTAGGAATTCCTCCTTTTAATGCAGAACATCCTCAGGTAAGCGGTCCAGATTTGACAATCCCCAGGCTCTTCAAGGACACTTATTTTTTTCTTTTTTTCTTCACTTTCTTGTGCAATGCTCTCATCAGAATTTGATTCTTTTCTTTTCTAACCTTTTGCTTTCTGCATCAAAATATTTTGAGCATGATTTAGCAACAAGGAAACATGGTAGCTTTTGTTGTAATTGTCAGTTCACGTAACTAAATCCCATTAATTCCTTTTGTTGTGAGATTTTCTTAATGGAAATTGCACCACCCAATTAGTCATCAAACAAGCAACACTGTTGTTAGACATTTTTGTTTATTTGTTGCCAAGTCTGGTGACCTGACAATTGGGTACATCCCAGCTGTTTGAGTTAAAATGAGGTGAATGATGTAGTACTTCATCTCTTTTACTTTGGGGGTGCTTGGACATAGCATATTTTACTAGCTTATGACTTAAACTTATAGCTCATAGCTTATTTTTGAAATGTTGTTTGGCTCACCCTCAAATAAGCCACTTAAAAAAGCTGTTTACCAAATGTCTACTTAAAAAAACCACTTATGGACTTGCACATTTTTATAAAAAGCCAATTTTTTTAAGTGGCTTTTGAAAACAGCTTATAGCTTACAAGCTACCTGTCCAAATACCCCCTTTTTATATCTTGTTTGTAGTAGCACTTGCATAAGTTGCTTGAAGAATTAGACATATATTAGAAGTTGTGGCCTAAAATTTTTCTTTCCCATTTTGAGTAGCATGAAATCTCTATATTTTATAATTTTCACTTTGTCTATTATTTTTTCTTGTGTAATTTTTGTAACATTTTTAGAGAAGTGACTTGTTCTTAAGTCACTAATCCATTAAAATTGATTAAAGATTTATACAAGATGCTACTAATGGGATGAACAAATCCCTTTGGTGGCAACTAAGAAATGCAGGAAGTTTATTTATTGATTCACACTGATGATGTGAAAATAGTGGAGCACGAAAAAACATAAAAGGGAAAGGCATGTTTCTAATCCATTAATTAATGCTAGCAGCATCTCTTATAGGTGTAAAATTTAATGGTGATAAGAAAGTTTGACCTATTTTCTCTATTTGCCATGATTGCTATTTTCAATTTTCTGATATTTGTTCGAGTTTTTGTTGCTATTGGAAATTAAGTCTGTACCAAGTTTGAAAACCATGCCCCTGTTCTTTTTTGTTTTTTGGTGGTAGATATGTCTACGGTATATTTTAACATACTTGGCAGGCTCTTTGCCATGTACACAATAAAACTAAACTGACTAAAGATATGATGAGTACAAGCGCTATGGACAAATAAAATGAGCAATATAAACTATTCTTGTGTCTTTTTACACG
The DNA here is from genome assembly GCA_033060915.1 of Euryodendron excelsum. Classification (NCBI taxonomy): domain Eukaryota; kingdom Viridiplantae; phylum Streptophyta; class Magnoliopsida; order Ericales; family Pentaphylacaceae; genus Euryodendron; species Euryodendron excelsum. The sequence continues at coordinate 33,663,869 of CM065396.1, read as the reverse complement.
TACTTGTATCTAATTGTTATCCTTGGATATTTTCTGTTTCCTTGTGTTGAAAACCTTCTTTTTGGACTGCTTTTATGATGTCATCATCGGAGAGGAGCAAATTTGTCACAAAACAATGCAGCATGGAAATCAAGAACTCTTAACCAAAGTCATGGACTTTGCCAGATTTTGACCAAATTCCACTACACATAATGTTAATTTACTGATTTTTCTATTTTAGGAAATATTATTTTCGCAATTACTTTTTCTATAAAAGTTGGAATATGATACCGTCATTCTGGCTTTATTTTAGGATTCTAAATTAGTGTTACATTTTAGTTTTATTTTTCCATTTTTGGTAATTTCTTTATTTATGTGTAACTAGAGTCCAGTTAGAGTTTGGAGTTCTCTCTATAAATCCTGATGTTAGGGCTCGTCCCAAAGAGATCTTTGACCTTAATAGAATTGAGAGACTTTCCTTGTTTTTTCCAACTCTTGGAAGGAACTCTAAACCAATATCTTACCGATGTCCAACAGCACCAACCAAAGCAAAGAAAACCATATGTGTAAGCTCGCTGATCCGCTTTTCCACTCTTCGAGAAGCTGCTTGAGTTAACAAGGTTACGGTGAGCTAACCAACCTAAAAATGAAAGTATTTTATGTGAATCAACCATTATTGATGCCATTAGTCTGTAATTCTTTGGGAATCAACGTATTGAAGAAGAATCGATGATAATTTGTTATGCTAGTGCTGTTCCTGTTCCATTTCTAGCTTCCAGCAGCACATAATGGGTCTGTGCAAACTTATAAAGACATGGGTTGTAAACTGCAGCAAAGCTAAAATAGTAGAGCCCATGGCACTACCTTTTTTTTCTCCTTTTCAAGATCCCACCAACTATAGTTTTTCTTATGCTCTTATCAGTACTTAGTCACTGCTCAAACGTGTTGGACATAATAACAATGAATAATGGCTGTTATGAGTTTTATTTTTTAAATATTTGATTCTATAATTTGGTTAACTTGGGCACACAGCTCAAATATCTTTACTGATGGGTCATGTTTTATTGCAGCAAATTTTTGATAACATTATGAACAGAGATATACCCTGGCCCAAAATACCAGAGGAAATGACCTATGAAGCGTATGACTTAATTGACAAGTGAGTTTGCAAGAAACTACTGGATGCCTTCTGGTTATTGTGATTAATATACTATTTTCAGGAATTAGTGACCTATTTATGCAAGATCTATTGTTTGACTATATGTAGGAGGAGAGTTGTGTGTGTCATTCTCATAGGTAGAAATGGTCATTGCGATCATTACTTGCATGGTGCATTTTTTTTTTTTTTTTATACTTTTCTTTTGTAAACAAAATTTATGGTGCATTATTTGTTGAAGAAACCAATAATATTAAAAAGATTGCAAACTGTCCAAACTTAGAATATCTAAACATGCAATTTCTTTTGTGGTCATCAACGGTCTGTGTGCGTTATCAGTCTTATCCCTTGCTGGTCATTCATCGATTGCAATCTTTCAATGATAGCAATGTGACAGTTAACAATGTGTCACTTAGATTTCAATAGTATCAAATATCTTTACTGTGTCTTTATGGTCATTCATAGATTGCTTCTTTTGAAAATTTACCAGTGATAGCAATGTGACAGATAACAATGTATCCCTCATATGGACTATGCATGTAACTGACAGTAGTGCTCTTGCTGTGTCTTCATTAAGTTGGTTTGCCATTTTGACCAAGCTAATGTGTTTTGTGCAAATAAAAGGAGGTTTGAAAAGAAAACAACTCATCTTTCGTGCTAATCATCTAATTTACAACATAAATGGTTCATTGTGGAACTAATTCCAAGTTAGAGATGATGCCAAATAAACACAAGCAAAAGCTGTTCCATGGTTCATGAGCACGAGGTTGTTTCCTTCTCACTTTCCTAAAGTTTACAGGAATGGTATCTAATTTCTAAGTGGTAGAAAGTCCTTTTAAGAGTTAGAATTTGTCTATATCAGTGAATAGCTTTGTGGCTGCAAAGTGAAATTGTAAAACATCTACCTAAATTGGAAAATATTTGGGTTGAGAGTTTCCACATAACAAAGGGAGAGAGCAGTTATGTAACAATATTAAGGTACAGAGTTTGGCAAGTCTAGAAAGGACGGAAAGTAATAACAACTCAGCAATTCAAATGAGTCCAAAGAATGATTATAACTCCGTAGATCTTTATTTTGGATCTCAGATAAGTTATAAGAAGCTCCTCTTAATCTCTTAACTGGTCAAAATAGTTACTTAGTACAACATTTTGGATGACGACATGATATTAAAAAAAATTGTTTATCTTTCTTTAGAATGCCTTAAGAAAATGGTGTAATTATGTCACTTGAAGTGATTTGGCATAGGTCGCATACCATGTGACCAGTGGCTTCGGCTTGTTATTGGCTAGAAGACACCAGAGGAGACTATGGGATTATTCAAGATCCATGCAAATAGAGATCTTTGATGAATCTGATCCAGTTGTAAATGGATGAATAAAGTGAAGTTATGTTAAGACATTGCAAATAGGTTAATATATGGGTGTAAGGCTGCATACATTTGACCTTCCTCAAACCCTGCAATGGTGGGAGCCTCATGCACTGGGCTGCCCCACTCCCAAAGAGGTTAGTGAGATTTAAGCAACACATGATGAGCTGTACATTCGGAAATCATACGAGACAATCAAGAAAAACTTTTAGCACGGGAACTAATTTGCTGAAACTAGAGTGTTTCGTTGGAAGATGGCAGGACATTGAGAAAAAATCATAAATGAACTGGTTTAAGGTTGTACAGAGCAAGTTCTTGTCAGTGATGAAAGTGTTGCTTCGCCTTGAACTGAGCATAGGTTTTCTCCATCTTTTTTTTATTTTTTTATTTCTATGCTTTTTAAGATCGATGACAACAAGTTCATCATGACCTTATCCAAACTACATGGAGTCGAGTTATATAATACCTTTACTCAACCTAGGACATCTTTGAGGGAAATTGAGGTTCTATAGAAGTTATAAAATCTAAATTCTTCAGGCATTGTATTCGAATTGGTATTGTGATTGTCCTGTGCAATAAATGTCTATGATACAGTGCTTTCCCTGTACCAATGTGCTATATGGAGGCCCCGTTGTGTGGTCATATTTGCTCTTTTACATGTTCAAGGCACTATACTGTGGTCAACCTCTGAACCAACCTGGCAAGAAAAACCTCTGAACTTACCTGCAAGTCCCAAGGTTGCATTCATTCATTAAGTCCATGTTTATGAAGATTTCTGTACAGATTGCCAACTGAAGGAACTTGCAACTTCATATATCGTGTTGAATTTTGAGATAAATATAAATATATGAAAGCAGTTAAAATTAGGACTCAGTTTATCCAAGTACGTAGTTCCTTATTAGTTCTAATCCTTTCTGCTTGTGCAAAGCTATTGTACCACAAAAAAAAGAAAAAATGCTATTGTACCAAAATGGTATAGTACTGGCTTGGCATCTATAAGGGAGGGGTGCTTTTACAGTTTAGTTGCTATCTTTGGCAGAAGGATTAAAGGAGAAATTAGTTGCAAGTATTGCCCAGTTAATCATGCATGTATTGGCCAGTTAATCTTGGAGGTTAATTTCAAAAAATTGTAGTGGCAATGATAATAGTAAAACACTTCCATCTTTCCTTCTTGGCATTCATCTTTCCTTCCTGTCTCTTTTGCTATGATTTGGGAAACCACAATTTAACAGAGATTTCAGCATTCTGATATTATTGGTTGGTATATAACTGCCACTCTTTCTGGATAACTATTGTCGTTAGGCCCAACTAAAGTTTATTGTATGCAAGGTTCTTAAGATTTTGTAAACATATAGAACTGTGGATTTATGTACCAGTAATGTGGTTTTCCATTTTACATTGTCCAACTTTGGGGCAAGATCACTGTTCAGCAGTGGAGAATCAAGGATCCACGGGAACCAAAAACTGGCTGCCGTGTGGAAATCCTGTGATTGATGTACTCATTCAGATCCTCTTAGCTTGAGGAACTGTCTAGAAAGATGTCGTTAGAAACTGTTTTTTTCTTTATTTCAGGTTGCTAATTGAAAATCCAGTTCAAAGATTAGGTGCAACAGGAGCCAGAGAGGTAAACATTTTCTGAATTGAACTATAATTTATTTGCAGTAATGATGGCAATAACAACTCAGCAAAGCTGTAACTTAATTTGGCAGGTAAAGCAACACTCCTTTTTTAAGGATGTCAACTGGGACACGCTTGCAAGGCAGAAGGTAATGTTCTTTGAATCTTTTTTGACAGGAAGCAATCAAATTTGCTTCTTGTTTATGAATTTGCAAAGTCACTAAATTTGCTTCTTGTGCAGGCAATGTTCATACCTTCAGCTGAAGCACAAGATACTAGTTATTTTATGAGCCGCTACATTTGGAATCCAGAAGATGACAATGTTGGTGGAGGTAGTGACTTTGACGACATGACTGATACATGCAGTATTTCATGCAGCAGTGGTTCATACAGCAACACGCCAGAGGAATATGTACGTATTCTTTTTTGTATGACAATATTTGAATCTCTCAGCACATGACACTGTCAGTGGATCAGATCACAAACCCAATATCCTCCCAAGATAAGAAGCTTCTTTTGCATGTTACAACAATCCAAATCTAATTGCTCTGATTATGAACACATGCATATGGATATTGCTTAATATGACTCGGAAAAGGAGGGTAATAAGAATCTGATTTGTATAAGTATGTTCAACGGTCCGGGTAACACTGAAGCCCTACAAGATCATGTGGACTTGGTAGCTAATTTCTTAAAGATCCAATTAGGATCCGAAGTCAAGAAAGCTGACGCAATTTGATTTTGTACTCATTGTTTTTCTTTCCCACAATGAATTTTTATATGTACATTTGATTCAAATCCTATGCACTTACAAACCTGTGGATGTATCTAATTATTTCTAACCATTGTGTCTTGAAAGCAGGGGGATGAATTCGGAAATTTGGCAGAATTCAATGCACCAACCCACAACGTGATGTACTCATTTAGTAATTTCTCATTTAAGGTGAGTAGCTAGGCCTGGATATTCGCTGGTAGAATTGGGAAACAGTTAATTATCACGCAGAAATGAATGTTTACCTTATCTTCTGATTTTACTGAACGAATGAGTTATCCTTAAAAACTAATGTTCACCTTCAAAATACAACAAAAAGGGGACTGGTTTTATTTCTCTGTCATGCCCAAACATGTCCTTTTCAGTTCAGAAGATTGAAATCCAACATTGAATTATTTTCCTTTGTTCTCAGAACTTGTCTCAGCTAGCTTCCATCAACTACGATTTGCTTGTAAAGAGTGCTCAGGAAACACCAGATGCCTCGAAACAGTCCATTCCATGATAAATTGTTTGGTTGCTTCAGCAGGATGAGGGGTTCAAGCCTTGACAACAATGTAGTTCGAAGCCCAGCAGCTCTTAGAAGGGTTCTATTTCTGATCTAGCGGTTAAGAATAGAAGAGTTGTATATATCGTAAAGGTGTGTAGCTATATTGATAAGCTGGTGATAGTTCTGCTCCTCTATTTATCTATTTCCTCTTCCATACAAAGAAGAAATTCACTTCATTGGAATGGGTTCATATACATTTGACATGTGGGTACGTGTATATTTGACTTCAACCACATGTTTTATTGTACATATGTACAGGATCTTGCAATAGGAGAGAAATTTTCTTTTCTCGTTAGTAAGTTTTCATCAATGTGCAGAAGCTCATAAACAATAACTTTATTGTGTAACCTTATAGCTCTATCATGGAGAAGTTTTGTTGTTTCTGTTATGTAGTTATGTTTGGTTTTCATGGAAAATTTCCTTAAGGCCCTGATCAAGTGGCACGAGAGAAATGATGCAAGAAAACTGACAGAATCTTCAATTTTGAGGATGATTTTTACTGAATGAAGTCCTTATGTCTTGTTCTATATTCTTTAGTTTTAGACTACTTCTATAACCCTATTGATGCAATGATCTTGATTGGTCAGTTGGGTGGATGTTATGTATAACCCATTGATCCATGTATTACCCTGTTGATGGAAATGGAATTGTTGAATTCTCTTTTTCTCCAACACCACTGTACATGATCACATTTTAAACTTCCCTCTCACTTCTATTGTCCTTTTTCCTACATACATTAGGAATGGTTGGTGAGGTACTACAAATTTGGAAAGGTTCTTTTCTAAGTTTATGTTATCTAAATTCTAGGGGAACTCCAAGTATGCCTAGCTGAAATGAATTGAATTTTGTTATCTAGATTCTAGAGGTACTACTTGTTAAGAATTATACTACTTGTTAAGAATTATGTCCTAGTTGAAATGAATTGAAATCTATAACAAGGTGATTCAGCAATCCACCCAATAATCACTTTTTTCCTTTGGAGATGGTTGTTAACAGTTGTACTGATCAAGGCTTGGAGGACTGTTCATCATTTGTACTAAGTAGTAATTTATTCACTCAAATGAGAAGATTTGTTATAATATATATCATCAAATAATACAAAATTAAAGTCATAAATTAGGGCATTATAAGCTAAAACAATAGTGATTACATGCATCGATCCTTGTTGTACATATGCTAGCTTATGGGGATTGGGCATTAGGGAATGTGAATCCCTCTTGTAGTTTCTTATTTCACATTTAGTTTTCAAGCTAGGCCAAGAAACAAACTTCAAACCTGGATTTTTCCTCAATAAGGGGTTTAGTAGAAGCCTAGTAATGCACAAGTTAACTTCCAATTTTAAAGAACACAATAAGATATTTTTGGAATCAGTTTCATGATATATTTTTCTACTAGAGATGACCGATATTTAGAGCGCTACCCAATAAAATTAGTGGTGGGACCTATCTAACTTTGACTACTTCCGACGAAAATTAAAGGTGCAAAATTCACCATGGCAGTAGGGTTGAAAGAAAAAAAGTAATCTGAACCGTTATAATTATTTGCACTATAACATAGCGAAAAATGGAGAGCCCTTGTTACATAGATGTTGCATCGAGATGACCCACGTCTAGTTTTTGAATTTTTTACTTTCCTATAAAAAATTAGTAGTATACAACGAAGTAAATGTTCATGTGACCGATTATCATTTATTTTTCAGTCAAAGCCGTCCGATTAAACATGCTTAATTACACATAATCATCATTTTCTTCTTCACATCAGAAGGTCTATCATTGCTTCAACCACACTACTCTTTAGAGAGGGGTGAGCTTTTGGTACTCTCACAATACACTAGTACACATAAGATAGCTTCTTAATAATACCAATTCTGCAAGTATGAGCACTCCATGCTGCAAATCTGTCACCTTATTATTGGTGCAATATTAGCCAACTGAAGTCACTGCAGGCATACTGACCAGAGCACTGTTGCTCCAGAAAGTGCATGCTAGCATGTGTTCATGCCTATGTTGAAACTCTCCAAATCAAAATCCTGATAATCCATGAACCATGCGGAGTTGTCCTCCGACGAAGAAGACATCCCAAACTCACTGTAGTCTTCTCCGGCAGCCGCGAAGTTCCAAGGAAATGGGTAATCAAAATCATTTTGTGGGTCTAATGACTGAGTTGGGTTGCCGGAGCTAAGGTAGTCGTTAGAGCTACTCAAGACATGGCGGGCCTTTCCGGGGAACTCCTGAGGATCGGTGTAATAGGAATCGTTGGATTTGAGGCAATTATTAGCATGTAAAGGCATTTGATCTTGAGAGGTTGCTGCTGCAGGGTTTGTTTGATCATCTTGATGGAGTGTTTCGTGTGTTATGGGATTAATACCCATCTTGATAAGCTTTTTCTTGATGTGGGTATTCCAGTGATTCTTGATCTCGTTATCAGTTCTTCCAGGCAACCTTGCTGCGATCTTCGACCACCTATAAGAATCCAAAGTGTGCCCTTTGTTATTTGAAATATAGAAACACCATAATGCAATACTTTAGAATTGCATCACTAAAAGGTGAACATATACACATATATAGAGACGCAGAATTTATAATTTTATATACAGAGTGATAGGGATGTTCAAAAATACATCCGATCGGTCAATCCGATCCCATTCGAACCTGTATATGAGTATTGGATCTAAATAGAGTCGAAATCAGTTTCGAGGTTATAAATTGAACTTTAGCGGTTCGGTTGATAGATCACTATTTAAGTTGAACTTTAGCGGGAGAGGTTAACCCGCTGCTTCTGCAGCAAATCATCAAGCCAACCGAGTTGAAATCGGTTCTATTGATATAACAAATCATCGGGCCCTCTGAGAGTGATGTGATTGAATTGAAACTGATTCTTAGATTCATTAATTTAAGTCCAAAAGCGATATCAACTTATTTGAGAAAAAGAGAATAAAAAATTTACCTAATTTTCTTGCAAAAAGCTCCACCAGAATAATAAAGTAATAAGATATTTGTACAATTATGAGTCAAAATGATACGTATTTAAGCATCAAATAAAACGATTACAAATAATCACATCTTTTAAAATAAAAATGCCATGCAAAAGTTTTTATTTTTTATTTTTTATGTAGCATTACTCAAGTTGGAAAGATAAATTCTCAACAGAGGCTGCATAGTTAACCTCTCCCTACACCACACATACAGTAGTGAGAGTCTCCTATACCTAGTTGTGTTTTTTTGAGTAATATAAAGTGGCCATCATTTGCGTTAAAACAGCTGCCCCTACACATTATGTAATTAAAATCTTTCAGATAGCAAAACAAACATGAGAAAAGAATAATACGATCGAGAGACCTATTGCCGAGACGGGCATGGAGATCAATGACCAATTTTTCCTCCTCCTCATTGAGGAGCCCACGCTTCAAGTCCGGCCGTAGGTAGTTAGTCCACCGGAGGCGGCAGCTCTTGCCGCACCGGCGGAGCCCGGCCAGCTTCGGAACGGCCCGCCAGCAGCGATGGCCATTGGTGAGGATGAAATTGACCAGTTTGCTATCCTCCTCAGCCGTCCACGGCCCCTTCTTCACTCCAAATTTGTCACAGCAAGGCTGCCTTCCCATGAGCTGCCACAAATACCAGCTGCTACGTACCAGTAGTGATCCAAAGCCCCACTCAACTTCGTTTATATATACGAATGATGGGTCACTTTACCTTTTCCCGGCAGAAAATCATATGCTATTAATAGGTATTTAGTCTCACCCTAATTTTAGGCGCGTGTTTGACATTGTCCTAGGATGGACATGGTTGGATGTTGTGGTGGCTCGAGTCCAGGCTAGTCCGACGTTGGACCTAAACTCCTCTCATCACAAGGTTCAGATTGATTCTAAAATTTATTATTCAGTACGAGCTCAACTCGACTAATCTGAATTAGTATACAAATAAATATATCGTTTTTTGGACAATGCTAAAGTTGTTATAAAAGCTTATCTGCTTACTTTTTCATTTATAATGAGATGTTTGGACGTATCAAAATGATATAGCACAAGGTATCAAAATACATTGAGTTTTTTGTGTTTTTTTGAATGAGGAAAACACACACCCTTCTATAAGTCCATAACACACAACTCATACCTTGACAGGAGATAACATACCACACTTGTACATTTTTTTCATATTGTATAGTGTTTTATTTGTTTATTCAAATTTCATTTCAGTGGCAACAGATTACATAATAGGTAAACTAACACAGACAAGTATAACTCAATTTTCAGTCTTAATGTAATTATCAGGTTTAATAAGTTTTTGAGTTCCTTTTGAAGTAAAATTCAAGAGGTGAGATTAATCATGTCAACAAATATCATAAAACGACTCTCAAAGAATATTGTCCATGTATTTACAGTACAAAGGTAAGCTAAAAAGGAAAAAAAGGTGGTGGAGGCTAGGTTGAAGTCGATAAAAATAAATAATTTTTTTTTTTTTTGTATATTTTTATAAAAAAAAATTGTTAAAAATATGAAATTTATTTTCATTTTGAAGAGAGCGTGTTGCACTTGCTGTATGAGAGAGTGGTGGGGGATAACCACGGTCTGGTTATGAAAGGTGCTTGGGAGCAAGAATTCTTTGTTCCTGTATGTTTGGCACCACATGCTTATGGAGGGGCCAAACCTTGTGATCGTGATTAGTATAGGATGGGCCACCCACCGGGAGAACGACGTCTAAGCAGCCGAAGCGTTTTGCTTTTTCCACGTTCCTATCCCACCCCCATCCCCCACCTCACACCTCAGTTTGTAATTCTTGGTTCTTACCCAAGCAATTCATCACCTGTATGTCAGCACAAGGGTAATCTTTTTGTTTTTTTTTTTTTTTTTCTTAATGAAAAAGTGAGAAGTGGCGACTAGCAACAATTCTTTTTGATTGAAATAAGAGGGGTTCTCATCCACGGTGAAATATTATGTTTGAGCGCTATAACCATTGTTTCGGGAAGGATGAGCTTGTCACTGCAACCCCATCAAAGTACAAGCAGACATTAAGCCTTTGCTGATCAACATTTAGTTTACGCAATTATTATTCAAGTAGATTTAAACATGCAACTATTGAGAGCAGAGCGGAAAGTTTCATCCTAGTTGCGAGAGCCATCTCGGCTACCACCTTGGCGGTGACACAAGGGTAATCATACTTAGGGGGTGTTTGAGTAATTGACTCATAAGCCATAAGCTATTTTTAAAAAGTCACTTTCTTAAATAACTTTTTTAAAAAAATATGATTAGATATAAGCAATTTTTTTAAGCTACTTTATTATCATTACTCAAACACAATTTAAAAAAGGTATAAACATAAGTTATAAGCCAAATAAGTTTGGTCTAAATACTCCCTTAACATTTATGGTTGCTCTTATATGACTATACAAATACTCAAATCACATTAAAATTCACACGAATGTAACCCTAATACGTAAAAGTTCCTAATTAGCTATGTCATACAAATAGACAGACTATACCCTGGATTGACACCAACTTTTTTCGCAATTTTTTTACTAATTTTTTTGGTCTTTTGTACCTTTTTGAAACAAAATTTAATCTTCTTATTATTTTTGTTACATACTCACAAAATAAACAAAAAAATTGAACGTGAGTTGAAAAGTTACTAAAGACGCCGAAAAACTATTTTAGCTAGCCTTTTTCTCTCTATAATATCTTTTTCGTTTTGGCAATTTTTTTAATCAAAATTTAAATTCTTTTGAAACAAGTATGTTTAACCTAAAGGTCTATAAAAAAATAAAGAAATTAAATTTTGTTAAAAAAGTTAATAAATACAATAAAAAGCTAGTAAAAAAAGTTGGCACCAAACCAGTTCAAGTTGTGATGTATTACTTTAAAATAGAAGACACATCAAAATAATTTTTAATTATAAAAATACTACTGCCATGTCAAAAGATTATGCTATACAATACCTTTATGAATCGAATTTTCATGCATAAAATCTTCCTTCAAATGACTTCAAATGACGAGTTTACAAAATATGAGAGAGAGAGAGAGAGAGAGAGAGAGAGAGAGAGAGAGAGAGGGGTTTTACAACACGGTGAGGTCATGCATGAGTAATGGCATTCGTCATATAAATACATACGCCTGCAACGAAAAGAAATAAATCAGGATTGGAAATAATGGAAGAAAGGGGATAGAGAAACAAAGAAAAAGACTCTTCAATAACATCATTCACACCACAAAGGTGTTTAAAAAGTTTTAAGATTGGATTAGGTTGGTAAGGTGGGTGTTTAAAAAGTTTTAAGATTAGATTAGGTTGGTAAGGTGGGTTCTCGTACGACACATCTCCTTTGGGTATTAACTTGGTTCAAAATAATCTCTGATTAATATCCAAGCTTGCACCCTTATCAATTGTTGCAAGATTTAAGGGTTTGTTCAGAACTTGTGTAAGGAAGTCAGAGAAATTGTAAGAAAAATTATTATTTTCATTTATTTGATTCGGAAACATCTTGAAAAAAAGTAGAAAAAAATTATTTTTTCTTGTTTGAAATTGAAAGAAAAGAAGAAAGAAAATAATAAAGCAACTACTAAAAAGAAAAAAAGGAAAGCCTTTTTTCCATACTTGAAACCAAACATGGGAAGAAATGTATATTTTTTTTCCCTTCTGGACTCTTTCCGTCTCGGTCTAGCTCCAAAACTAGACTCTAATGTTATTGGGCCTATGGGCAACTACTAAAACGAAAATAGGAAAGCCTTTTTCCAAACTTGAAACCAAACATGGGTGAAATTTTTTTGTTTCCCCCTTCTGGACTCTTTCCGTCTTGCTCTATCTCCAAAACTAGACTCTAATTTTATTGGGCCTATGGGCCTACTTCTTCAACGGATATGATATGATACCATACTAGTTTATAATTTTAGGGGAAATAAAAGAAAAACAGTTATTAATCTCTGGATGGCACAGGAAGCGCTCGACAGAACGTGTCAGTGAATCAAATGCGGACGCAACTGTGATCGCACAGCGAGAAGAGAGAAGAGAGAGATGTGGAGGCGCGTGGCTCTTCTTTCTTCGTTGATACCTTCGTCGAAAGCATCAGTTCTTAACCAGGTACAGATCCGATCTCTCGCTATTACTTGATGTGTTTTCGATCCAAGTACATCAATTTGATTTTCATATCTTCATCGTGTTAGGAATTGGTGATCTTTCTTAGATAAGTCCCGTCAGTTGCCGAGAAACTGCACGGGAAAAGAAAAGAAAAGAAAAGAAACTTTAGTATTGAATCGTTAGATTCTTCATTATACGCGACCTGGTATTACTAAAATCTCCACTCAGCTGAGCGTAGTATTAGGATTGGTTTTCTTGAGGCGACGTATTGATTTTTCAGAAACCGAAACATCATAACGCGTTGACTATTCCCTTAACGTATTACTTTTTCAATCAATAGTGCATGCTTTATGAGCAATGGTCGCTGCTTTTAGATAGTTTTCTTGCTTAAAAGTCAAAATGTAAAAGCATGTTTGGAGTCACGTAAGAAAAGTGATTTTAATTTTAATTTTTCATTAACCTATTAAAACCATCACATAAGGATGGATGAAATGGACATGTGTATACATATATTTGCACACACTATATCTATGTTTTTGTATGCGTATATACAGAATCATATACAATGCAAAATTGCAAATAGGTATATAAGAAGGTATATATGAGCATATAAGTGTACATTTTGTTATGAATACATGTGAAAATCACTATAATGAAACATGTTTAAGCATATACAAATATGTATAGTTCTGTATAAATGCATTTTTCTGTACATGCATTATATTCATATATTATGTGGCTCATAATATCATATATAAGCAATGATAGATACATATAATTAATTTAATGATTATCCTTTATGTTTGTAGGTATGCACTTGTTCCTTTATGCTTGGACATATGCACAATAAAAAAGCAACTGAATTTTAGGAAAGAGAACCATCTTGCAGGATTTTGTACATATTCCCCATCACTTTCTGATTCTCTAACAACGGAATTATAAGAAACATACAAAAGGTGTCTGGTAGTACTTTACGAACTTTCACGTGTTTAAGAAGTTGTAATTACGCAATAAATAAATTGTTTTATTTTAGATTCTCAACCAGAGGATGGGTTTCGTAGAAGCTACTTGTAGGGTTTTGCATGTTTATTGCATTAAGGCTCTGAGTTTAGTTTCTCATGTATTTCTATGCAATGCTGCTGTAGCAAATCCAAGCACAGACATGTCTGTGTGATTTGTTGAAGTTTTGATAATTCCAACTGTCCAGTTTTCATATCTCTTGCTGTATTTCTGTACATTCAGATCCTTCTTTAATCTACCTGACATGCAACCTACTAATTGTTTCTGTTTATGAGATGCAGGCAGCCTATGGTTTGAAGATTTGGGAAGCATTCAGTACAGAAATACTGAAACCGGTATCTGACTTCTTGTTATTAGTGTCTTGGGAGGTTTAGAGATGAAATTTAACTTTCAAGTTGAGCTAATATGGCATATCATAATCGGGGTCTACATAATTACTTTGCCAGAAAATTTCATATATTTGGTGGAACTTTCAGAAAGTTCTGTAGTGACAAAATGAATGGATTACTCATGTATTGCCTGTGGAGAACGTAAAGTTTATTCTGTCACATTTCACTACCCAATTGTATCTTTATTTATAGAATCAGCACATCCTTATCTCAACACTCTCGATTGGTATCAAAATTTTGTTCATTATTCTGCTTAATACTGGATTACACCATAGTCCGAGCATATTCTTTCAAACTCGGATGATGCTTGTTTTGTTGACCATTTGCTTGTCATCACAGTGTCTTCAAGTTCATTCATGTCACACCTTATCACTGACACTGGTTTTAACATTTGCCTTCAGGGCCTTTGTGTGTCCTATGGCCTAATAACCTTTTGTCATACCCTTACTAACATCAATTTTTGTACTTATATTTGAAATTAACAATCAATTCCTTATACACATAATGTGTGATTTTCCTTATAAACTCCTTGCAATATGCTCCAGATGTTGACTTTCATTTGGAGTTGTGTTGAGCATCGACATTATTGTATTTGTACACGAAAGGATATTATAAAGAGTTTTTAATGATCTACTTTACAGAGATACCAGATGGATTACTTATATTATGTTATGACCTTATTTGGATGTAGGCAAAAGGTCAAATTGCCCCCGGAGAGAAACCCTCATTCATAACTTTTGTCTTGGGTAATCAACTTTATATTCTTGCAGGATATTTTGTTGTTATTACTTTTCAGCCAGAAGAGTGACTCAAGTCATTCTGCTATGTTTATTCTTGTACCTGTACTGAAAAGAAAGTTTAAGCATACAGAAATCCACATCTCACTTGAGCCACCTTCTCTCATGCTGTACAATTGATGTTTGAAGTGTAGAAGGAATGCTTTAATGCAAGTTCAACTTAATTTTAGTCGTCATTTTTCAGATGTTTATGTTTGATTGATATGCTAAGATCTTATCATTAATGTATGTATATAAATTTTATCCTTAGCATAGCATTAGTGCATAAAAAATGGCATATTACTCTTGGATGTGTTTTCTATAATGCCCAGCAAGTTTACAATTACTGGCAACTTATTGAAAGATCAATTCATCTCAACAAAGATGTATCCCGGCACCTTGGATGCATTCTGCTCTATTTTGGTCCCTAACTTCATCAGATCATATGGACCACTGGCTTTTAGCTTGGTTAGTACTTCTTGCCACCAGCACAGGGGAAGTGCAGGGTTCAAGTTCTGGTTGGGGTGTGAGTTTCGGAGATGGAAAAATTCATCCATCTCATAGGCCGTCCTGATTAGATTTTTGTATGTTTATGCAGAAACACGCAGCCAAGTAATTGGAATGTAGGCTTGTTGAGTTTAGTTTATATGCAGTAGCATGCACCCATGTAAATCAACTCACCAAAACCTCATCATTTGGATCTTATTAGGGTCATATTTTTTCTTAGACAATTTCCCGTCAGTTGCTCCTGACCAAACCATCTTAGATAGTTATCTTCATCTTGTCCTTGTTTTGTACCACCTCAAACTTTTAACTAGTTCAATTCATTTTTGTTATGTTGTGACTCATACATCTCTGTCTCTTCATATTTGCTTATGTTGTCATTAGTCATTAGTCATTAGTCATTAGTATTTAATCTTTCAGACAGCTGATCCCAAGCCCATAAAAATGAAAGTCATCGTAGATAGATTGCCAATATATGTCACATCATGTGAAAATGAACTCTAAAAACATGCAATCAGGCAAACATAAACATGTTTCCTCTACGTTATCTGAAAGGACACCTATGCGTTTATATAATGATGCATTAGAAATGTTTTACCATAAACGTGACTATGGTTGTGAGGGTATGATGCCAATCCATTGATGTCCTATTGTTTCAGGAGGCCCTGGTAGTGGAAAAGGTACACAGTGTACAAAGATTGTTGAGACCTTTGGATTCTTACACTTAAGTGCTGGAGATCTGTTACGGAAGGAAATATCTTCTAATAGTGAGAACGGGTGAGCATGCCAAGTTCTATGTTGAGGGTCATTTGTTTAGCATGCCTTCAAATTGTGTGACGTCCTCAATTGACCTTTAAATTTTTTATTGCAGTGCCATGATTCTTGACACAATCAACGAAGGAAATATTGTTCCTTCAGAAGTGACAATCAAACTGATCCAAAGGGCAATTGAATCAAGTGACAACGATAAATTGCTCATTGATGGTTTCCCACGATGCGAAGAGAACCGTAGGACATATGAACAAATTGTAAGTGTCTGTTTCTCGTGACAGTGTTTAATGGAAACCATGTTTCCTCTCTTTGTTCATCTCTGATAAGTTTCAAGTAATAATTACCAGGGATAAGCTGTATCTGCCTTCAAAGTGATTCTTGCTTTTCTAAAATGTTGTGAAACCCTACGGAGATTTGAGTCATATATACGTCCTCTCAATGTAATGAGATACATAAACAAAAAGATGAAAATAGCCACTCATACATGAAACAGCTTTAGAGAAATGGCTGTAATCACTGATCACTATTGGACTAAATACACTGAATAATCTTCAATTACTAGCTTTATTCTAAATGCAGGTTGGAACAGAACCAAATATTGTGCTTTTCTTTGATTGCCCTGAACAAGAGATGGTGAAACGAGTTCTAAGCCGTAATCAGGTTTTTACTCTAGAATATAATTCGAACTACTTAGGGACCTTTCATTTTGATCCTTCTCTTCCCTAATGAGGTGTGATTTCTGTTTCGATTCAGGGTCGAGTTGATGATAATATAGATACAATGAAAAAGCGCCTTGAAGTGTTTACAGCTTTAAATCTTCCTGTTGTCAACTACTATTCTAAGAAAGGAAAGCTTTACAAGGTATTGGTTCAGTACGATTGACTATGTGGAATTCTCTCCTCTTAACAAGGAATAATTTTGTTCATTGCTTTCAAATCTCCTCTTAACAAGGAATAATTTTGTTCATTGCTTTCAAACAGTTAAATGTACAATTCGAATGTCCAACTGTCACCTGTTTGACTTTATTTTGCCTTGATTCCCAGTGCTTTATGTAAACTCACGTGGCTAAAAAAATGTATTTATTTTGGTTCATTTCCCTTTTTTGTATATGTTTTTTGGTCAGTTCATATTAAATCTGTTTGTCTCTAAACCTGTACATTATGAACTCAAGTCACCATGATGTCCTGCATAAGTTCAGATTGGGTTTACTTATTGAGTTAATTTCATTTTGGAAGAATTATAAAGTTGTTATAGTAACGGAAACCAATTCATGCAGATTAATGCTGTAGGGACTGAAGATGAGATATTTGAACAAGTTCGCCCAATTTTTGCTGCATTTGAGGTATTCATATTAAAAATGTATCTAAATTTTAGTGCTCTCATCAAGCCTTATTATCTTCACATAAGCAAATTTCTTATCAATATGGAGGGTATTCATTAACTGGTTTCATCAATAATACCAACACCCAGAAGGGGTATACTGTAGCTTTCGCTTTATCTTTCTGATCCAAGACCAACTGGTTACTTTCATCTCTGCATTGACTACTGGTATATCATATGCCTGCTTCTTTAACTTGCCCTTTACAGTTTGCCAAAACTTTATGATGACTCAACTTAATCCGCTGATGATTTATTATTTACCAAACATTCATAATAGTATCTGAGAGATTCTTCCAAATTCACCTTACTACTTAATGGTAGAATCCTCCTTACACACTAGGTAGATTTGTACTTTGTCACACAACAGCTTTTAGATACAATTTTACAGAAAAGATAAAGTAAAACAGGTGATCAATTATAGATCAACTAGACAAGTAGCAAGAGTTGTTTTACTTTTTGTTTTCTTCATTAGTTATGGCTGGTAAGTCTTCCTACATTTCTTTGCTCCATGTCGAATCCTTCGGCACTCAACCTGATTGTAGTTTAGTGGATCATTCTTCTGGGAACATATGTTTGACATGTAGAGTTAAGGCCATCTCTGTCGGCTAAGTTGTTGTTATATGGAAGCAGGTGATGAAATGAAAAGAAGTTGAATCAGGTGAAGAACAGAAGATCACAGCATTTGGGCTGGCTAACCCTACTATCGGCTTATAGGTATTTCTTTTTTCTCTTCAGGGAAGTTTTGGATATCCCATTATGAGGGAGTCACTCATAAAACTGCAGGGAAACAAATTTTGTTTTGTTTCCCCCACCCCCTAACGGTAGTACTTAAATGGCACACATGTATCGCTTTTTGTAATGAAATTGTTGTATTGTTTTAGCTCGACTCCATTATGTATAGCCCAACGGCAGAAAAGGTCATCTGGTATCCATTGCCTTCCGTTATGACCTATATATATTCTCATTTCAGTATTTATTATAGGCATTTTTTTAAGAAAGCTTTTGTATCAGACGCATTTCAAATGCCATTGAAAAGGAAATTTGATTTCACATGAGACTAGTGTATGGGAACATGGTTTCTATTTGAGGTTATATATATTATATACCTGAAAACAAAAACGCAATAAAATTATTGTAAATAAGTTTCGTATTATTGGCCATTCTTCTTTCCTCCACGTTGATGGACATCACCTTAAAATTGCCGGAATTCTATGTAGTCACTTCGTGCACCCTCCACTCTCCTAGGCAGAGTAACGACACAATAAAGAAACAGAAACAACAAAAACAAAAACAAAAGCAGATTCATGAAAACACAAAAAACAAACTCTCATTCCCAAGATCATCTCCAACCCCACTCCTATTCAACCAGAAACCCAACCCCCAAACCAAACTCCAAGCCCTGGACTCCATCGTCGACGAACTCGAGGCATCAATTGATAACGGCATAAAAATCGATTCTCAGATATTCTCTTCCCTCTTAGAGACATGCTTTCAGCTGCAAGCTATCCATCACGGTTTTCGAATTCACCGCCTCATACCCGAGAGGCTTTTAAGCAAAAATGTAGGCCTTTCATCGAAGCTCCTCCGGCTGTATGCCTCTGGTGGGCACATGGAAAAGGCCCACCAGGTGTTTGATCAAATGGCTAAACGGAACGACTCGGCATTCCCATGGAACTCGCTTATTTCGGGTTATGCTGATCTGGGTTTGTATGAAGATGCACTGGCGCTTTACTTCCAAATGGAGGAAGAGGGGGTCGATCCTGACCGCTTCACCTTCCCTCGTGCGTTGAAAGCTTGCAGTGGAATTGGGTCAATTCGGATTGGCGAGGAAGTTCATCGTCACTTAGTCCGTTACGGATTTTGGGATGACGGGTTTGTGCTCAATGCTCTTGTTGATATGTATGCTAAGTGTGGCGACATTGTGAAGGCTCGAAGGGTTTTTGATAAAATGGCATTTCGCGACTTGGTTTCGTGGAATTCAATGCTTACGGGTTACATTCATCATGGGCTTTTGGAAGAGGCATTGGATATCTTCCGCCAGATGATAAGGGATAGGTGTGAACCAGACTCGGTTGCCATATCTACAATTCTCACGAGCGTTTCTTCTCAGAAACTCGGAGCTCAAGTTCATGGGTGGGTTCTTAGGCATGGAATTGAGTGGGATTTGTCGGTTGCTAATTCGTTGATTATTGCATATGCTAATCACAGCAGGTTGGATCAAGCACGTTGGTTGTTTGAGAAAATGCCTGAAAGGGATGATGTATCGTGGAATTCAATAATGTCAGCTCACTGTAAGGACCCAAAAGCCCTAATGTACTTCAGCCAGATGGAAAGTGTTGGTGCTTTGCCGGACAGCATCACCTTTGTGTCATTGCTATCGGCCTGTGCTCATTTGGGTTTGGTGAATGATGGGGAGAAGCTATTTTTAATGATGAGAGAAAGGTATCGAATGAGTCCAATCATGGAACACTATGCGTGTATGGTGAATCTTTATGGAAGAGCAGGGTTGATCAATGAGGCTTATGAAATTGTCGTGAATAGGATGGAGTTTGAGGCTGGTCCAACGGTCTGGGGAGCTTTGCTGTATGCCTGCTACCTTCATGGTAATGTAGACATAGGAGAGGTTGCTGCCCAAAGTCTTTTTGAGTTGGAGCCAGATAATGAACATAATTTTGAGCTTTTGATGAAGATCTATGGCAATGCAGGCAGATTGGAGGATGTAGAGAGGGTGAGGATAATGATGGTGGAAAGAGGATTGGACTCGTAGGCTTGCATACATTACTGTGGTTAGTAATTCATATCACAGTCCATTATCGGGTACCGTAAGGAAGATGTATGGCTTGTGCTTAAAAGGAAATTGTATGGTTCTTTCGTTCAATATAAGAAGATTTTATTTTATCTTTCCCTATAACAGAAGTTCATTTTCTCCAGCTTTCAACTATTCTCATCTGAGCCAAAATCCAAGAGGGTTACTATCTTCAGTTTGATTTGACAGGATATGTCAGCAGTAATACGTATATGCACAAAACAAGTTTGAGCCAAGCAAAGGCAATTGTATGGTCATTTAAGCCCAGCTAGCTAGATCCTCTGCTTTAAAGCGCAGGTCTCTATGTAAAGAATGACAGGCAATAGCAACAATGCCCCAAACTATCCATGAATTCCTTCCAGACGTGGATGTAGGCTCAATATAATAGGAAGTAAGATAACAAAAACTACTGGATAATGTGCAAGAATGACCAACCATAAGGGGAAAACCCTCGAGAATTAACCACTCAAATGTGTGACGCGAAACCAAACATTCCAATCAAAACTTTTTAAATATCACCAAGAAGAATAAGGAGTAAAAATAAGCTTTTGAAAGAACGAAATTTCACCAGAATAAGGGGAATGCATCTAATTCAATATTAAACGGGCTGGGTAACCCAAGAATGTTATCTGTTTCATATTTAAATGCGTCTAAGAAAAGACCCAAGGAAAGCCCCGCCTTCCAAGAATTAAACATGGTAATAAGGCTCCTAATGTTGTTGAGTAAAGGAAAAGAAGATTTGTACATGAGAGCACCAATTCCCTCGACCACAATCACAGCCAAGCCAGCAGACAAAATATCCCAGTCACCAGTTTGCCCTATGACAGTGGCAAAGGCTGTTGCACAATAAAACCCAACCAAGAAAAACAGTGCTTTCATGAAAAATCCACTCCTGATCTCCTGGATTCTTGCATTCAACTTGACCTGAAGAGTTTGAATAGCCCTAGATAGTCGAGTACTACCACTGCTACCATTCGGTGGAGGAGAATTCAATCCATTGCCATCCATGCTGCTCCTGATTGACCAACCCATCCTCCTAAACCATTCAAGAGATTTCTTTGAGTCATAAGTAGGTTATTTTCCCATTCTTTTCCACACATAAGGAGGAAAGGAATTATTTAAAAAAAAAAAAAGAAGCTGAAAACGACGAGCTCTATTTGCAAGGATATTGAGGTAAAATGTGACTATAGAATCAAGAATCATAATGCACTCAACAAAACAATCTATGAACTCATTACAGGTCATCTATATTTGATTGAGGATTTTCCTTCTAAAGAAAGGATTACCTGCCATTGGGGTATGATTCAAATAAAGAGAAACAAAAAAGGAAAAAAAAAGGAAGAATACTACGGTATACCACTAGTTTATACAGAGGCTTAAAGAGAAATGGGCAACTTAAGACACCTAATTCCCCGCACACATCCCACCTCATATAACAATTTGAAGCGGGAAATGAAACTGTCCTGGAATCTCTGCTTCCATTCAAATTAAAGAATGTGTAAGTCCAATTCTTCTTATTTCTATAAATCGCTATGTCATTGGTAGGTCAAGAGATTCAGAATAAGAAAAAAATGCTGTAATTGCAGTTGCCTGTGTTTGTACTCACAGAAATGCATATAATGTTTTACATATTATTGGACACAGTTGTCGTAATGCTTACTGGAAATGAGTTTTAGAGGGTCTAGAAAGTGAAAATGCAATAGAATTCGAAAATGACGTCTTAATTTCAACAGAATCTATGGACATAGAGATGTAAAAAGTAATCCTATTATGCGACCCTTGTTTTCGATTAATTCAAAACATGTGCCTAAGCATCAAGTCCATCTGAAGGTGCGAGGTGTACGCCTGGCATATCTTAGTGGAAGTAGAGAAACAAAAAAATAAGTCCATACTTGTAAACGTGCATAAATGCCAAAACTTTTCTTCATTAGGCTACGTAGCCGTTTTAATTTTAGGACTTACTTGCAAATGCTGGTTGAGGAATAGCGAACTACACTAGAGAAACATAACTGTGGGAAGGCCCTCCAACGCAAGGCAAAAGCAGTCTCATGTGGGCAAGTTACAGCTACAAATTTTGATTTGAAATTCCTGGACAACAGGAGAGAAGTATATCTTGGATTCTTTGGGTATCTTAACGAAGCTGGAACCTTTCCTGACATTACCGCATCAGAGCCTGCAGATGAGAGTTCACTATTACAGGGAGAAAGATAAGAAGCATTAAGGCATTTCAGAGACAAAGTGAAAATTGCCAAGAACAACAATGAAAGAGGAAAGAAATATAAAAGACGTCAAATACAATAGAAGAACCAAAAATAACAATGGACAAAAAACAACTTTTATTAAGATGTATTTAGAAGGAATAATAGGTGCATAAACTCTCATATTTGTGCTTTTATTTTATTTTATTATCAGACGATTAGAGAATTAAGGGAAGTGGTTATGAAGAAACACAATCTAACAAAAATGTTATACATATTGTTTGCCCAAACTAAGAGCTATTACCATGCTTAACCATGCGTTGATTGAATGCAACCGGTCCAGTACACACTTCTATTAGTGAAAATAGAGGGTTAACCTCACTTGGTAAATTAATAAGAGAAAATATGATCCCGTGAGGCTCATTCATCGATTCTCAAGATTTAAATCACATTCTTATAGAGGTCTCAACACTTGCCCTCGCACTTTTTCGTTTTTCGACATTTATGGTAAAAGGAAGTTTAATTTGCAGTAGCCAAATCAAA
The DNA here is from genome assembly GCA_033060915.1 of Euryodendron excelsum. NCBI lineage: Eukaryota > Viridiplantae > Streptophyta > Magnoliopsida > Ericales > Pentaphylacaceae > Euryodendron > Euryodendron excelsum. The sequence goes on along the minus strand of CM065396.1, from coordinate 33,640,980 downwards.
AGGCTGATTGCCTGCCACATCGCTATAAGCAAGTTCAATACACTCACTTAAACAGGGAAAAAAAAAGAAAAAGAAAAGTATATAAAGACAAAATGCATTCTTATTTTAACAAACTTGATGGATACATTATGCAATTTTAACACAAAAGAAAACAGCAATTTTATAATAAAACACAAAATTGGTATGACGAAGGTTGCGTTCAGTAAGACATAAATCCAAGCATGTCTAGCACCGCAAACCCAATACATACACATCTACATAAGCGCACACAGTGATCTGAGGGTTACAAAAAGCCATGGCTCAGCAGATCTTGTACTTTTCAAGAATCATATTACCACGAAACCGGGATTTATTTTTCAACATGAGGTCAATATATGAATTTATTTGGACGAATACAACAGCTAATCAACAACAAACATAAATATACCACACATACAAACATAAGAGTTATAAATTTCACCATATATAATAAGGAATTGCAGAGAAAGGTAAAGGTAAACGGAAAAATGAAGGATAAAATGGCTTACAGAAGTGAAACTAGGGTTTTGTGTTTCCTTCGACCAACGTTTCTACTCTTCCTCTCTCTCTCTCTCTGCTTCCAACTGTTTGTGTTATTGGTTAGTGCTGCAGTTATTGGACGGGAGAGAATTGCAGTGACCTCGCTCGTGGACTTGGAAATGGATTAGAGTGGAAATGAAACCTCTCCTCCTTTCTAGGGAAATAAAAGTGGCCTGAGGCCCATGGAATGTCCGAGCCCATTGGTCTAAGCCCATTCCACAACAAGCCCAAACCTCTTATAGATAAGGCTGAGTCATAGGTTTATAATCTCGTCTCGGCCTGAAATTGAACCCGATTAGCCGGACTCAAGTCTGATACCTTTAGGGCTACAGGCTGGGCCGAGATTGAAAATTGGATTTTGCCCAGCCCGAATTTGGGCACGAGCCCTAGCCGAAAGGTTGGGAAATTGACCATCCTCAATTCCTCATGGGAGGTCGGGCATTGGCTGTAGCCTGTACCTGGGGCTGGTCCGGTTGGATTAGGATTCTGCAAGACCATATCCGCCTGCGTGCAGCAGTGCATCATCGATGTGGTTAGGCCCACCAGGGACTGCTGGTGGTTTGAATGCTGACGCTTAAAAGAGCAGATAAATTAAAGGACCATGGAGAAGACTTATGTGAGACTGTAACCACGTGATTGAAAGCGAATTTAATTTAATTTTTTTAGTTTAGTTATGTGGTTAGAGTGTCTAACACAGCTTATGTGTACCTTATCTAATCTCTTTATTGGTCTGTATACTAGCAAACCAACCGGCCCTATAGACAGGTCAAGAACTAAGTCACATAAAGCGGGTGTGGGTGTGGAAGCGGGAGGTAATGCAGGGGCGTGAGAGAGTCAATTTTTAAAATTCTAAGATCGAGAGCCCCTCGAGATAGCATATATAATATTATTTTTTTTATTTTGATATATTTAAATTTTATGTTATTAAACATATTATAATATCTTTATATTTTGGTATAGTAATTTCTACACCAAAATAATTTTTATATTTAATATATATTAAACTATAAACTAAACAAATGGGTAACTTGACCCATGATTATTGCTTTCAATTAGTAGTGACTTTTCTTTGGTTGCATTTCAAGTCTCAGCATATATTTAAATACTATAACAATATACACGGCAACCAATTATTGATCCAAATTAAAATTCAAGAATATGGTCATTTAAGTTTGAGGATTTGACCATTTGAGTTTATGCATTTGACAAGAATTAGTTCTCAATTTAGTTTGATAGCTAGTGCAGTTTGTCCACCTAGTTAGAAAGATTGTGTTACTTTAAGTCGAGGAACAAAATTGGTCTTCCAAGTTTGAGTTCAGTTGTCATAAATCTGATCACAAAATGCCTACCACTACAAACACGTTATATGCAATGTAAGTGCACACACAATCTTTCATGATTTAGTTGTAAATTAGGACGAGATGGTTGATAGTGTGCACGAGTAAAGCCAGGTATAAGGACTGCTCGTGGCGGCTGAGCAATGTTGAATGGTAGAAGGCCCAAGGGCCAAGCCAGTGAGAATTTGCAGCTCGAGTTTGAGCTCATCATGTTGATGGGTTGCTTTGAATTTTGATTAATTTATATTCACAGAATTCATCTTAGTGAAGCTTTCAACAACAAATTTTCACTTTTGACTTAGTAAAAGGGTTATCCTAGTAGTTCTGAATTACCACCTATCTAGCTGCGGGCATTAATCACCATTGCCCGATTAGCCTAAAATAAAAACAATAACTAAACAAAGATCATTATGACCTATTAATAGTAAGAAATAGGTGAAGAATACAACTGAATTAGATTTATTAACCGACAAGGTCATCTCTCACGTTGTCAGTCACCTATTTATACCAAAATCGTTGTAGCATAATGGTGAAATTGCTGGCATGTTATCTAAAAAAGGTGACGATAGACGAGGATACAACTCACGATAGAACGAAAATACGGCAAGGCATGCATGCGATGAGCCTTCAAGCCCTCTATAAATGTTTCCCACGGAGACCTCAACCTCTCATCCCCATTTTATACCATTCTAAATCATGGCAAGCTCTACCCTTCAATTGTTTCCCATAATCCTCTCCATCTTGTATATTGCAGGCTCGGCCGATTCCACCGTCCCGACAAATTTCATCGAAGCCTCGTGCAATGCCACCCGCTATCCGGCCGTGTGTGTCGAATCCCTCTCGAGCCATGCCGACGCCATCGGGCAAAGCACGTACCAATTGGCCCGCACCGCCTTGACAGTGAGCTTGGCAGCGGCCGAGTCCACAAAGGCAAATATGCTGAAGCTGACCACCCTGAAGGGACTCAAGCCCAAGGAGTATGGGGCCTTGAAGGATTGTATAGACCAAACTGATGACAGTGTGGACCGGCTTGGCCAATCGGTTCGAGAGTTCCAGAAAATGGGTCGAGTCCAAGGCGAGGAGTTCTTGTGGCACAAGAGCAATGTGCAGACCTGGACCAGCGCTGCGCTGAGTAATGTGGACACTTGTGCCGAAGGGTTCGAAGACGAGGCTTTGGAAGGGAAAATTAAGGACTCGGTGAAGGGACAGGTCACCATCGTTGAGCAGCGCATTAGCAATGCACTAGCATTATTTCTCCTATTTGCAGCCGAGCACTGAGGCATTGGCTTTCTATTTTAGAGAGAGAGAGAGAGTTTGGATCTCTACTTTATTTTTTATTTTCTGTAATTTTATTTTCATTATAGATACGTACGGAGGCTTTAATCTGGAGGCCTTGTATGGGAAAATGAAATTTAACAGATAGTTAAGAAGATACTACCTGGTTCATTTGATTTCTTAATATATACATATACATAACTATATGTTATTCTATAATATGGCATGTTCATGTCTCATAAGTCATAACTTCCTTGGAAATGCTAATTCTATAACATTGTTGACTATTGTTCAATTCTTTGAACAATAATTTAGTAATAAACTCATCGCCAAAATTTTGGTAACATCAATATCCATGCTGTCAATGGAAGCAACACTGTTGTTATTTATAATTTGTGAGGAAAAAAATCTATTTTCTCAAAAGTTTTAAATAGATTCTTATGATAGAATGATTTAACGGTGACATTTTTCGTTATCAAAAATTATTTTGACGGGTCCTTGTTTTAAAATGACAGATCTTAGTTAAGCAACATTATTTTTTTATATTACCTATTTATATAGCATAATTATCATAAGAAGACAAAGTTGTGCAATTGAAAGTAGAGAAAATGCTTTCTTAGAGTTCAGGAATGTATGCAACTCACAGAAATACAAAATGTATGCAAGCTGGGAAAAAAAAAAGAAAAAGAAAGAAAAAGCCTTGAACCCAGCCAACCTTTCATTGAGTATACCTAGATGATGCAGATCTGTTTGGTATAACTTTTTTGTTAAGATGTTTTTTAAACTTATTAGTAAAAAAATAGTTTTTTAGCTTTTTGGATTTTACTTTAATTAAAAATAAGTAAAAAAATAAAGAAGTCAAAAAAATTTAATTTTTTTTGCTTATAAAATTAAAAAAGTTAAACAAAAAGCTATACCAGAAGAGTCCTTAATCAATGGGTTTTGCATCAAAAATATACAACGATATTCATTATCGGTGTTGAATTTCCTAATATTTGAGGTGGTTGATGAGAGATAAAGCATTACTAGTAAGGCTGGTGATACTCAAAATTCCATTCCCGATCTTGTTCTTCACGGAGAGAGTCACTTTGCGGCCGGAAAATCCATCTGTGCATGTGTTGTCATCGGTGATGGCGGCGCTGATCCAAGTCTTGATGTTAGCCATCTAAAACCTTTTATCAGCACTACTTCCAAGTCTTCCCATGGCTTTAAGCGATTGCTTGAGCTCGTCAATACTGTTGCCGATATTTTCGATGCAGTCTTTAATGGCGGATGCATCTTTGGACGTGATATCCTTCTGTCGAGCGAGCGTAGATACCATCTTGGAAGTGTTGCGGGCGGCTTTTATGGAGATAGTGAGGGCGGCGTTGCAGAGCTTCAATGGGTTGGTTTGGACTGAGGCGGCGTAGGGAGAGAGGGTCTGGTAGCAAAGTGATGGGTTTGTCGTGGTTTTACAAGAATTTCTGATGAAGTTCGTGTAAGCTTGAGGGGCGGTGGAAGCTGAGACTGTTTTCGTGTGTTGTGAAATGAATAGAAGGGTAGTGAAAAGGAATGTGAGAACATGGCATGAAGATGGGTTTGTGAGAATCTGGCCTTCCATCTCTCTCTCTCTCTCTCTGAACTTTTAATGTTGGATCTGCTGGGGCATTACACTTTATAGCCAGGCTGCCAGGGCACGCGATTTGAACATATTTTGGGTGTCAAAAGCCGCAGCAGCACATGCATTACGGCCAAAGAATGAAAGATAAATATTAATTCATATTCTCACGCCGCACTTGAAGAGTTCATTCAAGCAAACAAAATATAAATGACTGGTATTACAGAACTTTTATCTCAAATTATTATTTAGAATGATATGATTATTTTTTATTTTTTCATTTCAAATCAAAACACTCCCCCTTTTAGTTTATAATATAAAAAATACTACTCCCTCATCATTTGGTGAAGTTTTATTATTATAAAAATTATGTAAGAATATAATCCTATATATATATATATAAAACTATAGAACATAATTTATATTGTTGGATAGAAAATGTTGTGCTCTGTCATCCTAAATTCGCCTAAAATATGAAAAATTTGGAGAATATGGATCACGTGCAAATTTTATGGTTAGACGACGGTAGCATCATGCAATCATGATTCATGAGGTTAACCCTGCTTATTAAAAATTTAAAAGGAGGGAATTCTATGCAATCTTCAACAAGGAAAAGTTATTTGATGACTTCGGCGCCGGAGGTGGTGCTCCAAATAATTTTCCTCGGGACTTTCAAAAAAATTATACAGGAAATGAAAATCTCAGCAGAATAACATAGTAACAATATTTTTATAATTAAAAATTATGATGATAAGTATTTCGTTTTAAAGTAAGTGATTTTCATTCGATCACTAATAATAAGTTTTATATTAATTTTTTGTTTGACACTGCTCTTTTTATAGTATTTCAAACAAGAAAACCAATAGGTTAACGCAATTAACTAAAACTTTTGTTAAGTGCGAGAGTTAGTCAAGTATGAGAACCAAAATTTTGGCGTCGCTGAACTGGCTAACGCGGCCTCTGCTGAATAAAAAAAGAAAAAAAAAATTTTAAGGAAGAGCTTAGAGGTCTACGAGGGGCCATGTGCTTGCCCTATAAGATCGGGACGCGTATGGGCCTATGGAAAAAAGTCAAACACATCGGTGAGTGTGCAACATTTCACATGACGCTCACATCGTAAAGTGCGTGAATCGGTGCTGTACTGGAGGTGCCGTCCGTGGAGATACTAAAAAATAGATAGCCTACGTTGTTCACTTTTAAACAATAGCTACAACCTCTCGCTTTTGCCAATCATCTTGAGTAGCTTTGATTATGTGAATGGCACAAAGGAATGGCTTGGAAACTAAGGTGCAAGAAATCAGGATTCAGACAGGTGCTTCGTGTAAAGCTTAAGTCACTCTTAACTTTACTTAAATATTTGAAAACAAAAAGTACTCATTACTCTAGCAACAATTCATGAAAGTAAAATGCTACAAAGAGGCTCTGCAAGTTAAGGAGTTCCAGTTTTGTAAAGTGGCTATATCGGGCCTGGTCACCAAGCTTATTGGTTAAGGTCATAATACAGTGTCACGGGTTGGCAGGTCGGGCACTACACGGTGACAGTAATGTGATCCGTCATTATCATACGCAACGGAAATAACCCGTGAGGCGACTATGCTCTAAGCAATAGTCCAGCCAAACTCAAATACCGAGGCATAAGATTATGCGCTCGTCTAGGATACATGCGTAATACCCCGTATATCTTTTAAGCTCTGTCCTCCGATACTCAAGCCATAAGGTTTACCCAAGCTATAGGCGATATCAACGATATTCTCAAATGCGCACACACATGGCAAGCAATGTGCTTAGCGCTAATCCCTCTCGAAACACAAGCACTATAGCCATGTGCAGCTGGACATGCGTGTGAGCCAAGCATCACCCGTTAGGCACGACGCCTCCATCCATGAAGCTCTTAGCGTCCCGCGTCAAGGTTGCCCTCAAGGATAGGCACAACTGAATAGCAACCATTAAGCCTACAACATAGTGCCCCGCGACGCCAATGTTAACCAAACCAAGCGGTCGTGTACACAAGCGTGAACTCAATGCGCAAGTGCACACGAGACACATGGCATGCAAGTGTGCACACCGAGATCCAATCTATCATGAACATAAGCCCTGAAACGATATGAATGCGACATAGCGGGTGCGTATGTCACAACCCCATCCTCGACGCCAATGCCTAACTTTTGCCCCACCGGACACAATGCCGCCCATGTAGCCCCTTGACTAGCATGAGGACTATAGCCACATGCCACAGCCGATCCCCAAGTCTCGTCCACTCCCTTGGGCGACTCACTTGAATGTTGTCCCTTTCGGTAGCACCAGGGGATGGTAGAGTCAACACCAGGACCCCCCCCTTTATAATAGCATTCTGAGCCATCTCCAAATTGATAGGAAGAAACATCCTACCCCCTCGAGGAGTCATAATCCATATATCCAATAAATATGAAAAATAGAAATTACGAGATTGTTATGCCACCGGCAAACCATGCTCAGACATGCCCCACGCTAAGGTCTCTCGCAGCCCTAGACGTGCCACAAGTGGCAACCCGTGACATTCTCCACCACTTCATCCATCATTGTCCTCAATGATGCCAAAGCCCAGTGCCAACTCCTGGCACTCGCCACCAATAGTGCCAACTCCTGATACTCTCCACCACTTGAACAATCAACGCCCTCATTGTTGCCAAGCAAAACGCTAAATGCAGTAGTGCTTATATGCTCCCATGATGAGTTGGCACCACTACTCGTAGACCAACACCTCCTTGCTGATAGCTTACAAATCTGGTCTCCACCAAATCTACCCCCACAGCTACTCGAAGCAAATGTTCACCCAAACTCCCATGTTGAACTCGGCAAAGAAAAACACCTCTTCCACCACATTAAGTAAGCACAACTCCTCTAAGTAAGTGCCCAATACCATATTGCTCCATCCGTCGGCAACATGTACCTGAATAGGCCCTGTCCGTCGCGCACTACAGAAAGGCGTGTGTTAATTGTCACGCACCCTTTGCCACTTCAAGGGGTCGATGTCCACATTGATGAGCACTCCACGTGCAATATGCGGTATCCGTCGCGCACTTAAAGAAAGGCATGAGTTGACCGTCGCGCACCCTCCTCCACTTCAAGGGGCTGATGTCCTCATCGACAAGCACTTCACATGCACCCTCTATACAACTTCACAGCTGAACCCACAAAAGCTTACTTGACATCAGAATTCACCCTGTGCACGACCCAAAGATGCCCTCGTGACATCATGTGGTTCTGTCCCACACTAGTTCCCAACTGACTGGCACTCCCACCGGATGCAAGTCCGTTTGCACTGTCGAATTAAATCCTGCCTACTGGCAAACGGTTCCAACTGTTGAAGTTCCCACAATGTAGCTCCAGTACCTTAGTCCTTAGACCTTCATCCGAAGACAACCCATGTTGTTCCAGTACCTCAGCTCTCTAGCCTTCACCCAAAATCAACCCACACTATTCCAATACCTCGGTTCTCTAGCCTTCACCGAAAATCAGTCCACATACAGCTTCAGTGTCTAATCCTCAGATCCTCACCTGAAGTCTGCCCACATGCAGCTTCAATGCCTGATCCTTTGATTTTCACTCGAAGTCTACCCACAATGCCTCCCTCCGCCGGAGGACTTTATGTCTTGATGAACCCTCGTTATACAGTGCTCTCTAGCAACGATGAATTTCTTTGAGCGACCTGACGTTCACTAGCCAGCATGTATCACAACGAGGCAAGACTACACAAAAGGTTGAAATAAAACACGCTTTTCACACAAATGCCAACAGCAAAGCGCAGAAATGAGTACAATCTACTAAGCGAGCACGAAGCCCACAAAGTAACCATGTAGTAATACGAGCAAAACTGCCAACGATTTTGGCCAACTCAAGGGTCAAATGAAGTAAACAAATCCCCACAACACGAAGCAGGTTCTTCCGTACAAGCTCACATACTGCAGAAACAACCCACCAATCCAACAAGGTAGCACCACTAACTATGCACCAAAATCAATGATTTGACACACAGAAGCATCCATGCATTACTAAGTCGGTCCCATGCACATCCTTAAGACGGCCTGCTGTATTGTGCACCACGACCACAATCAAAGGATCGAGCACGCGCCCAAAGCTTGTTGAAGCGGCCGCTCTAAAGAAGGTACCAACGGGGTTCAAACAGCAACTAAGTCGATCAATACCATAAGATTTCAGGCCACATAGACTGAAAACTGCTAGCTCAGACCACCAATCCATTCGTCATAAGATGGAATGATACTCGCTCCATCGATAAACCGACAACCAACAATCTGAAGCAAACAACCCACTAAGAGAAGTCCACCACAAATGAAGAGAATGCCCACACAGATAAGAGAAGCAACACCCAATTAATGTACACCACGGATGGTTAGTGCTCTGATATCAACTGTCACGGGCTGGCAGGTCGGGCACCACACGGTGACAGTAATGCGATCCGCCATTATTATACGCTGCAGAAATAACTCGTGAGGCAACTATGCTCTAAGCAATAGTCTCGTTAAACTCAAACACCGAGGCATAAGATTATGCGCTCGTCCAGGATCCTTGCGTAATGCCCCGCATATCTTTTAAGCTTCGTCCTCCGATACTCAAGCCATAAGGCTTACCCAAGCTATAGGCGATATCAACGCCATTCTCAAATGTGCGTACACATGACAAGCAATGTGCTTAGCACTAGTCCCTCTCGAAACACAAGCAATATAGCCATATGCAACCGGACATGTGTGTGAGCCAAGCATCACCCGTTAGGCACGACGCCTCCATCCATGAAGCTCTTAGCGTCCCACGTTAAAGTTGCCCGCAAGGATAGACACAACTGAATAGCAACCGTTAAGCCCACAACATAGTGCCCCGCGATACCAATGTTAGCCAAACCAAGCGGCCGTGTACACAAGTGTGAACCCAATGAGCAAGTACACACGAGACACATCGCATGCAAGTGTGCACACCAAGGTCTAATCTATCATGAACATAAGCCCTGAAACGACATGAATGCGACATAGCGGGTGCGTATGTCACAACCCCATCCTCGACGCCAATGCCCAATATCTGCCCCACAGGACACAATGCCGCCCATGTAGCCCCTTGACTAGCATGAGCACTACAGCCACGTGTCACAGCCGGCCTCCAAGTCTCGCCCACTCCCTTGGGGGACTCACTTGAATGTTGTCCCTTTCGGTAGCACCAGGGAGTGGTAGAGTCAACACCAGGACCTCCCCTTATAATAGCATTCTGAGCCATCTCCAAACTGATGGGAAGAAACATCCTACCCCCTCGAGAAGTAATAATCCATATATCCAATAAATATAAAAAATACAAATTACGAGATTGTTATACCACCGGCCAACCATGCTCAGACATGCCCCACGCCAAGGTCCCTTGCGGCCTCAGACATGCCACGGATGGCAACCCGTGACACACAGGCATGAGCATGAATAGAGTTGTAAAGAAGTCGAGCTGAGCTGAACAAAGAGTTGTTTAAGCTTGGTTTAATAAACTTAACGAGCTTGAAAATATATTCAAGCTTTGTTTGTTTAACTTTCTAGCTATGCTTAAATGAGCTTTAATCTTTCCGATCATGAGTCGAGCTCGAGTAGCTTGAATTTTTTAAGTGTGCATAAGCTTATTGAGCTGAACTCAAAAAATTAACAAGTTTTAAAATGTGTTCAAACTTTATTTATTTATATAACAAACTGATCTCAAACAAGCTTTGAACGAGCCGAACTCGAATAGTTTGATTGGTTTTGTAACCCTAAGCATGAGTCCTGCATGGCCTATGGTTGGTTGATTGAAAATAATGATCAAAATACCATTCAAGGACTAGTTTGAGAGGCAAATATATGATTAAGCCCAGATTGAGCGTGTCAATACCGTGTCGGGCCATGCTAAACTCAGCAGAAGTACAAATTGTGCCAGGCCCATGTGCCGTGCCTGACACAGGCACGACTTAAACCGTATAAGGCCTGGCATAGAACGAAACTTGGTTGTGCCCAGCCCAAGAAGAGCCTTGCTGGCCAGGCTGGCAATTTGACGTGCTAAGTGGCGCAATGGATGAACAGTTGCACGTCATCAATCTGAATATGCTCTTCATTTCCATTTTATCTCGAGCTACAAGTTTATCCTATAAAGCATTTCATGGTAATTGCCCTGCAAATATTTTCTCAACACATCGTTGTTTCCGTTTGAATATTGCAAAACGAGTAGAATTATTATGAAGAATTTTCATGTAGATTAATTCCTCCTTTTGCGGTTATTTAATTACTAATCATAACACATACCATTATGCTCATAATTTAAAAAATATCACTTCCGCATTAACAATGGCAGACACGGGGGCAGACTCACGGTATCATTATAGATTCCAAAATTCTGTTTACAACATATATCTATATATATATATATATTTGGGTGGGTATTTAAGTTAAAATATAGTGTTACTTCTAAAATTCAAGAAGCTCTCTTTTAACTAATATTCTGAGTCCACCATCGCACGTTATTTAGGTGGCATTTTTTGTTGTATAAAAATTCCGTTTGTGTACCATTTTCTTTTCCAATTTTGGCGTCCTTTCAAGATACAAACGTTACATCAATGAAATCAAAAACTACAAAATCGACAACATTTCACGTTCTCCTACAAAGGAAAATTCATCTTGTGTTTCCCATGCATCGTTATCTTAAACATGAATCATCAAGCCTTATCCGAAGGTATTCGACGAGTTGGGCAGCCAGCCTCCTCTAGTAGCCATATTGGTCCCAGAGCAAGTGGAGGTCGTATCCAGACGACTCCAATGGCCCAGTTGAAAGAGAGCATCAGATTTTTTAGACCCTGCAACCCCACGCACATGCATGCCACTGGAGCTGATGAACCACGCTAGCATTCAAATCCAATGTATTATCGAGCGCCAAAGAATTCAAAATCCATTGTATTAATGTTTGGGCGAGGACTCATAATTCGTGCAATTAAAGAATGGTAAATTGCTCTTAATTAGCACTATATGCTAACTTGACCACTTGTTGACAGGAACTGAAGTGACCAAGTTCAAGAGACTAATCAAGTCACTGTATCAACAGCAGCTGGCTGGCTGGCTAGCTGTGGTTTTGGCCTTGTGGACCAGCCAAATTGTCCAATTGCCACACTTGACAATACACATCAAAGCATTTCAATCACCTGGTACATCCTCCAAATTAACATCCCATATGCTAATCTCGTGAAAATTACCAGCATGAACTTTTTCTATAAATTGGAAACCGTTCCCACCAATTTCTTATCACTCCAATAGCTTCAAACACAGAGAGAGAGAGAGAGAGAGAGAGAGAGAGAGAGAGAGAGAGAGATGGAAGGCTCATCTTCTAACTATTTCCTCACATCCCTTCTTATTCTCCTACCCTTCACTTCGTACATAAACTCAAGCTCGGCCGCTGGTGCAGCCGGAAAATCCAGCACCGAGTTCATTAAAACGTCCTGCAGCGCAACAACTTACCCTAGTCTTTGCTTCACCTCTCTCTCAACCCATGCAAGTGCCATCCAAACAAGCCCTAAGCTGCTAGCCCACACGGCCCTCTCTGTGACCCTCGACAACACCCGGTCTACTTCCGCCATGATGCTAAAGCTGTCGCAGAGCCACGGCATGAATCCTCGAGAGGCGGCTGCCATGAGTGACTGTGTCGAACAGGTCGGGGACTCGGTGGACCAGCTGAGACAATCTCTAGGAGAGATGAATCAAATCAACGGCCCAAATTTTGGGCTCATGATGAATGATATACAAACTTGGGTTAGCGCCGCCTTGACAAACGACGACACCTGCATCGACGGGTTCGCCGGCAATGCCATGAATGGGAATGTGAAGAACATCGTGAGGGGACGAATCGTGAATATTGCACATTTGACCAGCAATTCCTTGGCCTTGATCAATAGCTATGCTTCTCTCCATGGGTAGATCAATAAGTGTTCTATTACTACCAAACGTCAATTAATGGTATACCATAGGTGGCCTACTAGGTTTGTGCAACAAGGGAGCATTAACACTAGTATGGTCGGTGTAAGAAGCATAAGCCAAGATCTTAGGAAAATTGCTTAGATATGTTGAAGTGTAAGCGAAATTGGTTGGTGTGTAAATGTGTTACAAGTTTTGTGGTTCCTATGTGTAATTTGTGAAAGGGTGGTGTTATACAATTAAAAAATTTATATAAAATTTATATACAAAATAATGTGCTAAAATGAGAGCCTTTCACTTTAAAATAGAACACTTTTGACAAACACTCTTAATTACAAAATTACCATTACTACATTAATCTAATGAAATTTTACGTATAGAATTTTGAAAGAATAATATTTTTAATTTGGTTTCATGGGACCACAATCACAACTGGGCACATTGTTGTCCCCTTAGGAGGATAGCTGTCTATTATAGGAAGGAAAGGCGAATACAAAATCCAAAATGTTCCTAGAGCAAGAAGAAAAGGAAAAAAGAAAAAATGATTAATTTGGATCAATGATTCAACGGATCCCAGTTCCCAACTGTAGGTTAGGATATATTTTGGTGCATGTAATGTCTTTTTCAGTATAATACATTGAATTGGAAAGCTCCAGTTCCCGCTAGAACTAGAACTGGAGAGCAGCCCTTCCACACAAAAAATAGCTCCATTCCTAATTTTAGGTCATCTTATTTACTTAATAATCTTTATAGATTCATGATCTCAACTTGTTAAACTGTCCCTGCTCTCAACTTTTTGTGTCAGTTTTCAGCAAGGGAAAGACGGGGGAGATTCATGAATTCTTCTCATTCAACAACAAAATAATAAAACTAGAGTTTATACTAAATTGATCAAATTTAGAAAGCAGTTAGGTCTTGATCAGTTGCGTGTTAAATATTTTGAAAACACGTAACCTTCATTTTTCAGAATTGTTTGAAGAGGCTACAACTATTGTCAAAACATAAGTCATGAATTCACAAAGTAACCACTGTTTTCATCAATTGGATATTGAGTATTTGTGGGTAAAATAAATACGGGCCCAAACTAGTTAAACAAACTCAAAAGGATTGGTAATGCTAAGTTGGGCTTGGAGTAGCCCAGGGGCGATTATTACACTACAGGCCCAGGTCAATTTTGTCAACCCAAGGTGAAGCCCTCCTAGCCCAGCTTTAAGTGTGTAACCATGCGGAGTGACAGAGCATTTAATAGAGAACAAACTTGCATTCAATACGGGGGAGATGCTGCACGCAAACGATACTCATGACCGGTCAGTCAAGCTCGAATATGGCGATACAGGAGAAAGTACGTCCGATCAACCGGCTCTTACTGGCATAGATCAGTGCTGTAAGTCATGATTAACGGGGTAAGCTCAACAGAGAGACCTACATTATAAATACCAGAGCTTTGAGAAAGTAAGGTAGGATCAATCTAACTAAGCCTCATACACTTATCATTTTTACTTTATTTCTGGTTAAGATTGCTAACTTGATCGTTGGAGTGTGATCGGCCCATAGAGGGTCGGCTCATTCTAACTCCTTTATCTCTTTATAGCAGGTTGGAGACTCATTGATATTGGTTCGAGTGATCGGCTATGCTTTCCTAAAAATCCCACTTACAATTGGTGTAGTCTGTGAGAAGGTCCAAGTAAACATGAGTACTAATTTCTTAAGCAGAAGAGGAGTCCATGCCGCTGGACGAGGGAATGAAGTTCCCTCTGAAAATGATAATATTGACTCGGTTGGCCACCAAACCACCCCTGAAAGAAGCAACAGGGGACGAACGAGGAGGTTGGAGACCCGGTCTCCTACTAGAAGCCCCCGAGGAATACAAGATGAGTTACGGAGGGACCTATACTACGCCAGGGGGCTAAATCTCTGTAGAGATCATCACCGGGATTGGGCCCTTGATGTATCGAGTGTTCCCATCCAGTTTGGGAGAGGTGGCCCTACGGTGGTTCGACAAGTTGCCGTCTAAATTAATTTCAAACTGGAGACAACTTGCTGAACTGTTCACTACTCGTTTCATAGTCAACAACAAGCAACCAAGGAAAGTAGACTTCCTACTCACTTTACAAAAGAATGATGAAGAAGGATTACGTACGTACACATAGCGCTACTGGGCGACCTACAATGAGATTGAATAGTGCAGTGAATAACTGGCTGTAACTCAGTTCAAAATAGGCTTGCTCGGAAAGCCCTGCTTGCAACAGTCCTTAATGAAAAAGCCAACCCTTACGGTGCAAGAGTTGATGTCAAGAATCGAGTGATATGCGAGGTTGGAAGAGGATGTACCGTAGCCCGCTCCCGAGAAGGTCGGCATTATCGTCGAAAAAAAGAATGGGTGGGACACAAAGAAGTTTTGGCAGGAAGATAACAATGGCCGGAGCAATAAGGCAAGCAGTGGGGTTTACACTGTCTTCAAAGACCCCATTTATAAAATTTTGCCCCAAATCTGAGACAATCCGTTATATAAATGGCCCTCGAAGTTGGGAGGAGACCCTACGGCTTGAGACCAAGAGAAGTTTGCTCTTATCATAAGGAGAGGGGGCATCAAACGGCAAATTGCCGATATCTAACAAATCACCTTGAAGATCTGGCAAAGGCTGGCCATCTTAATCAATATATTGATAAAGAAAAGACGAAACAGGAGGCCGAGCAGTCAAGGCTGGAGGTCCCCCTGTAGAAAGAAGATCGAGCTAAACTAGTCCGGGTAATCAACGTACTGCATGGATCGACAGAATTGGAAGCAATCGACCGGCACAGATATCGGGCCAATATTCAAAAAGTCGTGCA
Organism: Euryodendron excelsum; assembly: GCA_033060915.1. Lineage (NCBI taxonomy): Eukaryota > Viridiplantae > Streptophyta > Magnoliopsida > Ericales > Pentaphylacaceae > Euryodendron > Euryodendron excelsum. The sequence goes on along the minus strand of CM065396.1, from coordinate 33,625,426 downwards.
CTTAAGGGAGGTGATGCAGATACAACCCCTTCCCAAAAAAGTCAAGATCGGCAGTGACAACGCAGCCATAACCTTTACTGAGGAAGATCTCGTAGGAGTTCAAACCCTCCACAATGACGCGCTGGTCATTGCTCTATGAATGGAAGGGTGTGATGTGAAGAGGCTGCTCATTGATCAGGGAAGCTCTTCCGAGATTATGTACTAGGACCTGTTAAAAAAACTAGAGCTGAAGGATGCCGATCTCCAGCCCTCACCCAATTTATTGGTCGGGTTTAGCTCTGAATCAGTTTGGCCACTCGGGAAGGTAACAATCCCTGTGACTGTGGGAGGGATTGCCCTGCCGACAGAATTCCTGGTGGTCAACGTGCCAGCCCTATATAATGCAATCATGGGCCGAACATGGTTGCATCTCATGAAAGCTATCCTATCCTCTTACTAACAAATGATTTGTTTTCTCTCCCCAGAAGGGGTGCAAGAGATAAAAGGGGACCAAGTTACGGCCAAGCAATGCTTCTTTATGGCATGTGCCACAAAAGCATGAAGATCTATTCCTTTACCTCGCAATTTTGGAGCATGTGGTTGAGCTCCCAACCCTGAGCGACAGTTAGAGGCCAGGTATTGACCAACTTTATTGTCGAATTTTTTATTGAACTTCCATAGGAAACCAATCCAACCCCGATTTCTGATACACAACAAGATAAACTCTCTTGATCATTGGAAGTTGTTCATAGACGGAGCATCCAATGACCGGGGGGCAGATCCAGGGATAGTCCTTATCACGCTAGACGGGTTGCGCCAAGCTATTGACCTTAGAACTACCAAAATCACTTAGATGGTCTCCCAACTAAGTCGTGAGTCCGATCACCAGAAAATAGCTAACACACAAACATCCAACGGACTGGAAGCTAGGTCCTAACTGGGAAGGTCCTTACAGAATTATGTCCCAAGTCGGTGTGGAGGCATATCGACTGAAAACTGTCAAGGAAAGGCCACAACTACCCTGACCTTGGAACGCAAATAATCTCAGGAGATTATACTAGTAGGCCCTTCTGATTTTCAAAGGATGTATCTGCATGTAGTTTGTCCTCAGAAGAATGCAACTTCCTTCAACAAATATGTAATCTTTGTACAAATCAATGAAAGTTGGAAGCTATTAAACATATTTGATGTCACTCTAAACTGTCAAGAACTGAAGGAAAACAAACAAAAACCAGGTGTAAAAACCTGGGCCTGGGTCATTTACGACCAGGTCGGCCAACGAAGATCATTAAAACCAAGTGTAAAAACTTGATCCTGTATAAGTTGGACAGGTCGGCTAATGAAGGTCATAAAAACCAGGTGTAAAAATTTGGTCCTGGATCATTTACGACCATGTCGGCCAATGAAGGTCATTAAAATCAAGTGTAAAAACCTTGGTCCTATCTAAGTTTGGCAGGCCGGCCAATAAAAGTCCTTTAAAAAGCTAGTGTTCAGCCTTGGTCCTGCCCAAGTCAAGTAGGTCGGCAGAGATCTTCATCAAAACAACAAAGTTAAGTAAATTGACTCAGCCCTAACCAAGTCTAGTAGGCTAAAAGTAGCAAAGTTTTTATTTGCTTAAAATTTACGAATAGGATAAAGCTAGGAGCCCCTACTTCGTTAAAACAGATCATATATGCCTAAGTTTGGTAACTCAATAAATTCTCTGCCTAAAGTTTGGCAGAGATCTTATTGGCCTAAGTTTGGCAGTTCTAACAAACAAGTAACAAATTTTTATCTAAGTAAAAGACGATACTTATAACAGATAAAGCATACTTTCAAGATTGATCCACAAAATGTGCACTGCTTACAAATTGTTCTTATAATTCAAACAAGAAAACAAAAAAAGCAAAAGAGAGAGGCCTTGAGGTAGCTCGGCAACTGGAGGTAATTCAGTGTTCGATGGCATTTCAGCTAAAGGAAGCTCGGTAGGATTGGCTTCATTAACCACTTGAGGTTCAGGGGCATCTTTATCAACCTTACATTCAGTTTCTTGATCAGCCTCATCCTTCGACTCAAGTACCGCTTCAGTTCGGGCAGGAATCTCCGTCCAGAGGGAAGAAGACTTGTCCAGCTTCAATTGCCTCAGAGCCGCCCTCCAGCCATCTTGAAATGTATGCTCTACAATCTGCTTGACTTGTGTCTCATACTGATCCCCAACATCCTTAAAACCCTTGTTATATTTGGCTTTAGCCTCCTTCTTCAACTGCTCCCCTTCTAGTTGAGCTTCAGCCAGGGACGCTTCTGCTACGACCGCCGACTTCTCAGTTTCAGTCAGTCTGGAATTTAGATCGGTGGCCTTCATTTCAGCTTTTCTGCAGTCTTCTACCTTCTGCTTAAAAAAGGCTTGCGACTCGGCAAGTATACCCTGGCTGTCCTGACACGCCTGCTGGAAGCCTCTGGCCTCCCTATCTCTTTGATGGAAGTTCTCATTCAACTCGAAGTAGTTTTTCAAAAGAGCCTCATGCCGATCTTGCAGGTTGTAGAATCGTTGCATAACCTCCAAGCCATGAATGGCCCTCTGAGGAAGACAAGTAAAAACAGGCATTAGTGCAAAATTTTCAAATCAAACAGCCAAAACCAAGAGTTTGGCATAGAAAACTTATTGTGAACGTTGACTGAATAGCTCCAAGCATCAAATCTCCAATGTCAATACCGTTTAGCTCTTTGACGTCATTAGGCGGTATAATAGCCTGAAGGGCCCCAATAGCGGCTCCAGGGCAGCACAGCACGAAGTCTTCGACGGTCATAGCTGCTAACTCAAGGTTGGTCCCCATGATTATTTTGATGATAACTAAACCTTGTGTTATTTTACTAATGCATTTACTTAGTGTGCATATTATTAAAGTTTATTATTTAGACTTAAAATTCAACCTTAAGTCTAATACATGTCAAAATGAATGCACAACAAGTTCAAGATCAAGCAATGGACTCTAAGAGTTATGAAATGAACCAAACAGAGTATTGACGCCTATTTCTACTTCAAACAAATGATTTGCATTCAAAAAGATTGAAGGTGTTCAAATAAGGCTTTCATCAAGTATGCATAGACTCAATGAAGTTGACTTGCACTAAAAAAGATTGAAGACTTCATCAGAGTGTGCAAAGATCAGTTGAAGATAATTTAATTGTGAAGAAATTGAAAAAGTTCAAAAGAAGACTTCTTTAAGTGTGCAAAGATCAAATTCAAGATAACCTGATGAAGGATGCTTGAGAAGAAAATTCATCTTCACTGTATGATCTCTACAAAGAATCCAAGTAAAGAATTCTTCTGAATTGTAAAGAATCAATGAAGACAATATGTTTGAATAGACTTCATCAAGCTTACAAAAGTTTCATTGAGATGATTCCAAAGAAGAAAAGAAGAATTTCTAGCAAAGAGAAGAAATCGGCAATGAAGCATTTTGAAGCTCTATAGAGAAAGCTTGGCATTGAAAGAGGAAGCTCAGCAACAGAGAAGAAGAGATCAACATTAATTGAATGAAGCTTTGACAATTTGGAAGTCAAGAAAAGATGAATTTCAAATGATCGATTCAATCCAACTTGAATAGAAGACAATCTTGATGAGTTGAAGACTTTGATTGATTATCATACCCTAAAGAGAAGACTCCTTGAAGATCTTATAATATTGTTGAAGATGAATTTGATCATTTAGAAGACAGAATAAAGATTTCTGGGTAATGAGTCGATTCATGGAAATGAAGAGTCACCTCATGAAGACAGAAGTAAAAACTTGAAAACTAAATGATCAATGTGCCGACTCTTGATTATAAATAATCAACTCATAAAGATAGAAGAAAGATTTTTGTACAAAGAGTCAACTCATGAAAATGAAGAGTCGACCCATGAAGATAGAAGCAAAATAACTCAAAGACAGAATGATCAACGAGTCGACTAATGAAAATGAAAAGCCGACCCATAGAGACAGTGGACAACATTTGAAAAATGCAAACCAGATGAGTCGCCCTATTAAGCCTAGAGTCGACTCCTGGAATATAACGGGTAATTTTTCTAATGTTACAACGGACTAGACGTGCATTAAATGAGCTCTAACAACCTCCAATAGATAAAATCAATACAGGAGTTTATATACAAGCTTCCAACTGCATTTATACAACAAGAGAGACAAGAAACAAACATCCACTAACTGCTCAAATAGAAAAATTCTGAACATTCTCTTTATCTTCATTTTGTGAGCTTTGATTGTTTAATTCACTCTTGTTAGAGAGTTTGTAAATCATTTGTATATATTTATACACTTGTAAGTGAGAGTTTGAGAGTTCTCTTGTGGAAAAAAAATTCTTATAAGTTTGAGTGGATCTTGGACAAAACCACTTGGTGGCTGAAGAACTTGGAAAAAAGTTTTTGTACATATAGTGAGCTGATCACTTGGTCAATCAGCATCCATTTGTAATTGGAGATTACATAGTGGAGGAAGACTTTAAAGGGATCTTGGGGTGAGGACTTAGACCACGAATTGTGGTTGAACCTCGGTAATTCCTTGTGTTCTTTCTATTGCTATGTTTTATAGTCTTTTTTTTTTTTTATTACATTGCGTTATATATAGATTGATCTCTGTTACATTGATTAGATTAATTTTAATTAATCTTAATTGCCATTAATCTTTGAAAAACCCAGTTCGCCCCCTCTCTTGGGTTGCCAATCTTGCGCCGTGCTTTAAACTCTTTAGCCAATGGCCCTTCCACTGTGCCTATGCCCTTCTCGGCGGCAGAAGGTCCCACCAATCTATCTGGGGTAGCGGCCGTGCCTTCGACCATCTCTCGGGAGGCGGCCTTCTCAGCCGCTTTCACCAACCTCCTTTTCTTTACCACCACCTAGGCTGTTGCTTCATCAACTACATCGACCACCTCGGTGGCAGCAAGAACTCCAGTGGTCGGGGGCACGGTAGGCAGAGGAGGAGCATTGGTGTTGCTGACCTGCGTAACGGTCTTGGTAAAAGATGATGCCGCTCCCTTTTTCTTCCTGGAACCCCTCTGTCCTAGTGTTAGAGTTAGGTCTCAAACTTTGGGAACCATTTCAACTCCAGAGGCAGAGGTGCGGACCGCAGCAATAGGTGCGAGACTTAGAAGCCGCAAGAAAGGTGAGTGATCCCAATGTCGTGCCTAGCTCCCTCCACTTTTTGAGCAGCAATCAAGTCGACAGATACCCTATTCGTTGCAGTGAAGGACTGGTACATAATTGGGTAGCCTAGTAGAATGTGTGTAGCTCGGCCTATCCGTCACAGTTCTCCCTAGCCTAAGGTGTTCGGTCTCCTTATCCCGGGGTTCGAAGGTAGTTGGGAAACATGAAAGCACAAAGTTAGGCAACAAACCAAGAAGAAGTCAAAACAGAAAGAAAGCACATCAGGTAGCGAAAAGAGTGGTAGACCTATCCTCTTAGGTGTTCTGGGGTATCTCATCTCTGGCGCTAGTTTTGCAGGAATGTTGCCAAATTTCCATGGCCCCCTCACTCTCACTAAGGCATCATCAATCCCTTTTCCTGAACTAGGAAGGAATTGGACCAACTCCCTAGGCCTATGCCTGGACCTAATCTAGTAGTTGTATTGCTCTGTTTAACTGTCATCACCCACCTCCACGGCGGCATAACAATAGTTGAACTCATGAAGACTTGGGTTTAGGCCCAGGTGACGGTTCAATTCAATCATCCCCATCACTATTTTATAACTGTTCGACAACAGTTGGATCGGGGAGATTTCGTAGTGGCTAAGGAGTTGGGTCAAGAAGGGATGGACGGGAAACCTAAGGCCACCCTCTACTATTTTGATGAGGGGAAATGGAGTCCCCTCTTCGGTCACCCTCCAACTGTCATCCTTTGGCCCTACCAAGCCAATAGCTACCCCTTCCGAGAAATTATACCGTTGTTTGAAAGCAGTGATGGTGTTGGAGTGGTTAAGCATTCCCCTAAGCCTGGTGCCTATGATGACTGAGGAGTTCTAGGGTTTAAAGTGAGAAAAATAAAGAAGGAATACAAAGAGAGGGCATTTACAGAATGGCCGTCTTCGTGACAGAAACAGATGCAAGGTGTGAGGAAGTTCTGCGTTCGAACAATGGATACAACCCTCTGGTCTGCGAAAAGAGTATCAGCATGGCGGCAACAGATTTGGGGCAACCCAATGGTCACGTCCCATTTAAGATCATCTGACGGTTAACATCACCAAACTGTCCCAAGATATTAGCCCAAGACTCCTACAATCGGGGCACTAGGGCTAAGGGGCAATTGTGGGTCAAATAAATACAGGCCCAAACCAGTTAAACAAGCCCAAAAGGATTGACACTGCTAAGTTGGGTCTGAAGCAGCCTAGGGGCAATTATTACAGTACAGGCCCATGTCAATTTTGTTAACCCAAGCTGAAGCCTTCTTAACCCAGCTTAGGGTGTAATCATGCGGAGTGACAGAGCATTTAATAGAGAACAGACTCGCATTCAATGCGGAGGAGGTATTGCATGCAAATGACGCTTACGTCCGGTCAATCAAGCTCGAGCATGGCGATACAGGAGAAATTACATCCGATCAGCCAGCTCTAGCCGGCATAAACTAGTGCTGTAAGTCATGATTAACAGGGTAGGCTCAACAGAGAGCCCTACATTATGAATACCAGAATTTTGAGAAAGCAAGGTAGGATCAATCCAACTAAGCATCATACACTTATCATTTTTACTTCATATCTAGTTAAGATTGCTAACTTGACTGTCGGAGTGTGATCAGCCCATAAATGGTAGGCCCATTCTAACTCTTTTGTCTCTTTATAGCAGGTTAGAGACTCATTGATATTAGTTCGAGTGATCGACCAAACCTTTTCAGAAATTCCACTTACAGTATTAATTTGGTAGGCGTTAAAACTCCTTTGACAATAGCAATAGTTACTTAAATAACTAGTCAAAATTTAAAAAATATGTAGAGGATAGCGGAAAATAAAATTTAAGATGGGTTATATAATTATATCCAAGTTAAAAAAAGTTGGATAATATTGGAATAAGTAAAATTAAGATAAAGTTTTGGAAGGAGCAAATTTGCTTAGACTTTATGGGCCAAAATACAATTTTCAATCAAGGAAACCCGAAAAAGCATGAGGTTTAAATAACATTTTTTTAAGTTTGGGGGCCATGGCCCGGTCGGCTCCCCTCCATCCGCCATTGATTGGGACGGACAAGTTCCTACCAGGACCAGTCATTGCCTGCAAAAGCAGATCTTTCCAACTTCATCCGCCATTGATTATGCGAGCAAGTAGCTACTAACCTTTAGAAGGATATGCATATATATATATAGTGTTATCCACTCAAGCAACTCTACTTTCCTCCGCATTCATTACATCCAGCTTTCAAATAAGTCCCACGAGCTTAGTCTAAACTCCTAGAGTCATTAAGAACGGGTTTTAGCTGGTGATGTTAATCAAGATTCAAGACATTCTTAATAGCTAAATACTTATATCAAATTAACTCATATTAACCTACCAGACATAGATACTCAGTAGAAGAACAATGACGATCCTTCAGAATAGGAAAATATTAGCACAAGCGCCTCATCAGTAGCCCTGGCACGGGCCTACTCCTCGGCAGCAGCTCTAGCACGAGCCGCCTTCGCAGACTGGAGCACTGATATTCCATACAATTAAAGAATGCTATTACTTTATTGCATTTGCCCTTCAGCAGCTTATGGTAACTTGGCCACTTGTTAATTGATTGACAGGAACTTCATGAGACCAAATTCAAGTGACTACACATGCATATATATATATATATATATATGTCCCTTTGTATATTTGGCGTTCAGCAATTTATGGTAAATTGTCCACTTGTTGACAGGAGCTTCATGAGACCAAGTTCAAATGACTCTACCTATCCCTTTTGTGAACACTGGAACACTGGTTGGCCACTTCTTGACAGGAACTTCATGAGGCCAACTTCAAGCGATTAATATTATCCTATATATATATATATATATATGAAGTATGAACAGCTGCAGCTGATTGTTGTGTGATGAGCATCTTCTAGTTGTTCCAATATAGACCCAGGCCAAATTGCCCAGGTACCAACCCCACTTGACATATACGTATAACAAGTTAACAACCTTATATTAATATTTTAGCTTATGAAAGGAAAATTATACTTGTATAGAATTTTTATAGAGAAAACTCAAATGCGACACTGATATTTTTAAAATTATATATGAACAAATATGATAGATATTTTAGTTTGAAATGAAAGAAATACAAGTAACCATATCATTCTGTATGAAAATTATGTACAAAAATTCTATTTGTATAACATTACTCTTTCTTTTCCAAGTTATAGAAGTGGAAAATGTCTCTCTTTTTAACTTTGGGACAAATAAATTAATACATTTTGAATCTCTGGAGACATTATAAAATTAAAAAATGCTATTTTTTTAAAAAATTTGTACAAAAATTTTCACTATAATGATATGGTAGGGACATTTTTATAATTAAAAGTCATCATATGAGTGCTTCATTTTAAAGTGAATGAATTTTATTTAGTCACATCATTCTGATAATAAAATAATATATAAATTTTTTATTTGTATAATATTACCCTATAAAATTAGAACCAAACAGCAAACACAGATGATATTTTCTCCAACTTACCCTACTACATGCTGCATGCTTATCCACTTTCATCACTCCTATAACTTCCACGTTTTTATTTCCTTGCACTCTCATTTCCATTTGTATTTCCATTCTAATCCAAACATTTATGGGCCTTTAATAATTATTGTGGGGCTGTTGCTCCACCACTTGTTGATGGATGGGGAAGTGGATATCATATGCATGGATGGCATTTTCATGGGCATTACTTACATTCTCATATCACAATTAAAACTGATAAAAATTAGGAGGGTGGCGTATACACAACGAGTAATGTTATATATATATAATTTTTAAACGATTTGTTGTTTGTAATTTTTTTATTTTAAAGTAAAATACTTATTATTTTTATTTATAATTTAAAAAATATTGTTAATACACTCCTAGTAGAATTCTATCTCTTTGTAAAAATTCTCTAAGAAAAGAGAATTTTTCGACTCAATGGACCAGCTGCCGAGCCCCAACATACGTCCTTTTATTTTTTTGCAATTTATTTTTTTTGGGTATGGTGTCCGTGCCAACTAACAATGTCTTCAATCATTCCAAATTCCTAGACACCCAATTTGGACCACTTGATATGTCAGTACGCAAATTACCATTCTATATCCTTATATTATCAAAATTACCCCCATTGAGCTCTTCCTATAAATTTGAAACCTTTCCCTCCCACTTTCATCATCTCCAATACCTTTAACCTTACAGATCTAGAGAGAGAAATAGAGAAACAAAGACAGAAAGAGAGATGGAAAGCCATTTTCTCACAGCCTTTCTCACTCTTCTTACCTTCGCTTCGTACATTAACTCAAGCTCGGCGGCTCGAGTAGGCGTTGCAGCCGGAAGAACCAGCACTGAGTTCATCAGAACATCTTGCAGTTCAACAACTTACCCTACGCTTTGCTTCACCTCACTCTCAATCCATGCCAGTGTTATCCAAACAAGTCCTCAGCTTCTAGCCCATACAGCCCTCTCCGTGACCCTCGACACCACCCGATCTACTTCCGCCACGATGTTAAGGCTGTCTCAAATCCACGGCCTGAAACCGGCGGAGGTTGCCGCCATGCGTGACTGCGTTGAGCAGGTAAGTGACTCGGTGGACCAGCTGAGGAAATCTCTAGGCGAGATGAACCAAATGAAGGGCTCAAATTTTGGGCTCACGATGAACGACATACAAACCTGGGTCAGCGCCGCCTTGACGAACGACGACACGTGCACCGACGGATTTGCCAGCAACGCCATGAACGGCAACGTGAAGATCATCGTGAGGAGACAGATTGTGAATATCGCCCATTTGACAAGCAATGCCTTGGCCTTGATCAATAGTTTTGCCTCTCTCCATGGCTAGATCATAGCTTACGCAAATTTTTTTAGGATAGCTGCTTAATGACGCAGCGTATAGTGAAATTGGTGTGTATAATTATATATAGGTATTAAAATGTCACTCTTCGTCAATTTTATTTGATAAGAATTTTGGATTTTGGTACACAGTAAAGTCCTTAAGGAGCCCATTCTTTTCTGTGCGCATGTCCCCCAAAAAAAAAAAAAAAACACAAAACTTGGACTAAATTGTTTGTAATTTATTTTTGATAAAATTTTTGTTTAGCAATGTTCCCATATCTTAACCACTTAAATTGTTTCAGAATATTATAAGTTCCATTTCTTTAGGCAATCATAGTTGGTTGGGTCACTTTTTCAGTTAAAATCTCAAGAAATTAACAGACATAGAGGACTTGCACGTAAAAAAACGCGGTGAAGAATCAAACATCGACTGCGTTTGGTATAGTTTATAGGTTGACTTTTTTATAAATTTATAAGCAAAAAAGTTAACAAAAGTTGACTTTTTCACTTTTTCTTTTGCTTTTTTATTTACTTTTATCTAAACTAATATCAGAAAAATAAAAAAATTAGAAAAACTTGACTTTTTTACTAGCAAACTTAAAAAAAGCTTGGCTTTTAAGTCCTACCAAATGAGCACTTAATTTCTTTTATGTTTCGTTTGGAACCAGTATTTTTTGTAAAAAAAAGTAAAGGAAAAAAAATGTTAAAAAAAAAAAACAAAAATACTCTTTATTTTTGTTTATTTTTTCTTCATATTTTTCTTTTCTTATTGAAAATTCGAATTGCAAGCGAAGCCTTACTAGGACATGTAATACCTTCTGTTTGTCTAATAAGCCTACTAAGCATAATCATTATACTCATTTTCATATTGCTGCTTCATGGATGCAGTATGAAACGGATTAGAATTAGATTCATTATCAATTATAGTTACGGACCAGTTGCCAGTATAAAAATGGTCCAAAATACGTGTTTTCTACCCTCAAATCCAGTTTTAAATAGGCAAATTTTAAGCTAATGAAGGAACAAAATAATACATACATTTGTACAGTCAAGTTAATGACTATATATGTTCCTTGGTGTGGACAAGAGCCTCCATTACAAACCCTCCTTAACTATTGCATGGGTGCATCAGAAAAGAAAAAATCTGGTGTCCAACATTATATAATTCTTAGGTCTGATTAGAAATATTGGTACGAATAAAATTAAGATAAAATTTGGAAGGAACAAAGGAAACATTTGTAATTAAACTTTAGGGGCCAAAATTCTATTTTCAACTATTAATATTGTGGGTCAAATAAATACCAGTCCAGTTCACTAGGGCAAGCTCAATAAAGATTAAATAGCTTACTTGATATGAGGACAACCCAACATCATTATAAATCAAGTCCGTATAGTCGAGAGCAGTCTAAGTCGCAAGACTTATAAAGTCCAAAGTATTGAGGCATTTATGAGAGACATTAGAGTATTTAATGCTCAGGTCTCAACATTTAATGTGGGGCAGACCCGCAGTTAATACGGAAAAGGTGCATCACGCGATCACCTGGCTCATGTCCGGTCAGTAGAATTTGAGCATGGTGATAAAAGTGAGTCTTTGTCTGATTAGCCAACTCTAACAGGCATAAGCGTTTGAGACAAGTCATGATTATCAGAGTAGGCTTAACAGAGATCACTATACTATAAACACAAATGCCTCAAAAAGTAAAGTATGGACAATTGATTTCAATCATACACTGTTTTTATTCATTTAATTCTCGATTAAGATTGTTAATTTAATCGTCGGAGTGTGATCGGCCCAAAAAGAGTCAACTCATTTTAACTTCTCTGTCTCTTTTATAGTAAGTTGGTACTCATTGATATTAATTCAAATGATTGGTCAGGCCTTCTCAGAATTCCCATTTATAAATACCCTTAAAAAGCATGAGGTTTAATTCAAATAAAATTTTCTAAAGCTCGGTGGCCACGGCCACCCTCGGCCCCATCCGGTCTGCCATTGATTGCGACGGGCAAGTTACCCGCACAAATAAATATCTCCAACTCCATCGGCCATTCATTTTGACGGACAAGAACCTTCCAACCATTAGAAAGATATTCAGATATGTAGCTTTAGCCACTCGAGCAACTCAAGGTACCCGTCGTCGCTAGCTCTACTTTTTCTAAACCCTACGGTCATTGAGAACAGGCTCTATTACCAGCTTATATAATAGCCAAGTACTCGTAACAAATAATTCGTGAAAACAATGAAATGGAATAAGCAACCTACCATGTTTGTTTTAGTTGGCAGCATAATTTTAGTTGATGAGATCCTACCAAATGTAGATACTGAAGAAGAACATAGACATATATGTATATTAGTCAGTAGGAAAATGAAGATGCTTCAGAATAGGAAAATATCAGCATAAGCAGACTGCAACACTTGAGGAATTAAACCTCCATTTATTCTAATATATAAAAGGAAAATTTCAATTGACTTATTTGAAGCAGCTTCATGCATGATAGTTATTCTTATAATTACTGCAGTTATTTATAAATTTTAAACTGCTACAGTTCTATTCTAAGAACAATACAACCTCAATTGGTTTCTTTTAATTTTTTCGGTGATTGAATCGATCACGACGACCATTATCTCTTGTGATTTAATATATCACTCCGGTAATAATCAAATATTACATATGCATTGCGTGTGCCCACCATTCCTAGTATTTAATTAAAGAAATGTTCATCAAAACCCATAAAAAATTGTCAAGGTTTTAAACATAATCCACTATAACATCATTTTGAGTAACATAACGGTACTAATTTCTCTCCTACGTTCCTTCTACAAGTTTGCGCACACAAAACTATCACAGATGTAGCTCTATCAATGGCTGATGTGACGCAGAAAGGTAGAAACCGAAGCTTATATGACTTTTTGAAGTTCGGGTTCCTTAAATTGACAGGGAAAAAAAATTGGAGAGAAAAACTCCAATAGCTTTCACATTTTTATTTCCATTTCCATCCCAAGCCAAAGACTTGTGAGCCTGTAATAATTTATGTTGGGGGCTGATACGGCTCATCGACCAATGGTTCAGGGATGGCGAAAGCAATGTCGGCCTACTGTCTTTCAAGATTTAGATATATCTCTCTCTCTCTCTCTCTCTCTCACACACACACACACATATATCCATGAATTTGAAATAACTGAGGAAGGTATTTCGTGGATATTATTTCACGTTCGAGTATTAGGAGCCAAATGCAACTTGCATGTCATATCACAAGTAGGGGTGGCATATAGACGACTGAATGGACCAGCCGCAGCTATGTTTCTTGCTTTTAATTCCCTACAATTACAAATGCATGCACTGGAGGCTGGAGCTGAACCACGTCTGGGTTCAAATGCGGTGCACTACTACATACATTCATATATGGGTACTGTAGGTGAGATTTTACAGGAAGGCTGGGCCAAACTCTCAAGTCCAAAAATGGATGAATCCAAATATTTCTTGCAAGATAAAGGGGTTAGAATGGGTCGACCCGTAATGAGCCGATTACACTCCGAAGATTAAGTTAGCAAGCTTAATCGATGAAGATCAATAAAAGTTGTCAATACTTAGAGTTTTCTTTCCATACCTGGCTATCGATACCTTGGGTATTTATAGAATCTTTGAAGGAGTGTATTCTGCCTTAGCCTACCAGCAGACTCTCATGGCCTGCTGAGTAGGCATCATCATTGATGCCGCCTGATTACTTACAGGGTCTGGCACACCGTCGTGGAGGATTTCGGCTGACTGAACGTGCATGTTGACGTCGCGTGGGCAGCCGCTTGCGTATTAAATGCGAGTTGACTCGCATTTAATGCGCAAAGACCGCTAGCGGTTTGGGCCCGCCTTTCGTGGTTTGGGCTGTGCTGCGAAGGAGGTCGGCAGTCAAAGCTGGCCTTCCCTCTAATTCTAATCTGGGACAAAGCAGCCCCAACTTTAATTTGCGCAGATTGAGCCTCACCCATTGGGTTGAACCGAGAGTTATTCTCCCACAGGTACATTTGGAGTCCAAAGCCTGGGAGAATGGAGAGAGTGTTACTATCACTGAGGTAACTTTTCTCCTCACAATATACTAATATTGAGGCATCTCATATTTGTCCCTCGTTATGAACTTGTTTACATTTCGGAAAAGCAAAATTCTATTTTTACCGAACTATTGTACAACAAACTTTGCAGAATGTTGCGACAATAGTATTTTTTGAATTATCAGCTAAAATTGCAGAGGTTTTTGGTTTACAATACAAGAACTACAAACAACACATTCTGTGTATGAACATTCCTTACAAAAATCTTGTGTATGACATATTCAAAAAGACCACTGCCAAAATGACGTAGCTTAAATAGTTTTATAAATAACAGTCATCATAGTGATTTCTTGGTTTCTTGTTTAAGATTATAGGTCTAAATTTATCCTCTTCATTGCGTATTTAATTTTTGTATATATTTATTTTGAGTAATGTTCTACAAATAAAAAATTCATGTAACATTTATCAACAAAAAGATATTATTGAATAAGAGCCAGTTATTTTAAAATAAAACAACTATCATGGTGGCTCTTAATTAAAAAAATATCAATACCATATTATTTTGATAAAATTTTTTGTATAATTTTTCAGAAAGAAAAGCATTGTCCATATTTTTTTTTGTTCATATTGGATTATAGTAATTAATCTCGTATTGGTACCTCGGTACCGGGAACACAGGTCGGTACATACTGTACTACTTTTCATCTTGTACAAATAAATGGTGATACCGTACTAGCTAAAATACTGACCAATACTAACAAATACCAAATAATACCGGCAATACTAGCCAATACCGGTGGTACTAGAAATATTGACAATACTAGTTTTGTGTAATTTATTTTATAATAATTTAATTTTATTATCTTTTGATGATAATTATCAATTAAAATTTATTTTAGGCATATACTAAACAATAATATATCTTTTAAGTATTGTTAAATATAGATTTAGATTCTTTGCATTCCATGATTTGAAATGAAGATCTCCATTCCATTGATTGAGGTGTTGACAGATCAACTAACATAAAAATAAAGAGTTCGGATGAGTTAACTTTCAAATCATGGAATTGAGAGAATCTAAATCCGTTAAATATATATTTGGGTTGGATAACATATTTACATTATATTAAAATTCTTGACATTTTAAATATATATATTTTTATCGCATATAATATTTATGATGATAAATCTGAAATGATATTTGATATTACATCGATACTGTTACATATTGTACAAATAACAAAAATAATACCTTAACTGGTCCGAGATTAATAAATATGTATGGGATCACTCCTTTATTTCCCACCACCCATTTTACACACTGCCACCTTAATTAACTTTCGATCTACAGTTGTACACTACTTAAACAACTTTCCTTCAGATATTTTCTCCGATCTTACCCAAATTACGATGTCAGTACCCAAATTACCCTTCTATGTCTTGATATTATCAAAATTATCCACATGAGCTCTTCCTACAAATTTGAAACCTTTCCCTCCCACTTTCATCATCTGCAAAACTTTCAACCTCCTAGATCTAGAGAAAGAAATACAGAAAAACAAAGACAGATAGAGAAGGAGACGGAAAGCTTATGCTCTAACCATTTTCTCACAGCCATTCTCATTCTTCTTACCTTCGCTTCCTAGGGCTGCTTAAAAAAAAAGAAAAGCAAGGACTGATCCGACCAACCCTATCCGAACTGACACCAAACCCGATCACCTTATGAGTGAATAAAGAACACATTTCAACCAATCTAATTATATTCGATTAAAATGTCGTCCATTTATTTCTCTGACCCGCCCAACCCGTGTTTTCTATACTAAAATTTGATTTTTTCACTGTCTCGAACTGATTATCCTATGAGGCGAGTGTGATTTCAAAATTCAACACCCCGATGTGAACGGATTGAGTGGCAGATGACTCCTCAACCGAACCTGTGAACACCCCTTCCTACATTAGCCCAAGCTCGGCTGCCCGCGTAGGAGTGGCCGGAAAAACCAGCACACCCAACGCTTTGAACATTGCGCATATGACAAGCAATGCCTTGGCCTTAATCAATAGCTTTGCTTCTCATGGCTAGCTCAACCCAAGCAATGCAACGAAATTATTGGTTGTTACCAACATGCTGTGATTGTCACTATGATTTTAGTGTCGGTCCTACAAAGATCCACAAATTCTCAAATCACGTGACAAGAGAGTGATAATCACCTGTGATATTCCAGTGTGTATGAAGCATATGCCAAGATTTTAGGATAACTGCTCAGTGATGCAGAGTATAATAAAATTGGTGTGCTCATGTGTATTAAATGTCACCGTGTGAATAGGAATGCAGTGTTTTCTTCATCAACTGTATACTTCAAGTAATACCATACAAACATAATAAAAACGTATAGAAATTATATACAAAATGATATAACTAAACTAGATCTTATTATTTTCAAACAAAAACCCAATAAGATAGTTTTTAATGATAAAAATGCCACCACCACCACATTGTTCTGAAAATGGTTTCTATTAACAAAAATTTCAGTAAGATTAAAATTTTCCTAGCCAAGATAGTATTTTTTTTAACCAAAGTAATTAGTGCTTTGATGGGTCGCATTTACTTTGATAATAGCCATTATCATAAGAGTAAAATAAAAAGGCCAAATGTGAAGGGACCACAATCACCAAATGCACATACTTGAAGCATGAAAATGCCGCCATTGTGGTTTCCACCGACATTGTCCACTCTATAAAGGATAAACCATTGTTCTTTCCACAGTACACTGTCCACTCTACAAAGTATAGTAAACTAGCCAATGTCCACACTATAAAAGACAAATTCACTCTAATATCACATCATATGAAGCAAAGAAAAAGGTTAAAGGATTGGACCAATGATTCCGTTGATCCCACCTAGTACAGTTAAAGCACTTTTTGTTCCTAGCTAGAAGGGATTCCATGGAAGGTCTCTGCGACTCCATCCAAAGACTATCGTTAAGCAAATGTCTAAACTCGATCGAAAACGACAAATTTTACCCAAGAAACAAAAATGGAATTTTAGGCCTCTAAATTTGAACAAGACTAAACAATTCTGTGAAAAAATTGAGTTTACGACCATGAAGAAAAAAAGTTGAAATTAGTATCACTGTGCCAAGGGACAAGAGACTGATAATCTCATCTTAGGATATTTCTTTGCAGTAAATCATCAGCGGCCTAGTACAGGCTTACAATCCCACAGAATAATCATATTACGAAAATAGAGCAATGCCATATAAAGAAGAATGTAGCACAACAATTGTCAAAAATTGTACTGAACCAGAAACTAGAAAAAAGATAGAAGATAAAGGGAAAAAAACTCAAAAAACAGCTAAAAAAGTTCTTTATGCAGTCCAAAGTTCTAATATAGAGTTTGAATATTTCTACCTTGATACAGAAGGAAACAACCGCCCAGGATGGATTCCCTGGTGAGAATTCAGAGGTCGCATAATCGGTAAGGGTAAAAGATCAAAAGATATACATAGTTAACAAAAGGGTGCAAGCTGAATGAAATTAATGGAATGAGAGAACACACAGAAGATGAACAGGATAAACTCATCCAGGGAAAAAAATTGAAAAAGGAATGCAGAGAGAGAGAGAGAGAGAGTCTGTACAATCTTCTATCCTGGAATTGAAAAGGAAACATAATGCCATTTCTCCTTTGGGCTTGAAAAGTTCAGAATATTATTGTCTATCTTCTATGCTTGTTCTGAAACAAAAGCCAATGTAATGGCCAAAACACTTTTTCAAGTTCCAAGACGAAGAGGGGGGCTTCCTATCGGGACAACAAGGCAAAAAGAATTGGACAGATTCCAAAACAAGGCCACTGAAAATAAAGAGGAGTTGCATCTATCAAATATCAACTTTCCACATGGCCTAACTGCCATCTTAAATGCTGTTCACACCTCTTACCAGGAAAGTACACTTAAACTCTTAGGCAATCAAAAATTTGGTGCTGGAAAAGAAAATAAAATAAAAAGAAAAATGTAAGCGAAAAGAGAACAAAAACACTCCTATTTTGTTCACTTTTTCCTTGCCTTTTATTTTTTCTTTGCTTTTCTCTTGATAAATTCGGATTCCAAACACAGCATTACCAGGCTGCCACCAATAGGAAGTCTGTGTAGTTATACCAAGAAGATTAACTAACAGAGATGCAATCTCCATTGTGCACATCACCTCCTCAATGGCTTAAAACAGGAGCTTGTATAATTTGAGGCTCCAGAAGCGCAATCATTAAATATAACCCAAACATAAGAGGCAGAGAGGACCTTCAGTTTGTCATATCCAAACATAAAATCAGTGAAAATTTTCTTATATGTCAAACAAAAACTACTCAAATAAATCTCGGTTAGTTAACAAAGGTCTCACAAAGCTAACCAAACGGAAATATGAAAACAGTTTTTCTCAATTTTTGGAATTTCTTACTCCAAAAGAAACATAACAAAATTGAAGAACTGAAAACAGAAGCAGCAAAAGAGAGCGGCTGTTGGCCATTGAGACGTGAGGAGTAATATTAAGTTCCAAAAAGGTATCAAGAAGCTCTTTTAGGAGGAGACATGTTATGAATAAGAGACATCGTTGTTGGGATCGTAAATAATTGTAGCAGCAATCCTGTCAACATTGAAGAGGTGAAAATTTAAAGGGCCAACAGAAATATGCTATTGACAAACATGCATATCACCTTAATGATAAGTCAGCATAAAAGTATGAACTCACCAAGAAGAACACCTGCAAGCTGGAGAAGTTCACACTTTTTTGTTCTTGGATCTTGGATAATCTATAATTGCCGTACAAATATCAGATTTTTAAAAAAAACTTTATACAGGTTTAACATTTTACTGTATTAAAAGTTTTAGAGAGTTTTAATCCATAAATAACACATAATTGGCATCAGCATACATAATGACATACAAGAGGACCAGGTCTGACTCAGAGGGCAGATTGACCGAATAAAATGCAATGGCCAACCAGACTGGTTGGCAGAATTTTCATGTATTCACCAGAAATTATCTATCTCCACAGCCAATCTCCTCATTGAAAGTTGGGAATTTACTACCAATCACTCTCAGCAATGTCGAAGGTAGTATTTATGAGCTGAAAGACTAGAAATAAAATCTCCAATACATGTCCTGGTAGGGGAAAAAAGGCTCAATATTGAGCATGAGATTCATCAGTCAGTATGTGTAGCCTTGGTAAGCAGGGATTGCCCACACTAACAAAAAAAATCATAGCATGCAAATTAGTGGCTGAATTCACTAGGTTAATCATTGCTTAAAATCTTTCTTCACCACACTAAAGGGGAAAAAAAAATAAACAAAAAACAAATTGCCAGTTGACCAAAATATCCCATCTAACTAAAATGCCCCATTTAGCGAGGCTGCATCAATCAGAACCTTTCAAAAAGTCTGAAACCCAAACATAGGCATAAATTAAAAACCTGACTTTCCCAAAAGACCTAATTATCCTGGACAACAGTACATTTTTTAAGCTTCATAACTTCTAAATCGATGAATTTTTATCTTATTAAAATTCATTCAAAGAGTTTTTTGTGTAAATAAAAAGCTTAAAATCAATAGCATCAGCTGAGACATAAGCAGATTATGAAAATTGCACAGATTTTCTCATACCTTAGAATGTTACAGATATCTAAAAAACATAAATTGAAATTTGTGAAATTAAACTAAACATGAAACTTCGTTTGCAAACGCCATAAAAAATCTGTAAAAGCGTATCCTCACACACTCAAGTTGGACATTAAATGAGAATCTATTCATTAGAAATAACAAAATATTGAGAACTAAAACACGTGATTGCTATTTGTGTAATAACTGTTAAAGCACTCCATATCTATTCCTTCAAACGACTACATAAACCTCTCTCTCCAAGAACACCAAAATAAGCAAAGAAGGGAAAAAGTAGAGAAATACGATTTTGTCAAGAAAAGTAATCAACAATTACCAGGAGAAGAAGGAATTATAATCTACATCTAGAAAAGAGTGAAACTTCTTACCCCAACCAAGAAATCACTCCTACCAACACAAGAAAGTGAAATCAGTATTGCTATTGACGATGCAAACATGTAAAACTTCAAAAAGTTCACTCTGCTACGCCTTCGGCCTTCAATACAACAAATGAACCAAATAAATTAACTTCCATAATAACTTGCAATTGTGAAGTAACTTGAAGAGTATATGTACTTGTCAGCAACCTAATTCTCCTATTAACAGAGAGAGGAAACCGATAACTATGGATGCTACAGCAAGCGTGTCAGGACTCTCCTCCTTCGGTATTGAGAGCAATAAGCTCAGCACTGGTACCAATTGTACAATAGCCTGCAGTATACAACTAAAATCATATCAAGAGAACATATAAAAGCAGTCTACTTGAAATGTTTCCGCTTTCAAAATCGAAAAAAGAAACTCTTGAAAAGCAAAGCAATCAATTGTCTCCCCTCAAAGATGATCAAGTATGATAACCAATAAGGCGTCAATACAGCTTTAGAAATCGCGAAGGTCAAAATTTGTAGCATTCAAGTGATATAAAATGGTTTTGTCCAACCAAATGACATTCCAAAAACATCAGCCAGCCAATTCATAAACAATACTGCAAATTCAGAAAAAATCGATAACGAATTTGGGACAAAGATTATCACATCCTTAAATCCAGCCAGAGATAAGTACCTGAGTGAAGATGTGTGCAGAGAGACGAGACTTCGCTTTCGCTACCTTTGTATACCCTATGATTCAAGGCCATTGATAGTTGAAATTAGAACATTATAAAACCCTAACAGGAGAAAGATAACAATTGACAGTAATTAGGAAGGAACAAAAGATCAAAGGGAAGCTTACTGGAGTCGACGACCATGCGGTAGGAGAAATCAGAGCCGTCCGTTCCCGACGGCCTGCCATTCCGACCTACAGATTTCCTCTGCTCCATCTCTCTCCGCGTACCGACCTTCTTCGCGGAAAACGTTTGAAATTACACGGACTCGAACATAAACTGCTTCTGAAAGACGGGTTTAGACTTAATGTTAATCTAACGATTTTTTTTAATTTATCAAACTGTTTAAAACACTAATTCAATTAAAATAAATAAAAGTAGTCATGAACTAAATCTCTAAAATAATTTTTTTCTCTCAATTCCGTCACATATTTCACTGGTTCTCCAACTACAATGACCCTCTATTCTTTTTTATTTTTATTCTTTTGTCTCAAAGAGAGGGTGAAAACGATGACTTGAGACACCTGACAAATGTTCCTCATATGTTTCTAGTGTTCTTTTAAGTCCAAGTAATAGAAAAGAGAGAATGGAGAGATGGTCTTTGTAGTTGGGAGGCTTTTCTTCCATGTATAGCCCGGCTCTATATTTTTATTTTAATTCATTTAGCATTTGGAGCAAATTATAGATTCGATAAATTAACCTTTATCTAAGTGTGACACTATTAGATAAAGAGTTTGAAGAATAAGACTAAGCTCTGAAAGAAAGTTGAACCAAAAACCTCTCTAGTTCTAATATTTTTGTAATTGTCCCTCACCTTTTTTTTACAAAATTCCATTATAGTTTTAAATATTGGAAAACATTTGTAAGCATACCCTCCAAAATCTATTGATTTTTTTAGTGTGTATATAAACAAGAGGTGTAGCCCCTATCCAAATATGGTTTTGTTGACATGTCATTTAAAATAAAAATCAAATTAAAAAAATCAAATTATACCAACATAATTAGGACTTAAAGACTCTTGAAAATAAATGAGTTTGTTATTATATATAAGTAAATAAATTTAAATATAATATAATGTAGTTTTAGTAATGGTCTCATCTAGTCAGTTAATGATGGAATAAAGATATCCTAATACAGGGCAATGACCACCTAAACTGAGTAGGAGATATATTTCAATTTGTGATACCGTGCCAAGAGACTTCATTAGCTAACATCAAGAATAACAAAGTTTTTCATTATCTAGAATAGAATAATTAAACAAATTAAAGAATTCAAAATGAATCAAATCTCTCTAAGTAGGATTTGAACCTACTACCAATCAGTTACCAATCTGTACTTCATTTTTCTTCATTCTATTATTTTAATTTTCTTTTTCTGTTTTGGAGGGAAAGCCGAGACATGATCTTTAATCTTTGTCCATTCTTTCATGATTAACGTCACGTATTGATCATCCAAGATCACAACTAAAACTCCCATGCTGGTTGAAATTACATGGAGATTACAATTGCAAAACCTTTACATCACATTTTTATTGGATGCTTCACACAATCAACTCACCCATGGCCATTTTTCTAGTGAACTAAAAAAAATTTGAAAAAATATTCTATTACAAGATTGAATGTGATTTGAAATAAGCTAAAAAACCAACAAGCGGTGAGTTTATGTATGTCGTCGGCTCTAATTGTACAAAATTAGCTCATATGAATCGTTGATTTCAGGTCCTCCAACAATATGAATCAGCATATGAATCGTCAGCTCTGATTGTACAAAATTAATTCTCCTTTCATTGTCCTAATTTCAAAAGTGGAGCTACTAGATAATCTTGAAAGCTACAGGCCTATCAGCTTAATCTCATCTATATACAAGGTTTTGGCTAAAACTTTGGCAAACAGGGTGAGAAAAGTGATGGGAGAAATTATTAATGAGAAGCAAACAACTTTTGTTATGAGAAGGCAGATCCTAAATGGAATACTTATTGCTAATTAAATCATTCATGCATGGAAATGGGCCAAGAAGAAAGCCATTGTACCAAAATTGGATTTTCAAAAAACTTATGATACTGTAAGCTAGACTTACCTCTTGGAAATGATAGAGAGGATAAAGTTCAAACAAAAATGGATTAAATGGATTGAAAAGCGTCTAGCCTCTTGAAAAGTATCGGTCCTTGTGAATGGTTCACCCACAAAGGAATTTGTTATGAAGAGGGGATTGAGACTAGGAGATCCCTTATCCTCATACCTATTTAACATTGCTGCTAAAGGTCTGAACGAATTATTGACAAGAGCAAGTGATCTTAACTTAATCAAAGGTACTAGATTGGGGTCAAAGGGAATCTAGATTACTCATTTGCAATTTGCAGATGACACAATAATTTTCTGTAAAGCAGACAAGTAGGAATTACACAATCTAAAGAGAATCCTAAGGTGCTTTGAGTTGATATCAGATCTGAAGATTAACCACTAGAAGAGTGCAGTAAGTGCCATTGGGGTGGATCTAGGTTTCATTATAGAAGCATTCCAGATATTCAGGTGTAGAATTCAGGCTCTACCTGTGAGCTATCTGGGATTAACAGTGGGGGCAAATCTAAGGCAGATTAAGGCATGAGATGGTGTAATTAAGAAAATAAAAGACAGATTAACTAACTGAAAGAGAAAACACTTGTCTATAGGAGGAATATTAACTCTATTTAAAGCTACATTAGCAAACTTACTAGTGTATTACATGTCCTTGTTTAGGGTTCCAAAGGAGGTATGCAAAAAAAAATAAGAAGGATTCAAAGGAGATTCTTGTGGGGTGATGAGGATAAATGAGGAAAGTTCATTGTGTGGGGTGAAATATGATCACTAGGAGCAAGAATAGAGGAGGTATTGGAGTAATGCCAATAGACTCTCTGAATTCATCATTACTAGTTAAGTGGTGGTGGAGGTTTGCAAATGAGAAATATGCTTTATGGAGGAAGGTAGTGTGCCAAAACTATAGATATGATGAAAGAAGATGGCTCCTTGGGAAATGTGAAATCAAAAGATGCTCAAACATATGATTAGACATGTTAAAGGTAGGATCTGATCCAAATGTGTTCATGAAGAATCTAGAAATAAGAGCAGGGAATGGTAGAAAAACCAATTTTTGGGAGGATAAGTGGAATAGGGAAAATCCACTAGTTAACGATTTTCCTAGAATTTTCTCTCTATCATTATAGAAGTCTAGCTTTCATTAATGAGATAGAGAAGGAAGAGGGATCCTGGAGCAAGAGGTATAGAAGACAATTAAGGGCTTGAGAGGAAGAGCAACATACTAAATTGATTCACAGATTACAAAGCAGCAACAAAGATGAGTCAAGAGAGGATAAAATCATATGGAAGCTGGAAAAGAATAGTATGTTCACAGTCAAATCTTGCTGTAGAAATATTGTTGATGTAGGTAGTCAAGGCATATCAGAGTTGAGTTTGATTTGAAAAATCAATGCTTCCCACAAAGTTCAAATATTTGGGTGGCTAGCTGTTCAGGAGAAAATTAAATCAAAGTTAATGCTATTCAAGAGGAAATGCTTGCCTCAAAATAGTGATCTACTTTGTCCATTTTGTAAGGTCTTTGAAGAAGATACAAATCATTTACTACTCAACTGCTTATTTTCATAGAAATTATGGTGTCATATTTACAAATGGTGAGCCCTAGAGTGGGTAAATTCAAATAGCTTATTAAATCATATGCAGAGGTGGTTAAGCATGGGTTTCAATCATGTTGAGAAAAAAATATGAGATGCTATATTTCTTGCTGTCATATGGCACATCTGGTAGTCAAGAAATGATTTAGTATTCAATAGAATTTTAGTTAGGTGGGAGGAAGTTTTGGACAATACAGTGATATAGGTAGTCCAATGGGTTAAAGCAGAAAATCCGAAATTTTCTTTTTCAGTATCTGATGTGTTTTATTCTTTGGAGGGTGTTAGGAAGTTGAAAAATCAAAGCAAGGGAGATGAAGCTTATGTTTTAGCAGAGAGAATGCAGATGTTTTTGCTTAGTTGGTAACTCATCAATTGTTTTTGGATCTTTGTTTCTTCTTGTTCTTCATGGTGTTGTAGTTCATTTGGTGAGGTTTTAGTGCAGATTGATGAATATCTCTTGGCCTAATATGTACTTCTCAATATTTTAATGGATTTCTTTCTTTTGCTGTTCAAAAACAAAAGAAAAAAAAAAATGCTCCTACTAGCAAGTTAAGATTAGGCATGTTGCTTGCGAAATATGGGCTTCCGCCTTGACAGCTGATATGCTTTGGGTGTTCATCAATGGAAGGTCGTGAAGATCCTCGATGATGAATCCTTTGAGGAAACTTCTTCCCAAATCCCACCATGTCTGACATATTTGATGGGTTATTTCCCAATATATAATCCACCTGCATCTTACATATATAATAAATATATATATATATATATATGAGTATAAATTTATAATTTTAATTCATTGACGGTATAAAATTTATTTAAAGTGGATACTTAATTGGTTTTTTGCAACATGTATGAGCTTGGATGGAGTGACAACAATATTATCGCAATAAGTAACTGATCTATTGGCATGATCCAAACAGCGAGCGTAAACGATTAGAAGAAAGGATAAAGCTATTGCATGTTGCATATTGCTTCCTCCTGGTTTGAATATAAGGCCTCCTAACACAGGTTGTCATTAAGAAAATGTAAAATATATCTTTATTAACAACATAAACAATCCAATATTCAAGAGACATAAGGCATGTAGAGGTGAAATTTCAAAAATTGCTGCTCTGATTCTATTGAGTTAATCCAGTAAATAGGACAACAAAACATACCCGGAGAATATGTGACGTTTCCAGTTGGTGATTCAGGCAATATGCTGCATACAAACTTGTCGGCATTGGGGAGAAAGAGACTAGAATTTAAGGTTGTGTTCATCACGAACTGTAAACACAATCAGAAGAAAAAATAGTAAGATTTATCGAAAGGCCTTTTGCATATATACAAAAATGAATACACGCCCGTGCATTACCTTTGAAACAAGTATGTTAATTCCAGCGTGCTTCGCGTCCCATCCAAATTCAGCGAGAACTGGCTCTAAACTATGTATTTTCCTTGTAACATAATTCCAATAGTAAGTCGCCTTAGTGGCTTTGTGTAGCCAAGCTGCTCCCCAGATCAATTCATACTGTAAGATAATGCAATATCAATTGTTACTCATAATCAAGGATTAAAATTTCGTTTTAATAAGTCGTTTTGGTTGGATTGAAAATAGAAACGTTTTAGAAACATTTCAAAAGTAACAAATATTAATATAATAAAATATAATCTTTTGTATTTTTTTTGAATAAAAATTGTACCACATTTATAAAAATTTCAAAATTCGTATTGAAATAACTTATTAATTTGATTTATAGCATTGTGTTTTGGTTTAATTTTCTATATTCCAATGTGAAACAATAGAGTTTCGTTATTCCACTAGTGTTTCATTTTGGCCTCTTTAGAAATGAAAACGTTTGACTATTTTGATGGAAACAAATAGAAATTTTGTTCCTTAGTCATACTACAAATTTCTTACTAGATCTGTAACCATGCATTTCTCACCTGGTAGCCATTGTTACTGCAATAGAATGGGCACACTGCTGGCCCAAGGCTCTCATTGTAAGATCCTCGAAACTCATCTGCAAATTCAAAAACCTAATATTCCACACAAAGTTATTATATATTATGATCCAATAATGCTTATTATATAGTATCATTTATATATAATGAAAGTTCTTAGTCCTAGTTACCTTGGAAGCCCTATGAAGAAGCATATCCAAGGTCAAATGCCTTGAACACCGTGGAAGAGGCTGCTAGAGCAGCTGCTATCTCACCCGAAACTTATGATCCCGGCTTCTTTTCAGTTACTGCATAGGCCGTTCGGAGGGTGTCCATATCTTCAGGCCTTTCCCTGCAGTCATGGTCACCATAGGGATCTCCAACCTGAGCATACACAAAGCCAGGGACACTCGTGGCTTTGAGGAAATAATCTGTTGCCCACCTAATAGCCTCCATTGCATGCTGAAAGTCTGAGCCGCCCATAAATTTGCCGAACTCTAGGACACCCCAAGCTAGCATTGTTGTTGAGAAGGCCATTGGAAAATGGAACTTAATTAACACTGTCCCCGGCATCATAGTAGCCACCAACCAAATCCACCTGAGGATGGGACGGGTGTTATGCTTTGCAAGAGTTAGCTTAATTACATGTTTTCAGAAGAAAGTGTTCTTCCAAATGTGCAATTAAGAGCTAGTTGCTATGCAAAATATGCATTATGAAGATTATCTATAGTGTACTCATTGGGTTATAATTTCCATCCGAGGAATGGAACTCATGCATTCGTATAACCAAAAAAAAATTCTTGGAAGCACATAATTTCAATTTTCTTATGACAAATTTTCAAAGATACGAGGTTTCTGGTTACATACTGAATATCACTTGTGCTTTCAAGAGGTTTCAATAAGTGATATTAAAAATAACAAATATCGAAGTGCAAATAAAAAGGAAAAGAAAATGAAAAATGAAAGAAACGTGAATGATTGATTTATGAAAAATGATATTTTTCTGAAAAATTTGTAGAGAAAATCTACCAGAATGATCTACCAGAAAATCTACCATTATGTTTTTAGAGATTTTTACCACAATATTGTTAGTTTTAAAACAAATACCTTAACTAGTGCTCTTTTAAAACTATTTCTCAATCTAGGTTGATTTTGGCACATCATACACCACATATGAGAGAGAATGAGCAGGTGAGAGAATAAGAAAATCAAAAATTTATTAGGAAAATCTCCCATTTAAATGAAGACTTAAATAATTATTTTTTTCTAAAAACTAGCATTATGTTCATAACTAGGGTTTCATGGCCCGCCCTCTCTCTCTCCTTTGCTGGTAAAATCCAAGTTTTTGGGAACGACTACATCTGAACCATTGGTGACAAATTTGCTTCCAATTCACACCACCCTTTCCAAAGATAACTTCAAAAAGAAAAGCATTTACATTGATTTCCCGTGGCTGAGGCACCAAGGTCTGGTGTAGGTGGTTTAATCAGAAGATTCCGAAGGGTAGATCACCCCAAAAACTGCTGTCTGCTGCAGATCATCCATTTCGCATTATACGAAGTTTAGGTAGTATTGACCCATGAAGGCCCACAAAAGGAAAGAGCATTGACCCATGAAGGCCCACAAAGGACAGAACACCAGATTGATAGAATTTCGCATCTCTCTATGTAGTTGATTGGGTTGATAAAATTTTGATAAAGTCGTTAAACAGCTTCATCCTAATTATGAACGGTAATACTAGTTTTTAGAAAAAAAAAATTATTTAGGCCTTCATTTAAATTGGAGACTCTCCTAATAAATTTTTGATTTGCTCATTCTCTCTCATATGTGGCGCATGATGTGGCAAATCAACCTAGATTGAAAAATAATTTCAAAAGAGCACTAGTTAAGATATTTGTTTTAAAACTTTACAATATTGTGGTAAAAAACTTATATTTTTAAGTAAATAACTCTCATTCAATCACATTATTCTGGTGATAAATTTGGTATGAACTTTTTGTTTATATACCATTACTTATAGCCTTCTCTCTTCCATGATGCACTTTATGGCTTGTCAATGGCTCATATAATATCAGGAAATTATTGTGCTTCAATTTTTCGTTATTCAATTATCCAGACTCTTCATGTTCCCCGAGAAACCTTAGAGACAAAATAGTTGTAGATGTGGGCAGCTGAATAAACCATACTTCAAAACAAAAAGTTGATAATGGGTGATTGCCCTCCTCCGAGTTACTGCCAAATCTGAGAGCGGGCAGCTAAATTGTAACCGAAAAAAGAGCATGTTCCATATTTTACATAACAATGCATCCCATATTTTACATAACAATGCATACTTAAGAGTGCATGTTAACATTGACTTTTCCTTAAAAAAGAAATTTGATTACAAGAAAAGCAAAAATGTAAGACAGACGTACAGCCAGCATGAACTAATCTAATGGAGAGAGAGAGAGAGAGAGAGAGAGAGAGAGAGAGAGAGAGTCAGAGAGAGAGACTCACACCAACATCAGAGCTATCACGAGGAGCAGAGTCCTTCCTCCAAGTCATCCTCTGAGAAGGAGGTAACTTCCCGGACCTTTGGCCTTCGAAGAACAAAATGCTCTTTGACAAAGGTCCCCATAATCGTGTGAATTCACCCTCATAGCCAACACATTCATCAACACGAATATCCTCATTAGTTGACTCATGGATTGTTTACTCATTGTCATGATCACCATCATCTTTCTCAAAAGCCCATCAACTTCTCTTCAATACATATGCATATACATAATTTCTCAAGGCACATGCATCTCTCTCTGTCTATATATATACGTAGATACGGAGGAGTAAGAGCATGTATTCTGTGTAACTTTGCAGTTAAGCATAGACTATCTCTTTTGGTTTTCAGAGAGAGGGGCGACGGAGGGAGACGGAGAGTTCACACAAAAGCGTAATCAAAAGCGTTTTAGCTAGTTTCGGTGTATTTGGCTGATCACTTGGCATAGCCTTCTTCTTTGACTCCTTACATTGCTCCCACAAGTCGAAATGGAATGGCAAATGACTTTATCAGCAATACTTTCTTTTATTTATTATTCCGAAGGGATTATAAGGAGAGTTGAAGCTGAGAAAGAGAATGAAAGAGAATGAGGAAAGAGGAACTGGGCTAGAATC
Organism: Euryodendron excelsum; assembly: GCA_033060915.1. Taxonomy (NCBI): domain Eukaryota; kingdom Viridiplantae; phylum Streptophyta; class Magnoliopsida; order Ericales; family Pentaphylacaceae; genus Euryodendron; species Euryodendron excelsum. The sequence continues at coordinate 33,595,937 of CM065396.1, read as the reverse complement.
CCAACTGGTGAGTGATGGGAGCAAGTGCCCAACCACTATTGCCACATTAGCATTCAGATTTGCCAGAACCATTTAGAACCATAGTTCACAGCTTTTGTACTCTATAGCCTTTAGAGCTAAAGTAGTTTGGTTTGTTATAAAAAAAAATAAATAAATAATGCTATATAAATAGAAAAAATTTATCTAAAACTTATCACCAAAATAATGTATAAGAGTTATCCACTTGCCACTTTTAAATAAAATACTTATCATGATCGCTCTTTTTAACAATAATATTATTTTCATAAAATTTTTTGTACAAATTTTTTAAAAGAACAATATTTTCTAACCAAAAAAAAAAAATCAAACAAAGGGGTATGAACTGTTGTTTTTTTGTAGGCCGCGGCTCGTGGTCAAATTTTACTATTGTGCGAATTAGGTTTTGAAGATATAACTCTTGAGAGACTTATTAAAGCCAAAATATCAGGTAAAGACTCCTTTGCATGGTTCAGCAGACGTAAGGCTGACAAGAAAGGGCTACAATATTTTTTTCTTTCTTTGAAACGATTGGCTACTGATTTGGGAAACCCAATTTTCTTTTCTTTATAATTAGAACCTTTTTACCTGGTTTGGTTATTAGTTTTTTTTTTTCAACAGTAAGGAAAGATATTAGTATTCACACAAGAGAAAATACTTTAACAGAAGTCTCGCAAGGATGAAAGTTGAAACCCAAAAAGACCCATTGAGGCTATGTGAGAATGAGAATAGAATAGAATGAAATAATCATTCTCATTCCCTTGTTTAGTAAGATCAATGAACAATGTTAGAATAGAATAGAATAGAATAAAATTTGTGTATGATATAAAAATTTAATATTATGTCTATACAAAGTATTAGTAATATATATTATTTAATTATTAGATATTATTAAGCATTTAACGGTGGACGGTGGTGGTGGTTAATGGTGACTGCGATGCGATGGTGAGAATTTTAAAATTTTAAATTTTTAAAATTTTTTATTTTTTAAAATTTTTAAAATAAAAAAATAATTACCAAACATGTTTTATATTTTTTAAAAGAAATTTGATGACAAAAATCTTACTAAATTTTGTTTTATATACTATTTTATATGGAAATAAAATGATCATTCTCATTTTTGAAATAGGAAATAATTATTCTAATAAAATGTGAGAATGATCATTCTTGAAATAGGGAATAGTTATTTTAACAAAATGTGAGAATGATCATTTCATGAGAACAGTCATTCCACCTTTAAATAAGGATACCAAACAAGAAAATAGAAATGAAAGTGAGAATGACCATTCCATTTCATTATATTATTTTAGACTAAACATAGCATGGGTTCCTAGATGAGAATAGTGCTCTCAACCAAGCCCACAAGGCTCACTCCCCTCGAGGGTCCGTCTAGGCAGGCTGAAAATAAGAAGTTTAGGCCCTATCTTGGCCCGGGCCACAAGCCCAATTCGTATCCAGCCCCACTCACACCCACCCCCACTCCTGAAAAAATGACAAAATTAATAATGGGTGGAGCTCAGGACAAATGATTCCCTCTTGCATACATGTGCAATAGGAGAATTTTTGTGATTGAGGCGAATTTTAATATTTTAAAATAAGTTGACGCAATTAATCGAGTTCTGTCACTTCACACTTAAAATAAAAATTTGTGCCAATTAACCATATAGATTTCATTTTCTTTCAAACTCTTCATAATTGTTGGGGATCCATTTTCTTTTAACCATATAGACCTCATTGGACAACTTTGTTATGGTGGGATGAGAAATAAAGAATTTCGGGATTATAAATCCAATAAAAGTTAATTTTATAATTGAATCTTTAATTCTAAATCCCCAAATTGCTTGTCATATCTCTCATGGGATTATTTAATCTTATGTATATGGGAGTAAAGTATCATGTCCAAATTCCTTATCCCAATCCTCTTTTTCCCAACCAAATATGGAATAAGGCTAAATTTAAAATTACTAGTCCAATCTCTTACTTTTATCCAACGAAATAAACGCAACTTTATATTCTTAAAATAAACCTGCTTTTTAGTTTCATAATAAGATATGAATAATCACCATATAATCAATAAAAAATCGATTTGAAAAATGCACAACTTGTCCGCGCCTCTTATTGTTTCAAGCTTAATTTTTCATAAAAAAATGTTATTCTCGAGGAAAATTTTCATATAGTTCCCGTTAATCTAATTGGATCGACTAATATTGCAAAATCTTAAAATTTTATTCTAACCATCATTAGTTGAAATGAAGATTTTCATTTCATTAATCAATAGACTAGATGAGGTTATATAAAAAAATTTAATTTTAATGCACTGTCAGTGCAAAATTTTTTTACACAAGCATGCATTAAAATATGACACGTGTCCATGGGTATTGCATGTTTATGTAGTACTTAAATCCTGAAGGACACGTGCTGGCTTTTTAATGCATGCTTGTGTAAAAAAACTTTACAATGACAGTGTATCAAAATTAAACTCTATATTAAATGTATTACCAAAATTACATCATTTTATACTAAAATTTATTTATTTTTATATATAACTATAAATTCAGTTATCGGTAAGTATTTTTTTAAGTTAACTCATTTTATTTTTATTTTAATTGATGTGTCAACTGCTCAATGAAATGAAAATTTTTGTGGAATTGAGAGGATCTAATCCCATTAAAAGTACCAAAAGCCTATTTAGGTCATTTAGCCCACTGATTCAGGATTCCAAGATGATCTAAATTTGCAAGAACGTATTGGAGAACAATTTAGATGGATTGATGCATTGCACGTTGAGGTACACACTAAAGGACGAAATACTATTGAGTGAAATCTAGAAGTCAACCCTCCTAATTGGTGGTGAGAAAGAGAAAACAATTGATTAAAGTTAATCATGGATGTACTTAGTTTCACTCAAGAAACAATTAGGGTATATATATATATATATTGGTCGAAATTTAAGGCATATATATGTGTTCACATGCAATGGATTATGCAAGGACCATAATTCAATAATAAGAATGTCATGGCAAGAAGGTTGGCTGACAGGCATCAAGCAAGAGCAAGGATTCTATACACACTGTGAAAAACAAATCAATCGAAACCGCCATTCAACTCTAAAAGAATGAATAGAACATGCATTGTAATCTATAAAAGTGCATCAGAACATGTTATGTGAATGTTAATTTTTAATTAAACATGTCAACATGTTCTATGCATGTCTCTGTTCTGAATAGCTACTCCAGATGATAATGATAAGAGAACTAAACATGAGAGAGAGAGAGAGAGACCATGAAAAAGAAAAGGTTCTTCCCACATGGGACAGAATTCAAAGGCATATAAAAGAATGGGTAGGACTATTTGCTCTATAATTGAGGAATGAAATTCATTAATGGATTCAAATTGAATAGGAATGAACTTCATGCATAGAGAAGTGAGGCGCTAACAGCGTCGAGGGAAATAAAAGCTGAAAATAACTACATCCAAACATTATGAATTATGAAACCCATGTTACCTCCCCCATTTATCTAGTTAATTGCCGTGAATGAAGTTATATTATTTAAATTTGGATTTTCAATTGAATTGACCTCCATGCTCCAAACAAGCCAAGTTGTCACCCAATCCTCCTCCAATATACCTATACATATATAGATATAGATACAGAAGTCCTCAGAGTGCATGGCCCTGATAGCTTAGGCACCCAAGGAGGAGAGATTTGACATTCTGTCATGGCGAGAAAGCTCCAGTTACTTTTCATATTCATTTCCTTCACTTTCCTTCTCTCACCAGCCTTATCCGATAGCTCCTCCATTGACATTAATTGGTGGTGCAACAAAACCCCTTACCCCGAGCCATGTAAGTACCACATGAGCCATAGTCCAAATCATTTTGCACCTAGAAATAACACTGAGTTTGCGAAAATATTGGTACAAGTCGCCACGGAGCAAGCCCTTAATGCATGGACAGATGCAAAACTTCTCGTACCCAAGTGCCAGAATGAGCGTGAGAAGGTCGCATTGGCCGATTGTTTGAAACTCTACGAGCACACGGTTGTCCAGCTAAACCGAATCCTACAACCCAACACCAAATTTACTCAATTTGATGCCCAAACTTGGCTTAGCACTGCCCTAACAAATCTCGAGACTTGCCGGGCCGGGGCAGTGGAGCTTGGCGTTCTGGACTTCATGTTGCCTCTCATGTCAAACAATGTTTCGGAGCTAATCAGCGACAGTTTGGCTGTCAACAAAGGGCTAGAAGGGGAACAAACTTACAAGGAGGGGTTTCCTAGTTGGGTGTCGAGCCATGATAGGAAGCTGTTGCAGTCGTCGTCGCTACCGGCCGAGCAAGCGAATCTTGTTGTGGCTCGAGATGGTTCGGGTCATTTTCGCACCGTTACAGAGGCTCTTGATGCGGCAGCGAGAAGGAGGGGGAGCGGCAGATTTGTTATTCATGTGAAGAGTGGGGTTTATAGGGAGAATATCGAAATTGGCACGAACTTGGATAATATCATGCTGGTGGGAGATGGCCTTAGGAAAACGATTATCACCGGCAGCCGGAGCGTTGGAGGCGGCACCACTTCTTTCAATTCTGCAACAGTTGGTAAGGACTATTCTCTCTCTCTCTCTCTCTCTCTCTCTCTCTCTCTCTGCTACTAGTAAAGTTTTTTTTTATAATTACACTTTTAACCCTTATATTTTTTTTATTTGAGAAGTTATAATTTTAATTATAATAGTTAAACTCATGTACTTTTGATTGGTTATAATGTCACATTTTCGTAAGATTTCGTGTGCGCAATTAACTGAATTTTGTGCGTCTCATATGAGATTTTTTCAAGAATAAAAATATATTTTTCATACTATTTTGCTGCGTAATCGCTCTCGTCTCTTATCAATCTCCCTCAAAATCTTTAAAAATTAACTTATTCTATGTATAAGACGAAATTAGAATTATAACACCTCCTCCCATTGTTTCTGTGCGAGAGGGCTGAGGGTCTTTAAAAGTCACAATGGTAGAAATATACAATCTTGCTTTTGAAAAAGAGTCACATGAAACGCATAGAGCTTTTGACTTTCAATTATACAAACGAAACCTTATAAAAATGTAACAATGCAACTAATTAAAAGTACAGAGCTTAATTATTACACTCGACAGTACAAGTCCGGTGTGAATTATAAGAGTGTAAAGTATAATTTTTATTTTTGTTCAATACGTGGTATAATGCCTATTTTTCTATTTTTCCCCTTCTCTCCGACAATTTCCAGGCATTATGGGCAATGGATTCATCGCCCGGGACATCGCATTCCAAAACAAGGCCGGGCCAGAAAACTACCAAGCAGTGGCCCTGAGATCAGGCTCCGATCAATCCATCTTCTACCGCTGCAGCATCCAAGGATACCAAGACACCCTATTTGTCCTGTCACAACGACAATTTTACAAGCAATGCCACATCTACGGCACAATAGACATCATATATGGAAATGCCGCAGTAGTCTTCCAAAGCTGCATTATATACGTAAGGAAGCCACTGCCAGGGCAAGTAAATGTGGTAACAGCTCAAGGCCGTGCTGATCCGAACCAAAATACAGGGATTTCGATACATAATTCGCGTGTCATGGCTGCACCGGACCTAAAACCCGTGCTTAGTTCCTTCAAGACGTTCTTGGGACGGCCATGGCAACAATACTCCCAGACAGTTTATCTAAAAACTTTCCTTGATGCCTTGGTAGACCCTGCTGGATGGTTGGAATGGGAGTATACTGATTTCGCTCTGGATACTGTGTATTATGCAGAGTATGGAAATTATGGGCCTGGTTCTTCAACCAGTGGTAGGGTGAATTGGCGAGGTTTTCACCATATTACTGACCCGAAAGAGGCGGCGAGATATTCTGTTGGAAATTTTATTGCTGGGCGGTCGTGGCTGCCGGCCACCGGTGTGCCATTCACCTCTGGCCTATGATAATGGCTAGCAAATACAATTCGGCATTACTTCGATTTCTTTGTCTTCTGACTTCAGTTCGTGTTTCGCAAGGCCTTTTTGGTCTTGGGGCAATAGGGCGCTCATGGGAGGCACTAATTTGATTTTGTAAACTCATTCTTCTCATTCCTTTTTATGTTCCGATGTGATGTAAAATGATTGCAATTTTTTAGCAACCTCACATGACTAACAGTGAAATATAAAATAAAAAAAAACAGAAAATTGACGTGTACAAATAGTTATATGCAGCCCTTTTGCATTGCTTTTCAAATTTAATGAAGTCCCTTTGGACTTTTTGGCTGGGCTTTGGGCTGGCCGTTAGGTTAAGTTGCCCGCACATAGAGGGTTCAAGTTCGGGCCGGGCTTACAAACCTGTGGGATTCCAGCATTTTAACCTCACTAGTATCCTAACTTTGCGGCCTAGCTTAAAGCCCATATAACTTGGGCCATCAATACCTGGACCGTTCATTATATTACAAGCATCCCGGGCTATCCGAAACCATACACCCATAGTGGGCGGACTACTAACCTGAGGCCAGCAACCCATTATCCACTTTTTGGCAATCCAAAACGAATCCCCTCAGAAGAGGCAGCAAGAATTCTCTTCCAACCAAGAACATTTTGAGTACTTAAAAATTCAACCATACATTCATCTTCTAGGGAAAGTCAAACTTTAAGTTATTAAGTTATGCCTTCAGTACACAGACTTTTGCTCTTTAATTCGCTTTAGTTCAAGAAAATGGTACACCTATCAACAAACAAACTTTGAATATGCAATTAAGCCTTCTCACAATAGGATTAGGATAATCCATTGAGAATTTGGACTGCTCAAAACTTGGAGTATTGTGTAGTACTTTCTAAGATATTTCATGTGTGATTGAAGAAAAGCACCAACTTGAATGTTTTGCAGTTCACATTAGATATACTTTCTATTTGAGAAAAAATTCAATGTCACGGTGATGTCACATCATTTTGCTGAGTAATATCACAAGCTAATCAAATTATGTTAAATGTATGTCTTGCAATCAAATCACCTAAATTTAAGGAGAGATTTTCTTCACCTGCCTCACTAACCGATGATGTATCATGGTGATTAGAATTTCAACATATGTATTAAACATAATTTGATTGGTTTGTAATACCACATTAGCAAAATGGTGTGACATAATTGTTGCATTCAATATTTTCTCATGTTGGCTTGTGTTAGTTGCCTTCCATAAAACTAGCAATTGCACATGCATTATCCTCAATCAATGGCTGTTTGGACATCCGGTTTGAATGAAGGAATGAGCTTCTTCCTCTGAGTAGGGCAATTACTTAGGAAGCACTTGAGAATCAATACACTCAATACATAATAAAGAATCATCACACGGAATCAGATGTACGGAGAACTCAACGTATAATTGCTTGACATTGATCTGTTATACGTTAGTTATGTGTGATGGTAGCCGCCAGTAATGCACCATTTTAGTACTAAGGAAATGAATTGGTTGTTATTTTAAACTTTAGTTGAACTAATCTTAGCGCACTATTAGCTAAGCAATTAGATACATCCAAGCTATCTCGTGCGAAAACTTACACTTCAGCTGATTTATTTAAGTGATTATATACCACTTTTTTTTTTTTTCCCAAGACTGTGAAATGCATTTTAGCGAGACAGACTCATATATATGACATGATGCACAAATCACAATATGAAACCAAAAAGCTCTCTCTCTCAATACTGTAAAAAAAAATCAAGCTACTTGAGGTTGGCTTGTATTCGGCTCAATAGAAATTCATTTAAAATTAACTCGTTATGTAAATAAGTCAAGTTTAAACACATTTTAAGACTCAAAATTTTTTTTAAATTCTGCTTAAACTCGATTTGATAAGCTTATATGCATTAAAAAAATCAAACTACTCTACTTTGGCTCAATTAAAGTTCGAGTTCGACTCAAAAGTTAAACAAGTAAAGCTTAGATACATTTTAAAACTCATTAAAGTTATCAAACCAAACTTTAACAACCTCACTATTCAGCTCAGCTTGACTAGTTTACTGCCCTACACACACATTTTTAAGAATAATATCATGATCTAAACAAAAAAATTCAGGCAGTTGTGGAATATATATAAACTTTTTCTTATCTTGCATTTGAATTTTTAACTGTTTTATACCTCACGTTTCAAACAAGCCAACTCTCATGTTAAGTTTCAACCCGTCTCATTCTCTTATATAATAGGAAAAGCTTCCAAATATGGGATCCCTAATACCTCCATATTAAAGAAGAAACTAGAAAATAAAATGCACACAGTAATGGCTATGAAGCTAGGATTTTTCTTCATTCTCATATCCTTGTCTTCCTTATCCTTTCAAGCTCTACCAGATCAACCTCCCGGCGACATTAACTACTGGTGTAGCACCACACCTCATCCCGAGCCTTGCAAGATCTACATGGGCGGCTCCCAAAATTTTCCACCGAAACATCGAGCTGACTTCAGGACGATGGCCATCCAAGCAGCCATTGAGCGAGCTGTTCTTGCGCAGAGTCACGCAAAGGAGCTCGGACGGCATTGCCGTAGCAAGCATGAGAAGGCTGTGTGGATGGACTGCTCAAAACTCTTTGATGATACAGTTCTCCAACTCAACCGTACCCTACAAGGCCTAAACACCAACATGAGTTGTAGTGATTTCGACGCACAAACTTGGCTCAGCGCGGCTCTAACCAACCTTGAAACTTGTCGAGCAGGGTCCCTTGAGCTGAATGTGTCAGATTTTATATCTCCTATTGTATCTAATAATGTTTCGGAGCTAATAAGCAACACTTTGGCTATCAATGGGGCTTTGCTTGGGCAGGAAGGTTCCAAAGGTGGGTTCCCAAGTTGGGTTTCGGATGGCGAAAGAAAGTTGTTGCAATCTTCATCGTTGGCTGCTCAGGCTAATTTTATTGTAGCGAAAGATGGGTCGGGAAATTTCCGCTCCATTCAAGCGGCAATTAACTATGCAGTGTCGAAGAGTGTTGGGAACGGAAGGATAATTATATATGTGAAAACAGGTGTCTATAGGGAAAATATTGAGATCAGCAGCTACATGAATAAGGTTACTCTGGTTGGCGATGGCTTGAGATACACAATAATCACCGGCAGCCGGAGTGCTACGACGGGGTTCACTACTTACAGCTCTGCAACTTTTGGTAAGGCAACTCTCTCTCTCAATTTTCTGCTTTCCTTCTCTATGAGTACTGTTATTTACATTAAAATAAACTACAATTCTTAAACGAAAAATATTTTTTGTAAACAGAATTTTTATAGCTCAAAAATTATAGGCAATGCCATTTTTTAAGCTAGAAGACAAGTTGATGGTCCTTGATTTTAAAGTTAACGGAGACAAATGAGTCACATCACATAATTCTACACATAGAATTATATAGGGAATTCAATTTGTATAACACTACTCTTCATATGAATTATAATGACTTCTAGGGGTTGCTTAACTTACGAAAATAAAATCAATGATATAGCACCTGCCATTCTCAAAATTGCTGGCTGTAGCACAGCTAAAAAATGAACAGCCCAGATAACCCAGATTGATTTTCAAGTAACGGTTGTAACTTTGAGTATTATTGTCTAGATGTTCATAGATTTTACTTCAAACAACTGAGATAACCTCCATTTAAAGCTACCACAACAGGGTCTATCAGAAAGGTCAATGGCTGATTATCTTCTCCAGCTTTTAGTGATGACATATGATTTTCAACTGTTTATTAGTCTTGTGAAACTATATTAGGGTAGTTTTTTATATAAATTTATTAACATGAGTCATACATATCTATGTTTAGGGTGAGAAAATAAATTAAAAAATATGATTGTATATAGAGGCTTAATAAAATTACTTACATGTTTAGTTTTCTATTTTTTATTACTTGTTCATTACTACTGTTTGGTCTATACATAGAGACTTCTTATTAATGTAATGACTTAACTTCAATATATCAATATAATACAATGCACTACATATATAGATTCTGTTTTATGCTTCTTCTTTTGTTTGCCTCTCTCCTATTAATTATTTTAATATGGTATAAGAGCTTTTTTTTTTTTTTTTGTCTTCATTTTTGTGTCTCTTATTATTTTTAAGAAAATATTATTTTTTCAGAATTTTTGTACAGAATTTTGAACTAGAATGATGTGACAGTGGCAGTTTTGTAATTAAAATGCATCTTGATGGGTTCTTTGTTTTAAAGTGATAGGCCCACAACTCAGCCACATCATTCTGGTTATATATTCTGATTGTATAACATTACTCTTATTTTTAACATGGTATCAGAACTCTTCTAACAAATCTAATCAATTTAAGCAATGCTCTAATTATCCCTAGGGGTCGACGGCGTCGGATTCATTGCTCGTGGGATCACATTCCAGAACACGGCCGGGCCACAAAATGGTCAAGCAGTGGCCGTCCGATCAGCATCAGATCTCTCAGTCTTCTATGCTTGCGGATTTGAAGGCTACCAAGACACTCTCTTCGTCCTCGCTCAACGCCAGTTCTTCAAATACTGCTATATATACGGCACCATAGATTTCATCTTCGGCAACGCAGCAGTAGTTTTCCAAAACTGCATCATCTACGTAAGGAAGCCCTTAGTAGGTCAAGCCAACGTGATAACTGCTCAGGGTCGGGGCGACCCATTCCAAAACACTGGCATTTCAATCCAAAATTCACGAGTCATGGCCGCGCCGGAACTTCAGCCCGTGGTTAACTCGTTCAACACATATTTGGGACGGCCATGGCAGCAATACTCTCGAACAGTTTTTCTTAAGACCTATCTTGGTAGTTTGGTGAATCAATCAGGTTGGATGGCTTGGGATGATTCTAATTATGCTCAAGATACTTTGTACTATGGAGAATACATGAATTTTGGGCCAGCTTCTTCCACCAGAAATAGAGTAAATTGGCGGGGTTATCATGTTATAGGAAATGCAAGTATTGCGTCGCAGTTCACTGTTACAAACTTGATTGCCGGCCAGGCATGGTTGCCGGCCACCGGGGTGCCATTCATTGCTGGCCTGTGATCGTGTCATATATATGTGTATATATATTTGATGTGTTTATACATTATTTATCTGTTACATGTATTGTTTTGTTCTCTTCGGGACTCTACATAACATTGAAAATTAAACAACACTACTCATTTTTCTTACCTTTTTATGGAATATTGTAGGAGAAACTAGCAAGTACATGTATGGATGTAATTATTTGTGGCAATCGAACACAGTATATATAAAATATGGGATCCGGATTCTCTCCATTCTATGGAGAGAATGGAGATCTCTATTCTATTTATTGTGAGGTTGACACCTCATTAATAAAAGAATGAGCACACAGGATCTCTTATATCTTATTTAACTAATTAAACTACGTAGTTTTGTTAACTACTTTATTTAAGTCATTTAATATTTTTATTGAATTCTATTTTAACGGAGACTTCCGTTAGTTCCGTCTCCATTGAAGACCTCATTTCAGTGCTAAGATTAGGGTTTCCACTGGACTCCTTACAACATACAAACCTTCTTGAAGCCAACTCCTTGGTTTTTCTGTGCTTATTTCCAAACTCTTTCCGAATACTAAATCCGGTCATTCTTCCCTAATCATTATAAAATTTAAATGTTTCCACCTCTGAATTAAATTCTCGACCTTCTTGAGGTGAGTGACGGTACCTGTGGCCGTGATTATGCTCTACAAATTGACCATGGTCGAATCCATCCACTATTTCATCTGACAAACAAAACTAATCATCCCTATCTTGAATTAAAAACAATCCATTAAGACTATATCATGATCTAAATTAACCACCACTATACCTATCAAAAATATTTGTTTATTTTCATTGGCTATTAAAAATAAAATAGCGTGTGACTTGTGTATGTGTGCCAAAGCTTTGCCAAATCAACTCACCAGTTCACTCCATATTGCAAACCTATTAGAATGCCTATTGCACTACAGCACGAGATAGGGGATGGGAAGGGCGGTGAGGGGAAACAGTTTATATGCGAGTTAAACTGTACATTATTATAATCTGACCAAAAAAAAAAAAAACTGTACATACCTTTTCTTTTTGGCTTCAAAGCAAAAAAAATGAATGTCAGAAAGGGCCGGTACTGAGATGCAAGGCAGGAATCCTAAACAATTATTTTGTGTTGTTTCAATGGAAAAGAGATGAATGCCAGAGAGGGCTGGTGCTTAAATGCAAGGCAAGAACCTTAAGCAATTGTTTTTTTTGTTGTTTTAGCGGGTTTTGATGGGAAATCTATACAAGACGAAAACTAATGGTGTTAGTTTTGAAAAATATTAAATGACTTAATTAAAATAGTTAGCAAAACTATAAAGTTTAGTGAGTTAAATAAGACATAAGAGATCATGTGCGTTCATTTTTTTTATTAATGAGGTGTCAATCTCACAATAAATGGAATAGAGATCCCTATTCCATTCATGGAATGGAGGGAATCCGGATCCCTAAAATACGTAGTTGTTTTCCTGAGGTGTGGATATATGTTTCCGTGTTTCTAAAACATCCAAATTATAATAAAGTAATTTTATCATTGTGTCTAGGCTCTATCTTCAATACAATATTTATTTCATATTTAAATAGTTCGTTTGGCACAATTTTTTTAACTTTATTTGTTTGACTTTTTTAACTTATAAAAAAAAAAAATTTCAAAAAAAAAAAAAACAAAAAAGTTAAAAAAAATTAAACTTTTCTACTTATAAACCAAAAAAAGTTTGAAATAATCCCTGTGTCAAACGGACTTTAAGAAAAAAAAAGATATGATCTGAAACGTGCATAAGGTACTTTTTTTTTTCCCTTAAATAGATGCTTGCTACATGATTGAATAATAAAAATGTTAAATCCACAGCTGATATAATTGTATTTTTAGCATACCCTCTCACAAGATAAAAACTTCTCCACGTGAGAGGGAGACGTAAAGATGCAATTTCTTAAACTGTAAATTTAGTAATTTTTCAAAATAAATTTGACAAACATACGTCATACTTAGGTCACTTCTTAAGACAATTACAAATATGCCATATATCTACCAATATTTGCATGTCTCCACATTCAAGATAGAGATATTTCAAAAAGACTGATCTTACTCTTTTTTTTTTTTGTTACTATTTATCTAAATTTTCGATTAACTACTTTCTTTTTCACCTGTATAATTTAGGATCACCGTCCTTATGAGTCGTATAAGCTTACTTATCAGAGTACTTTTTTCTGCTTCACATATATAAATTAATAGTTAAATAAATAAAAAGGCTAAAGTCATTAAGCTAGAATATATCTATTGCCGGTCCGGTTGAAACAAGTACCTGGTCTTGCGTTTCGTTGTCTTAACCAACTAACGCTACCTGGCTAATCTTCAAAAGTCAACAAATGGAAAAAGTCAGAACATCAAACAATCCAGTTTAACTTCAGCAGCAACGGTACATTAAATCATTTTTACATCATGTATTTATCATGAACGATACACAAAAAAAAAAAAAAAAATCCAAATGAGGCAGTATGGTAATTTATGTACAATCATTATGTCATCATAAGTTTGGGCCCTTCTTTCCTACGAAGATATCCATTAATGAACTAGTTTTATATCAAAATGTATTCTTGTATAAATGATAATAAACTAATTTACATGATTTAAATATTTTATTTTAGCCAAATATTAACATGCACTCTTTGTTTGATTATATAAATGAAAATATTAAATTCTCAATTTCTAATATCTTGTATACCATTATCAATAAGACAGCAATTCATGTATCTTTATATTTACACATATTTCTACTTGAGGGATGAGAGAAGGGAGTAGTCTGAGCTTGAACCCTAGCCATGAGTAGAGGTGGCAAGTTTTTTACCAATTGGGACTAGGCTTGTCAATGGGCAAAATTTGGATCAGATCCAGAAGATCCAGATCCAAATCCAGATCTGATAAATTACAGATCCGATCTAGATCCGAACTTGATGGCTTAAAAAATTCAAATTCAGACCCGGTCCATTAACAATCGAGTCTGACTCGATTAACCGACCAGATTCGGTTTTTTTTTTTTTAAGCTTTGCTTTGGTTTGCAATTATTCTGCTTTCTATTATAGTATAATTGACTAACAAGAGACTCAGCAGATCAAAAAATTCCCAATTTTCTAATTAAATTATATACAAATAACATATAAATGGTTTTTTTCTATTACTAAAAGCTTATAAAAATCCATATTTGTTTGCAATTTCACTAGACCAGCATGGCCAATGCTTAGATTAGCATGGAAACTGTACCATAAAAGTTTGATGATTTTCCATTTCTAACTCAAATTGGCATTGGAACCATTGCCCTTAAGTCAATATAAGGAACTAAGCATCCATTCTATCAACAATTTGATCCAAAATATGAGGGTTAACATTGACTATAAACTACGAGATCAAAATATCAACAACTATTCAATTTGGATCAAAATTACTGGAAAATAACCTGCCATTAGCTGGACTATATAACATTCATGTAGAAATACAATGCCATGAAATGGAAATCATCCTTCATCAATTGTCTTCTCTCTATAACAACTGTAAGTACATGGTCAATCATTTCTACAAATCCAATAAAAAATGTTTAACTAGCAACCTTCTTTCTCCAAGACGGCACCTGCACCCAAAGAAATTGCAAGAATACAATTAGAGATTGCCCCCTTGTGTACACCTTGAGAAAATAGACATTTATACAAATAACAACAGGACAATGTGATTCTATCCAGCTGGCTTGCAATGATAGAACAAAGCACGTCAGATAGTATCATTTTTAAACCCATGAGAACTTAAACATTCCACTCTTTTTCTATAAAAAAAAAAAAAACTAATAAAATGTGGCATCTGCAAATGACATGCTGCATGTAAGTATAGATTTATCACAACTCACATTTTTAGCAACGAAGAGCACAATAAGTAGAGCAAC